>JASGCC010000209.1:5236-516407 GCA_030067915.1 Hydractinia echinata
GAAATAAAATAGTCTATGACTTACCGCCTGCATTTCTTTAGCCTGTTAATTTGGTTTGTGTTTGGAATATAAAACACACCATGTCACGATGAAACATGTCTAGCTAGGTAGCTATATGATGGGGTTAAGTGTGTAGCTAGGGACAGTGATTTATACAAAATTCTCAAGAATGATTTTATACAATCGAAGTCTGGAAAAATATTTTGTGAATGCTTCTGGTTGGTTAGGGAATTTACCAAGCAGGTTTCGCAAAGTGCCCAAGCTTCAGATAAAAAATCTGAAAGTCACTGAAATGGATAATTAAACCCTTGTAAAACTAGAGAAAAAGTGCTTTTAGTCATAGTCCAAAGCTTTAGCCAAGGAACGTAGAATACTAGAAGGTCGTAAAGATCAAATTATTTACAATCTGTATTCTTATTAGTTGTGAACAAAACAAAGCTTTGCTATTGGCTAGTCAGGTAATAACAAAAAAATCAACAACAAAAATAAATAACAATGCCAGTGTCCGCGCAAATATTATAGCCTAGATATCACAACCTCGTACGTCCAGCCTAGCTGCGCTGTCTCTATCCTTCTATCTTCCTCAAGGCGATTTTAAATTTTCCGCCTTGCGTAGCATTCGGCGGAAATCGAAAAATAAATGCTTTAGTTACCATTTATATATATTTTTTTTCTTATTTGTCAAAAAAAACACGATAAACAACAAAAGTAAAAATTGGGCGTTTTGAAACATTTTTGATGTATTGCCACTTTCTCGGTAAGTTTATATTCGCAATATGTTTACGAAAAAAACGAAATCATATCGGTGATAGAAACAAAAGCTCACCCTTTTTTTTATTCCTTCGTGTGATGGACCTCACATTGAGAATTTGCATACTAAATGAGAAACAATTTAGGGCGTAACAAAAACCTTTTCTCTCGCTAGGAAAGAAGCGTATCACTGAAACTGGATTTCAAAACTGTGTGCTTATACAAACCAGTATTAAAAATGCGTTTTGCTTTGTTTGATGTCGTTTGATGGAAATGTTAATGACATTGGTTCACCCATTAGTTAACTATAGCAAAATAAGGCGAAAATGATGAAAATCGAACAATTTATAAATTTAAAAATGGCAAAGGGAAACAAATGTGTAAAATAGCATCAGTAAAATGAAAGCGAAGATAATTATACAATGGCATGGGATTTGATGACCTGTAAATATATGCAAATACGAAGGAAACTTTATTTCTTGCATTTATGAAATTCAGATGAACTTTGTCTTACCATCATGTCCCTCTGCAAACAATCGTCAGTAAGGTGATACGAGCAGATGTAAGGTCCCTTTTCTTTTAATTGTTTCAAACCATTATTTGCAAAGTACGTTGTTCGATTTTTTCGAAGCTTTCTTATTAATAAAACTGAGCTCTTTGTTACACAGGAAGGCGACTTGTACAACCGAAAGCTGAACAAATCATAGCTCAAAGAAAAACAGCCGCTACATAAAATTGCACTTTCCTGCACTTTGCAACGTCACAAACCACGTTCATCTAGGTTCTTATAGCTTAGGATTTTCTAGTCATATTTTGAGGCAATAAAGTTCGTACGTAGTCACTTCGAAGTCATATGAAAACAGTAGGACTACCGTATTCTCTCTATTTAACGCCCACTCTCTATTTAACGCCCCTCTCCAATAAACATCCACCCTAAAAACATCAAAAAATCATATTAAACGCCCCCTTTCTATTTAATGCCCCTCTCTATTTAACGCCCATTCCATATTTTATGAAAAGGGGCGTTTATTAGAATTTTACACTTAAATCAAATAAAGACAATATTTGGACGAAGTGTGTAAGCGTTCATTATTCAGGAAATGAAAAATCAGGCGGGATATTTCAATCGGCACATGCCCTACCAGTTCTTTGTCACCGCTTTCCTAAGAAAATAAAATCTATTACTTGAAAGTTTTAATTGCTTTTAATAAACGCCCACTCTCTAATTAACGCCCTTCTCTAATTAACGCCCACCCTAAAATCTCGAAAATTAATTAAACGCCCAGGGCGTCAAATAGAGAGAATACGGTACTTGAATTCGTTGTCTTATGGTAGTAGTAACAATATATCAAAAAATAATTTTTGTGTTTAGCTCCTCTTTAAAGTTAGATATAAAAACCTGCATAGAGATACTGTACTATTTAATTCGTAATTTTTAATTCGTAATTTTTTATTAAGAAATGCGTATAGTTGCATAACAATTAATTGTTTTGGAAAAGTCATTTTTATTTAATCTTTGAGCTGATACTTCTTATAAACTCTTTGGTCATTCAAATTATAAAAAATGTTGAAAATCATGCCCGTTACAATTCCGACCAACCTCTTTTGTGTTTCAGTGGCTACGTCAAAACTTGGAGGGAAGAATAATAGAAAGGAGAAACAACTCTTTGGATTGATTTGATTGATTTGATTGATTTTATTTAAAACAAACTGCGATGTTCTGACGGTTACCGGTATAAAATATTAGCTTTAATCTTAATTAATTATTTGTCAACCTCGTAATAAAGCTCTTACCTAATAATCTCGTCGTCTTATTCCAGATAGAGTCAAATATTCCGGGGATTGAGAATGGAAAATCTTGGCAAAGTTGTTGTTCACAACCTACTTATTTTTTAGGAAATGAATGGACGCGTCTTAGAGCGAGAGTAAATTTAGACAGCTTAGGACACTTGCTGCCAAAATCAAAATAGGCTACGCTTCAAAAATTAAAACATTCTTCAGCTGTGATTGCTGTCCAATGCTTCGTTAGCATGTCGTTACTATGATTACTCCAGAAAAATTGGGCTTCGAGTTTAACTTAAAGCCTGCGCGCAGCTGTTAGGATGAACGTAAGTGCCTGGTTTTAGTTACAATATTCCACTGATTGTGCGATTTTTTGATGATTATTGACTTATAGAAACATGCAAACAAAATTATTCTTGTTTCAAGCAAATTGGTGAACACGCGCGTTAGATTTGGATTAAAAAGACAATTGAAAAAATCGTTCTTGTTTTTCTTAACAATTCAAAACGACAACACTTTAAATTTTACAACGATCAAAAAACTGTACGTATTCTTTGTAACGTTTGCATCTGCAACAACAATTACCAGCAACGGAACACAAGTCTTGTTAATACTAAACATAATAAATGTAATTCAATAAATATAAATTGAAACAACGTTATAATATTATTCTGCTGCTGCAGCAAATTGTCTAGTAAATAGTAGTTGAACTAAGTATATGCTTCGGTGAGAACACCTGGGCGAGACAAGGAGGTTTAAAGAGAAAAGGTGAAACAGCTCAGTAGTTTCTATAGAAACTATATGTTGCCGCTTGACAGGTTACTACATTGTTTTCAAATTCAATTATGTTAAAAAAAAAATTTAAAATCTCGCGCGTAAATTAGAAAAGTAACCGATGTAAAATTTTCACACTTAATGCATATTTTTTCTGTTTTACAGGTCCTCACCAAAATTGTTTAATTCTTCAATCCTATTCTACCCCCTCAATTAATTCTGGTAATCTATAGCTATATAACTTGGAACGTGAAAGTCATTATTTTTGCCGGCGTCCTCATTTTTTTAATGATGACTTTGTTCACTTTTTTACGCAAAAATGTACAAAATCTCACTTTAACTCTAGTAGTAAAAATAGAACGTTTTTCTTAAAAAAAAAATAAAAAAAAAAAAATAATTGTACCCCTTGTGATATTGGTAAGCACAGGATCGGGGGCTATTATTTAATTCAAAAATCTGTTGGACGCACATTCGATAGTTTAACAGCCTCCAAAAAGTGAGCTACTAACTTCTTAATAAATGTATTGCAACTCCGAAATTGTTACCATGGATAAAACACAAAAATATTATACAATACAATATTCAATTTGTTTCTAAGCTGAAAATAATGATAAGAGACAATCTGTTGGACGAACACGATAATATTTTGAAAAAGTAAAACGTGATTTCTTTCTCAGATTTTATCGAATTTTAAGGGATACTGATTAATGAAAGAAACCTTATCATGTAGACAGACTTTTCACCTAAAAGATTCATGGAACTTATGATAATAAAAATATAGGATAATAGATATTTGTTAATTAATAATTCTGTTGGACGCACAATGTTGGACGCACAAAAACAAAAAATATCCAACCCGTGAAAAAGATAAAATTTTATAAAAAATAGTTGGGGACCACTGTGTTTTGCATTCCAGGAAAATTTTATTGGGCATAATTTAATACAGGTGTTTTTATTTTTTAAAATAGACAATATGTGCGTCCAACAGATTTCCGGATAATTTAGAAAAACATCATGGAAACAAAATTAATTGGAAGCGCCAAAATGTCGAAACACTATATATAACATGGATCAACTTTTAAGGACCGGTATAATCTGTTGGACGCACAATTTAATAACCTAATGTCCCCAAAATAGTGGAAAATATATCTAGTCAACAAATTTTGTTATTGCTGGAAAGGTATCCATCGCATTGGCACATATATGAAAAATCACCTGTTTTAGCGTGAGAAACAAAAGGTTATTTAACAAATTGTGCATGTGCGTCCAACATATGAGAAAGTATACTTTGAGGTGGATTAATGCAAATTTTACTCCTTTTTTTCAAAATTAATGTTTTGAATTCGATTTTCTTTGTCGTACATATGATTAAAGAGTGCTAAAAAGGCAATGAAAACTCTTATTTTTAATTTTTAATTTTTTGTCTAGGTGTTGACCAATTTAAAAATAGCCACATCGGTCCTGAAAAAAAATTGGCCTGTTTTCTTATAGAGAAGTCTGCTTTAAAATTTAAACCTTCTCTATACCAGATTTAAAGTTAAATAGTTGCATAGTTTGAATAGTTCCGAAAGATTTAAGGGCCTGATTTGACTGAAAGACTAAATGGCTTATATGCTGTTTAACCGGCGCTACGGGAAAATAGCGCCCGAAGATGTTTTTTCACGTAGCGCTGGATAAAACGTTTATAAGCCATTTAATACCTTGTAGCCTAATAAAAAACATAGGATTTAAGAAATCTAATACTTTTATGTAACGAAAATACTGGCATTATTCGATAAAAAAACATACAACATGTTTATGTAGAAACCATGTCTTTTGACAGTAGCAAACGTTCGACCAAACAACATTCATAGTTCTATTCAGAAAGTTCTAAAACATTGCTATTCATGAAGTGGTTGTATTTGTTGTAAAACGAGCAATTGTTGAAATTACCACGAAAATAAACGAAATCACACAAAATTTATTTCGATTGGAGAAAATTGATAATGATTCGAGAGTAGTGGTGCTTAGAAGATTTATTCTATCCTTTGGAAAAGTTATACATGTAATTTTTGGTGAGTTTTTATTACCTGTTTGTAGCTTTTGATAGAGTCATGTCTGTGGCCACTGTATTGCGCGACACTTCTGGAATTTAATCTAGCAGTCTCCTGTTTTCCTACTTAATCATACGCAAAGATCGAATTGTAAAAGTTTGAACTTGACTAGATTATATCCAGAATGTGTAAAAAATTCTATTGAAAATTCTATTGTTCAAGCGCTTCTTTTGAAACCCATTATTTTTTGCCGAAGATGATAGAAAGTTCTGTTTAACTAAAAGAATTAATTCGGGTGAACTTAGTCTGTTGCTTGGAAACAATTTGGCTTCTGTTTGAATGAGCTTTTTATTGTGTTAATTGTTTCCCTGAGATATGACACTAATTTGTATATTGTAAATTTTTTGTATGTTCCCTCCTAAACAGAGCGTTATATAAAAGTTTAATCAAACGTTTAAAAATGGTACTGCAGGAGGGTTATATTTTTCTTCAAAGTTAAAGGGGCGACAAAACGACTAAAGTAAGATTTCATTGATGTTACTAATCCACCCTTCGCACATTCTTATCAACATTGTGTAATAACCTAACCAAAAGAAAAAAATATGCCCACCTTTTTATGATTTGCTACATTTAAAAAAATTAAAAAAACAAATACATTATCAAATATGATTCCGAACGGTGGAATCAAAAGTGTGTTTTGATAAGGAGTAAAAACAACATGGATTTCGTGTAAGTCACTAAAGTCAAAAATCAGTGCTCTTTTTATAGCCCTAATTTAAATACGGAATCGGTGTTCGGTAACTATTGTTTTCATCATAAAACAAAACAGAAATATAAGTTGCATCTTTAATTATGCGTTGTTCGTTGGGTATGATATACTATTATTTGTTTGCGTTTTTATATTTGACATTATCTTATTTCACTATAATTTCCAAAACACCCTTCATTTTCAGCTAATATTTTTTATTTGATTTAATCAACCTATTTTCTGCACAAACTGATTTTTAAAAGAGTAAATTAAAAAACAATAGAAAAATAATTTATAATTTATGCAGAAATAGCAATCGACAACTGTTATTTTAATGATTTACACGAGAGAAAACAATGCATCAGCTTGCCGATGAGCAATGGATTCTTTTTAATCGTTCTTTTTAACCTTCTTGGTTACATTAAGCACGCTTCCCACTAGGCGCTAATCAGCGATAACAATAGATTTTTTTGTGTTTAGTGGAACGTTGTTTTTTACTGTAGCGCTAGTATATACTAGTTAGCACTGACGCTAGATATCAAAGTCTTTTTATATTTAGCGCCGTATATTGGATATAAGGGAGATGCTGACAATTTTAATAATTGGGAATACTTTTTCAAACGTAAACGTTGCAATGTTTTTCAAATTCTGATGGTTTTTTATGGTTTGTAGAAAACTTGTTGTAAAAATAAGATTACTGACAAATAAAATATCACAGGCGTTTCTTAGCTACTAAAAATTTATTTATTTATTGTCATTTTTACTAGGATAATGAGAAAAAACAGCACTGGTCGTCAAAGTTTCAATTCTGTTATCAAATTTATGAAACATTATATTACTTACACCTACAAACACAGCAGAGCAAGTTGTATTCTTATTTAAAGTCTATTGCTTTATGACCACTAGCGCTTATTAGCGCCTTTTGGGAACCGTGCTTTAGTGATAACACAAAAAGATATAATATATATTGCGAAAACTGAAGCGAGAAAAGTTTTTGAGTAGTTATATAATTTTTGCAAGAAACACTAAAGAAGCAATCTAGTTACCTTATTTATGTTCATCTCCTTTTTGCGTCTTTTCTTGAGTCTATCAACCTTTGCTCTTTCATTATTAATTTTAACGCGGACGGTTTCATACGTAAAAGGTATATTATGCCTTTTCAAGAATGATGCAACCACAGGCCTGGCTAAAATATAAAAAACATTGGGCTTGCATTTTTTTACATAATAAACCGAACATAAGAAAGCATAGTGTTTTACTTACAAGGTAAAGGATTTGTTGATTTCCGATAAATGTACATAGAAAACTCGTCAAAAAGCGCTTTTTGTATTCTTTTGTCCATTGCGAATATGTTCGTCCTAAAATTTGAAATTTTGTTTTATTTCATTTTTTTTAATCGTTTTGGTTTTATTTTATTATTTTATTATTTTTATTATTACCTTTTGCATCTGCAGCAACATTCTCCAAACCTGAAAGTAAAGTAAGTAAATAAAATTTGTTTTGTTCGAACGTGCGTTACAAGATGTGCATATAGAAAACTTTACAGTCAAACCGACGGAAAATTGTCGAGATAAGAAATTATAAGGTTATTGTTTATAAATACATTTATCTCGTAAGATTTCACCCATAGATAGATAGATAGATGGATGTGCATATTTTACATGGCTAGCCTCACAAATATCGAGGGATATACCCTGTCTATTATTTCCAGGAGGGGCCATGGCTTAGATGGAGAGTCCTAGAGTATTTAATGCTCATTTTGAGCTACGCAGACCCAATTAGGGTCCGCGCTCTACTAGACAACTCCCGGCAACATCCAACGGCCCACACAGTGTGCCATCTCCCCAATTTCCCTCACATGGCTTGGGTTAAACCGGGCCTATGGTAACATTCATTCGCCCATGTTGAATCCCCGTCAAGAGGAATCGAACCCCGGTCTCCCGCACAGAGTACGAGAGCTATAACCACTAATCTACGGCGCCACATAAAAATCGCAGCTATCGCCTTTGGCTTTTGTCGACAGTCAAACACTAACCACTATAAAATAGATTTATATTTTTCTTACTTTTTTCTTTTTCAGTAGAATTGATCTCCTCATCTTCACTACTCGTATAAACATCTAAAATAAAATAATCTGTAATATTTATTTCTGATAGCAAACAGTAACTTATAATTAGGTACTTCTTAATCTAACAGGGTTAACTTATGTAGTTGCAAAAAAAAGAAAAAAAGTTATGCCTGCATTTTTTAGTTAATTACAAAAAAAATACTAAAATTACAGATTTACAGCCTGTATTTTGGCTTATACATTCAAATGACTTGAATTGATATTCAACCTAAAAAAGAGCTTGGTATCGTTTGCATAATGAAATTTTGATGAGCCTACTGTTCTGAAATTTTTAATATATTATGTGGATAAAATTAAAAAAACTGAAAATTATTTTTAGGCCGTAGTAATAACCCAATTTGGTAATTTTATTTTAGCTAATAAAAAAGGTACTGTCACCTAAACATATCTTGTCTCCATGTGGCCTTCCTATATTTTTAGTATAATTTTGCAATTAAGTGCATGAGTATATGAGTGGTTTGATTGAATTGAATTGTGCAAGTAGCTTTACACCAAAATTAAAATTAATTGCAAACTTTCCATAATAAGATTTTCTTACTTATGGCTTATTGCGAAAAATAGTTTTCAGTAAAAAAAATTTGTTAAAAAGCAGTCAATTTTAAAACTATACCAAACTTACCGTGTACTCTAAAAAGGTACGCCAATTGTCGTAACATAAAGGAGAAAACACTGGCATACAATCTATGATTTATGACTTTTAACCGCGTAAACTTCTTAAAATGGAGGGCCACATGGAAGTGAATTAAATTTCTTTTCAGAAAGTTCTCCAATTCGTTAACATTGCGATAACAGCTTTTAGAAAATAACGAAAGATTGCCGGTAAATAATCATTTATCTGTATTTTAGAGACTTCAGTTAAATAGTATTCTAATAAAATAAAACCAAACAAAACGTACCTTTGACCTTTAACGTCTTGCATTGTCTCTTCCCTTCTGCAATAAAATGAAATATACCATTAAATTTGAATGCATGAAATTAAAAACGAACATTTAAATACGTGGAAGGAATTTCAGGCTACAACCTGAATGGAAAGGAGGAAATGAGGGTGAACTAATGGGAAGGAGGGTGAAATTTCAAAGATAGACAAAGATAGATATAGATAGACAACCCGTGAAGTTTTTTATCAATCGCTCACTCCACAGAGGGGACATATCAATTTCACCTCTGATTTTTCATAATTAGCAAGAGTTAGAAAATATTTTATAATTGTTTCTACTCACGGATTGAATCAAAACAATTGATATCGTAGTCCTCGTCTGGATAAAAGTCTGGGTCACTTTCTACAGGGTCGCTCGTCCTTGCTGGTGGAAAGGTAAAAACATACCCTTCATTTGCTTCTAAATTATAAATAAAAAGCTTTTGAAATAAATTCTTGCGGTATGAAATACTTATATCGTATTCGGTCCGTTTGCTGAGGGTTTTTTTATTTATCTATTAGAAATCTGCATGCCAAAATTTTTAGAACCCATAGCTATCAGAGCCTTAGATTTTGGCCATTACTCTAATCTACTTTTAAATTCATGAAATGTGTGACATATGTTTAGCCCTTATTAGAATCGACTTACCTTCAGTACTGGTCTCGTTAATTTCTTCACTCGCTAAGAAACAAATTGTTACTGTAAAATCTTAAACGGTCCTATATACTAACACTAATATTTCTTAATATCCAACTTGAACATTCTGCTTTTATCTTTGAAGGAATAGCAACCAAAGTACTAGGCTAAAAGTTGACTGGTTATAAAAGAACATATGTGTAATATATCTTTATAGTAGCACGTGGTGTTAAATTCTTGACTTTAAAATATAATGTAAACAGGAATGTCCTATTTTATATAACACTTTTTATATAAAGAAGTACAAAAATAGTGACAAAGTAATAAAGCGAGAAGAAGAAAAACTTACTATTATCGATGGTCTTTAAATGTTTGCCAACGGTTAAAATTTCAGTTAAAGCTGGTGGAGCCTGATATATATGTTGATTGATGGACTCGCCATGACCCATATGCTCATAAAAAGCTTGTCGTTGATGGTATGGCAAGTCCAAAGAAGCGAAAAGCGTGCTAACACGATGGCGATTTTTTGTGGCGGTTAATGTAGCTGCTGAGTTGATATTCAGTTTGACGCAAATATTGTGTGTCGTATGCCACCCAGATGCATGATTTGTCGAGTTTTGGGTACTGGGAAACAGAAAAGGATTTTCAAAAGCTACACCTGAAACTTTTCTTTTCTCTGGATCGGCTAAGATCTGTAAGGCTGGCACGCAGTCTTGAGGAATTAAAACTGGCACCAGCCTAACACTTCCCTTTCCACTTTGATACGTTATTTTCAACGACTTGATCAGGGCCTTTTCAATTGGATGATCAATTTCATCCAATCTTTCCCTGTCAAGCCAAACCCCATCCATCGCTTCTTTAAACTCTGTTAGTAATAGCCGTGCCGGCTCTCCCCCACGACGAGCATTAAAGAGCGTCAGTCGCAAGCAGCAACAATCCCGCAGTTCCACATATGTGTGCTTGTCCCAGAAGTTAAAAGAATCGGTGGTGATGGCACCAATTCTTTCTAACACATGATTTCGCACGTTTTGAACATCTTCCTCCAAAGGGAGCTGGTTAGGTTTCCTTAGCTTAACCTAAAAAAGAAAGAAAGATCTCTTTCCAGTTCCCACGGCTCTGATGACTGCTATAACTCCGCCGTTTTTAAAATTTAAAAAAACGTCTGTAAAGTCAAAGGTGTTACACGTGTCACATTTCTGCAGGCGTAATGTAGGCAAAGATCTTTTTTAAAGAATATGCCCTTTTTTTACAACAAAGCTACTAAATTTAAGATTTCCAAAGGTTCATCAAATAAGCTAATCGAGAAAAATGATACCTGTTCAAAAAAATGAGCACACAAGGAGCAATGAATACACATAAATGCACATAACTTTTTAAATACCATACCTGACGGTTTTTGTTTAATCTGTATGTTGCTTCTGCGAAAATATAATTTCGTGAAAGCTCCATTACCGACATAAAGTCGTCTATAGCTCTTGCAAAGTTGTCTTGGTTCGATACTAGGAAACTGCCTTTTAGCGCTTTGCACGACGCTTTTATGAGGTAGAAAAGTGCAGCTTTCAACCCAGACTTGAAATTATCCTCATCCACACTTGTGTACTCTTCAATAGCCGTTTTAAGGCCAACGAAGTTTTCACGGCGAAACATGTCTGCAGAATTGCTGTGAATAGCCACAATATTATCCTGAGCTAAAAAATTTATGTACAGGTTCGCCAATCTCCTCATATCGCTTCGAACGGACTTTCGAACTTCCGCTTTCTTTTCCAAATTTCGTTTTCCCTTGTCAAATAGGTACGAGCCTATGACAAGGATCGCTCTATCGCTCTTACACTTAGTGCCAGCATTGTCATCTCGCATAGTACCGAGAATTTCTTGTTGAAATTTTCCCCCGGATAAATTTTGGGTAGTTTCATCGGCTATCATTGAGATCTTTATGGCGGTGGGAGGACAGGAATCTTTGCAACTTTTCTTATGCCGTGGAAAAAAGGTTTTTGCAAAGAAACCTTTACAACCACCACAAACTACCATTGGAAGGGAGGAGCTAACAATTGGAGCTCGCTCACGGTGAAATGCAGGATTCTCCTCCTTAATAACATCCATATTTGCTTTCATGATGCCTTCTTTCCTGAAATTCGAAAATGCTTCATTTTGCATTTTCCGGGGCAAAGTCAAAACTTCTTTCACTCGACCTTCTGTTTTATGGTTGCGCCTGATATGGCGAGATAGGCATGTCTGGAACTCGCCACAGAAGATGCATTTTCGAGAAGGTTTTTTACGACTTTGCTTCTTCTTCTGCGGCGGTACCTTAAATAATTTTCAGGTATTTTATTTACTATTATTAAAATAATTATAAAATTATCTGTATGCATAATTTTTAATGGCCAGGTGTACAACTGTAGTTTGCCAAAAACTTTTTCGATGTTTTTCTCACATTATTGATTTTATATTTTCTTAAACTCCTACCATGTCATCTTCATCAGTGTCCATAACTTCCATGTCTTGTTCCAGCATGAACCCGGAATCGTTCGTTATGTTCACCTTTAAATTACAAATCAGCAGAATATTATTTCAAAATGACTTTTATTATAAAAAAGGCCGAGAAGTAGTAATTTTTATTCACTGTCTTTTTAATAATAGTGTTTCATTTATACGTAGAGAAGCAACATCAGTTCTGATACGATTTTTCAATTTTCTACTCTTTTTAGCTAGTAGTTAAAAGTATATATACCCTTAGCCTCAAATTGATAAACATAAACTTTTACGATTGTCATATACGTATTTCATCCATGTTCAGAAAAGACACAAAGGTACTAAAACGCTTATGAATTTTTTATCAATTTTAGGAAACCTAAATAAAACTTATTTTTTTACATGCACGGATTCTTATATAAAAAATCACAAAAAATAAAACGGTAGAGATCTAACCTGATCGCATGCGGTGCTCGCAGATGTCGATAACACGTCTTGTTCTATAAATTCATACGATAAATTTACTCATGTTTGCAATACGACAAGCCATTTATTGATATGCTAGTTTTACCTTTTTCTATTTCAGGAAAACTTTCCCTGCTTTGCCCACTTCCTCTCAAATTTATTACATTTTCAACATCCGGTAATGCAACGAGTTGAACCTAAATATGATAACATATAATACTGGCTAAACTTTTCAAAACTACTTAAACAGAAATAAAAAAAGGTCTATTTATTTGATCCAAATTTTAGGAAATAAAAGATTAATGGCAAATACTAGTAAAAGTAAAATGCAAATGAACATACGAAATATGGTTTTGTATTTTTATTGTCCTCTTCTATACTCAATAAACGTTCTTTAAATGTATGTTACATCACATATACGATCACGCACGTTAATTTGCTTATAGAACAAAGCACGGGAAGGACGGTCTGAGGATTGGTGTTAGGATATCGAATTAAAATTATGTAGTTCATAAGACAGAAAAGTAATAAAACTGTTTTAATTGTACGTGAACAAAATACTACAACAGTTCGTTTTAAATAATTTTTGTTAAAAAGTGATAGAGTCCTAACTTATTTCTATTGTTAGTAAGATACTAGTCGTTAGCCCGTGGAAAAATCCACGGGTTCGCCCGTCGCAGCTAAGCTACCATTTTGCGTGACAGACGGACGGACGGACAGACGTATACGGGCATTATAATATAGATTTACAACTTTCTGTTAATACTTATTTTGAAATGAAATTTTGCACAAGAGGGTGGGGGAGCGGAAACCCTTTAGCGATATAATTTCATATTTAGGAAGTGAAAATGTCAGACTAAAAAAATGGATTTACTATTTTGGTTGGTGATTGTCGATTAAAATCAACAGCAAGTTTTTCAATAACCTACAAAAAGAAAAACCTTTGTCAATTAAAAATAACTCAAGCCTAAATGCGACGCAAGTGTTAGCTAAATATCCATAATAAATTTTTGTGCCAGCAAAGTAAAATAAGTGTCAAGAAATTTCCCTATAAAAATCGTAATTTAGGCATTTTGAAAGCAACAGGACAGTTATTGATTTTATTTAACAAACCACTTACAACGGACGGCTTTAAATGTGTTTTTTTAACATCTTTTGGCTGAAAAAAAAACAGAAGAAATAATATACGTAGTTATACAACAACAATAATAATAGAAAGCTGTAACAATAACAAGGCTTTAAATTTTATTTTCTTCAATTTGTTTTTCCTAATAAAGTGAAAAAAAAAACCCATAAATAATCAATTCAATTCCAGAAAAATTCCAGAAAAAACAAAAACAAAAACACTTTTACATAACACCCACACGAGAAAAAAACGGGCGAAAATAATTATAAGTTAAACTAAAAATTTTATTTTTATTTTACTCTTTTAAAGTCACTTTTCGACTTAAAACAGCATTCTCATAATTTGTTGGATAAAATTTTAACAATTGTCTTTAATTATTCGATTTATTTGTGTTAATTGTTTCAATACGATTACCAGATTAATATACTTACATCGTACCCAAGTTGGCATTCCACCTGTGGTGGATTGAGCAACACGTCCAAATGGTATGGTCTTGAAGCTAACTTTTCCTAAAGCATTTATTATAACACGTATATAGATTTTTTTGTTATCAAACTCATTTATTTAAATACGGTTATTTATTATTTTATTTGCCTGAGAAACTTATTTTTAGGATTTAATAAGCAGAAGCTCCACACTTACTTTTCTCCATGGTAAGTTGGGAACTCCATATGAATACCGTAATTCTGTTCCCTTTTCTAAATTGTCCAAAGCAAATATCCCCAGATAGATGTTACTTTCCTCCTTAATTGCGCGTATTACGCAATTTGGCTTTGCAGAGTCATTAATAAACCGACCAAGTCTACGGTTAAATGTTGCATCAATGCTGAAATCAAAAAAAGATTAAATGTAATTTATTTATTTAATTGTTGTTTTGTCATAAATAATAAGTTTTATTTATTGTAAGATTGCAACTAAATTTTGTGCTAAACAAAACCCACATATTTCAGCTTTCCACCTGTTTTTGTACAACTTACTTATATATTTTATTATATTATTTTCAAAATATCATCATAAATGTGGAATAACTCACCTGAGAAATATCATTCCTTTAACAGAATCCGAATAAATAAATTCCGAATTCAGAAAAAAAGTCGTACTGCAGAAATACGAAATGCAATATACAAAGGACGGGAAAATGCATGGATTTACTGACGCGCTACCACCTCTATAACAATAGCCGTACTTTGTGTGTTCAAAATGGTTCCAAGCAGCTTCGTTTTGGGTCCAGGGCAGGGCAGGGTAAATAATTTGCTAATAGATTTTCTTAAGTAATAACAAGAAAGACAGAGGGTTTAAAAACTAGGTTAAAACTATAAGAAATTCATAAAATATAACACACAATCTAGAAATTAAATCAAAATCCTTTATTTTGGCTTTGCAGAAAAAAAATCCAAACTACTCTCGTCGGCAGATAAAATAAAAACTTAAAACAGATAGTAAGTTATGTATGTCACTTTCTTCCGAGCCAGAACTTATATGAATCTTAACAGATTTTCTATAGTAAAAAAAACACCGTATTCCGTCTGTTTGCACACGAAAAAATTCGTGCTGCAAAAACACAAAATGCAGTAAAACACGGACAAACCCGTAGATTTAACCATTGGTCACTGGCTAGTAATCTCATTATTTTTATGAGCTATTACCCAGGGTTTTGTAATCAAACACGCCATTGCAAGAGTACTCTAAGTAACAGGCGGGTAAGAATGGACGAAATTGCGATGCCGAAAACATGTACGACTTTAGAATAAAATTTAGGGAAAAAAAATCGATGCTTTTTTCAATGAATATCATTGTAAAGGAAGATGATTGTAGACCGCATAAGTTGAAGTTCACATATATTTTTATATGGTGCAAAAAATTAAAACATAATTCGTTTTTTAAAAAAGAAAAAAAATCAATTTTCGCGGTATGTAATTTTTGCCTAATAAGTTCTCTTGAAATACGTCATGCTGTAACATCGAAAACATACAACGCAAAGTTAAAAAAAAAGACTATTTTAAAATTTCTATATACGTACCAGTACTTGTCATAGAAAAATAAGTAGGATCCTAAATGCTTGGGATATTGTTCGACTCTAGATCGACCCTCACTGGCTGATACACACTCTCCTGCATATTCTAGCAGGAAATCTCCTTTGTGAAATGGTTTTGCTGTGAAAACACCATAACCTAAGGAAAAAGGCACAAAGTGTGTGAAAAACCTATTATTATTAGGTAATACTTTTGCTGGGACTGTTGAGGGTTTTCCGTGTGCGTTACTTTGAATTGCGGTGAGGCACTTAAAAGGTTAATATGAATCTATAAATACATTTTAGACTAAACAACAACATACCAATGTAATCGTTGATATGATGAATCACAAATCCTGATCGATCTTTACCCTTTCGACAATATCTCCTGGCAACATCAAACTGGTTTTCATTTCCATTTCTTTGACTCTATAAGAGTAGAACATGTCAGAAGTATCAAGAGCTGCATTTCGTCTAATGTTATTTATATTATTTTTTTTTCCGTTTATTTTATTTATGACCTGAAAATACCTTGTAATGCTAACGTCAGCAAAATAGCGAAATGTTGTTGCAAATCTTTTTTGATAAAATTAAAGATTAAGAAGTTCAGTTTGTTAAAACATGACTACACTTTTACTACCACAATTATTTTGCCTTTACACAGAAAATAATCTCTTTTAATTCTATGGCCTTTACGTTTATATTTATTTTTGAATGTAAGTAGTCAAATCTGCATAGACGTAGTCTTGCCCTCTATGCGTAATATTTTGAACTTAGGCGTAAAAGAGTGCAAATTAAAATAATAATTAAACTTGCCTCAATTCTTAATAAAAAAAAGTGTCCTAATCAGATGTGCAGTTTATTGTAACTTTTTTTTACTTGATTTCCTTGGCGTGGATTTGTTTGTTAAGAATCTCAAAATGCTTTTGATATTTTGATTGTGTAAAGCTATATTTTTACATTTGTACACTGCAACATAAATAAATAAAACCTCTTTAAAGCAGACACCTACTTAATGCGGACACCTACTTTAAGCGGAGACCTACTTAATGCGGACACCTACTTAATGCGGACACCTACTTAAAGCGGACCCCTACTTAAAGCGGACACCTACTTAAAGCGGACACCTACTTAAAGCGGACACCTACTTAAAGCGGACACCTACTTAATGCGGACCCCTACTTAAAGCGGGTTCCACACGGATTTTCACATAGAATTTACTACTATAAAACGGACAAAGAAAAATTGTGACCAGACCTTTTGTCGAAATATCTGAGCAAAATAATGTTACTATCTAAAATGTCAAAAAAACTTCTCTGTTTATCAAAAAAAAATCACGCTAAACTGACCTTTAGAAATGTTTATTTGCCGAAATAGGGAGAGGAAAAGGTTAATACAGGCATGCCTAACTGATTTCTGGTTTCGAAGTAGACGAACAAACAAAATATGTGGTCCTGTAAAGTCTCCCCTGGCTTCACTTTATTTATATTCTATGGTTCGAGAATTGCTTTTGTGTAATTGTCTACACTAAATATTATTTTACATGCATGTTTTTTTTATTTCGTGAAGGAAGGAGAACTATAAATTGCGTAAACAATGAAGGTTTAGATATCCTCGCATGGATAAGTTAGTTTTAAAGTTACTTACAATTGACGATTACCGCTCATAGAA
This sequence comes from Hydractinia echinata, assembly GCA_030067915.1. Taxonomy (NCBI): domain Eukaryota; kingdom Metazoa; phylum Cnidaria; class Hydrozoa; order Anthoathecata; family Hydractiniidae; genus Hydractinia; species Hydractinia echinata. The sequence continues at coordinate 22,747 of JASGCC010000209.1, forward strand.
ACCAATACAAATTCCCTTTTTTTATAAGAAACTCAAGCATTTAATCAAGCCTAAAGTTTCTTAAACTTCAAATGTTCTTAAATTTTTCTTTTTGAGGTTTGGATTATGGTTTTGATACATTTGCTATGTTTCTATGGATTATTTATGTTATAAGTATAAGTTTCTTAAAGTTGAAGATTTCCTAGCCTTTCAAAGTAAAATTTAGCCTTTTTGAGCCAAAGGTTTCTTGTAAAATAGTGCGTTATAAAAAAAACGTGCTGGTTTTGCAGGTGAAAACTGTCATAATAAGCATTTTTTTGTATTGTACCACTATAATTTATTTTAAAAAAGATTGATACGGCAGCGGCGAAGAAGACCAGAAAATAAGACTACTATGACAAACACTATCCCAAATGAGTTACCCAATATTTTTGATTAACCTGATTTATCGCAATTCTAGTCACATTTGGTTTTGTGACATGAAGTTACAAAGAAAACCTTTTTCAGAATTAGCCACATAATTTAGTAAGACTTTTTTTCAAAAATGTGAAAATTTACGCTGGTGTTCCACTTACTCACTTATTTCGTTGGTTATTTTTGCATTTCTGGTTTTATTTTTAGTTTGGATTCATTCTTGTTACTATTTTTACGACATCGAACGCTGCATTCGATTTTATTTTTAGTCTGATTTAAAAGTTCCAACGTCCACGTTACTTTAGCAGTTCCAAATTTTAAATCCAAATTGATGGGTGGTGTGCTTGTATGGTTAGTGTTTTTTTTTCCTTATTTATTTTTATTACTTTTATATGGCCCTTAAAGTTAAAAATTGGTTGAATAACTACGGTTTAATTGACTTTATATTTTATAAGATTTGTTAGTTCGAATTTTGTGATTTCTGGAAAATCGACATTTTGAGCTTTAAATAGTTCTAACGTTATTATAAAAAAATCGACCTTAGTTAAAAATTATGCAATACAATATATAATACAAATAATAATAAATAAAAAACCGAATGTTTGACACACATAAAAGTTTCGCAATAAAAACAATGAAGGCGACTTATCCCTATTCGCAAAAATCTTTTGATAGACTCAATTATCATGTTTATTTTGAAAAAGGAAATTACTTTTCCAGAAGTTTAACTTACGAAAAATATTTAAAAAGAGGTTTTTAATTAAGAATTCGCAAAAATCTTTGTAAAAAATTAGTCCACTTAAGTTATATCGTTTTCCATCAGCACAAATTTCGACTACATGATGACACATACAAGCTAAATATTTGTATTTGATTAATACTAAATTGATGAAATAACTATGAGACGTAGAAAAAGAATTTAGAATAATTGTCAAAGTGTATTTAATGAAATCTTGTCAGTAAAATCTTTGTTTTGTTTTGCAATTTCGTGACTTCTTAACTAAATTGCAAAAATAAATAAATAAATAAATCGCGAAAGGTTATTTTCGCGGAACATTTTTTTACTTCACTTGCATTGTACAATAATCTCTTGGGAAAAGTACGAAATAATTAATAGTTCATTTTGACGAAATAATTAATAGTTCATTTTGACGAAATAATTAATAGTTCATTTTGACGAAATAATTAATAGTTCATTTTGACGAAATAATTAATAGTTCATTTTGACGAAATAATTAATAGTTCATTTTTTCAGAATTAACGCAAAAGTCAATTCTCGCGCAAAATCCAAAATCTGCCAGTTCGCAAAATTCGCGAAAGTTTATGTCAAATATTTCGCGATACCTTTTAAAGTAAGTGTGTATTTGAGACTTCCCTATTCATTCCCCTTTTTTAAAGTTTTGTGAAGTTTTTTAATTTTTCCTGGACTTTTCTTCATTTTTTGACTAAAAACATAGAAAGAACAAAATAATCGGAAACGCAAAAGTGTTCTGGTTTACGGTTTTTGCTTGAACTATTATATATAGTAAATGAAATGTAAAAAACTTTATTGCAATTGATAAACATTGCACAATAAACACATACTTTACGTTTAAGACTTTCTGAAATCTGACCCAAGGCTGGCCGCTCTTATTTAGCCTCATTTTTTTCTTTATTTAATAAGAACACGACTTGAGAATTTGTTTGTTAATTCTTATTTACTGTGTTTTTCCCTTAACTTCTTTGGAATTTTTGTGTTCAAGGAAAACGATAAACCTTTTGTGTTTTGTATTTATATAAAAAATAGTCCATAAACAATCTAATCAGTGAAAAGAAATTTTTAGCTTGTTGTTATATTCTTAAAATTAGGGTGGGCTGAAAAATTGTTAAGTGATAACAAATATTGTTTATTTTGTTAAAACAACGATAAATGTTATTCATGTGGAGTGTTTTTATATATTTGTTGCTCTTCATGCATATAATATAATATTATTTTTTGTACAAAAACATTCTTTCTGCAAATAAACTAATTCTTATGACGAAAATTCTTTCTCAACCATGACGAGATTAATAGGCGGTACACGATCCAATCATTCGAATTCGATTATCGAATTCGAATTTTTGTTGTTTACACTTTGATTGGCTGCAATATTTCGTTACAATTTTGAAAAAAAACTGTCTGGGTGGCGTTTCTTTTCACAATTTCACAATTTTTTTTTTCTTAAGTTAAACTTTTTCGAGAAAATTGGATACGAAATTCAATTCGTTTTTAAACGTAAATCTTTTATTTTTTTATTTTACGAGATGAGGAATTCAACCAATCGGACAAAATTACAACATGTTATCAGGATCTAGAGGATTTTTTTAAATTTAATGTGGCGCGAAAAAAAGCAGCAAAATTGATAAATGTTCTCGCACTAGACAGATATGAAATTTAAAATTATTTCGATAAACGTAATTGAAACTGGTGTGAATGTGGTGTGTGTTACAAATGATTACCTTTCGTTGAAATATATTCATGTTTATTTCGATAATCCTAAAAAAATAAATAAACAAAATAAGTAGAGATAAGTGTCCGTAAATAGTTCTCGATTTTATCGCTTAATGAATCTTTCTTTTGTCAAATTATTTTACGATTTTAGGCAGGGAAAAGTTATATTCCGCAAAATTAATTAGCTTCTAATTCTAGTTCTCATTTTAGATTTTAGCTAATATTTCTCAAAGTTTTTTAATTTAGGGGAAATGCCTATTTATGACAAAAATGTGATGCACTCAGCGACGGATTATTTTTTTAGCATATCTTATGTAAAATATTTATGTTAGCATAAATGTCAACGCGTTTGAGGTTTATGTTTTATTCGTTCACAAAAAGCATGATAATTTAAAGTCCCTTATATGTTTTTTATCCTATGATAAATCATTGGGATTTTGACTATCCCACGTTGTTGTTGTTGTTGGTTATGCTACCGTTTCTCGAATTTATCAAGTGCGCAACGATTAGATGCACTGACTATATAGAAAAGTGCCAGCAATTATAAAGTGTAAAATGCGCTATTTTTTGATGTTGGAGAAAAACAACAAATTGAATAAAAATAAATAAAAAATACACTATTTTATAGTTAAATATTTTCCAGAAATTCCCGTTAGTCAATTTCCAATTTTCAATTACAAATCTTAGTAAAGAATTAACTGTAATTCATTGCGTGACTACCGATCTGATCTGAAAATAAACTCGTGGGTAAACAAAAGAATTCACTTTTGTTGTTATTCCCACATCAACAGAAGAAGAAAAAAAGAAAAAATTTATGTTCGAATAAAGTGCTGTAAGAAAAAAATCCAACTGTTCCATTTAGAAGTGTTAAAAGCACATTTGAATCTTTTTGTGTGTGTGGAATGGCTCGTTTGTGGGAGACGAAACTTTATTCGTTGTTTTTGTGAAGGATCAATGTTTGAAATTAATTAATGTCTAGTTTCTCAACTTCCGTAATTTCGCTGTGCCTAATTTAAAACATAATGAATAATTACTTACTGATAATGATACTACAGTCACAGTCTAAAACAATACAGCAATAGATACCAAAGCTGATTGCGCGTTTCACAAACTCTTCGCTGAAACATTCATGAAAAAGGCGCGCGATACTTTGCAACGCAAAAAGTGTTCGATCGTTCGAAAACGAAACAAAAAAGAGATGCAACGGCTTCTCACAAAATACACGTCTTTTTTTTAAGATGGTGCTCTCTTTGTTTTAACATACACACAAAAATGATAATGACAAAATTTTATATGAGTTAACAAAGAATAAAAAACGTTTGCTTATATTCCATTTATGATACAAGTAAACTTTCAAGATGTATTCTTATGATTTTCCTAATTTTTCGTCTAATTTCATCTTGGTTATTCTTATAGAGCATATTTACGCAAAAATATTTTCTTACGCTGTCTTGATAAACATAACTATTTCTACTAAACTATTAGCGTAGTTACTAACCCTTTTATGCAGAGGTATAGAAAGCGAATATGAATATAGGAGCAGCAAAAATGCTCTACCCACATAATTTTATTTGTTTTAAGTATTAGGTTACACATGACAATCAAAATTTTTTTTAACTCAATGACAACAATCGGCAGTAAATTCTGCTGATTTCTGCATTTTTTAGCAAAATTCTAGTTTTCAAATATGTATCGTTAGGGATATATTTTTAAAATATTTAAAATATTAAATTTTGAGACTTTTATAATCCATGAACATACTGGGCACTAACTACACAACAAAGTTAAAAAATATTCAAACGCCTTTCTTATTTAATTTAGCATTTATGTTGAAAGTTTTTGATTGGAAAATTTCTTATTTTGACTCGTTTGGATCAGACCTCGGAAACTCAAAGGAGGAATAGATATCGTAAAATACAAAATATTTGGGCGTAATATCCTTAGACGTTAACGGGAGCTTGACGTAAAGCTGTATTTAAACTATATATAACGTAGGAATCTCAAATAATGAACTTTAAACCTGTTTGTAAATTTTAACGAAAGGCTTCAAGCTCGAAAGTATGCTCTTGACATGATTAATGTGTTCCTGTCAACGCTTTGTTAATAAAGCGTGATAATAAGCTGTTAATAACGTATTCTACAAGAACACGAGCCTCAGATATTACGGGAAAACACAGAATAAAAAGAGCTTCAGGTTTTCCAAAACTAGAGCATGCCGACATACTTATTTGCAAGAAATTTCCGCAAAATTAGGATTTTTTTCTTTTTTAAAAAACGATTTGGACTAATTTTTTTAAACCTACATAAAAGTGTATATGTGAATTTTAACTCCAGTAGTCTTTGCAATTTTATATATAAAAGGTCGTAAAACTTCCCGTTACTAACTTACTTATACTAAATGAAAAAAGTAAATGTCACAAAATTGTTTTTCACATGTTCGTATCCAGGTTAAATTTCAGAAGAAAGTTTTATCCGAAAGGAATACTCGGTAGCACGCCTGTTATTGATTTAATGGATTTATTTGGACATCACTATAAATGTATATAATAATATAGACTAGTGGGGGAACCGGCGTCAAAACAAAAGCACACTTGACAGCATATTTTTATTTTGCGGAAGTGTAAAAAAATATATCGTGACACCTGTCCAAGCGCTTGGAAAAGGTAATTCGTGTCGCACACCAATGTGTAGAGCGCTTTTATAAGTGAGCCCTCAAGGCCTATTATCCTATTCAAAATAAAGTTTATGGCAGCTTCGATTTAAATAAAATCACAGGAAACAACCCGTATACTGTCTGACCAATAATTAGCTTAATCACTTTGCAATTTTATTTCGCAGAATAATTTTTTGTGAATTTTGCAAGAACTTTTTTCAGTTTAAAATATCAAGACTGTTGTCTCATCAATAAACTTCACACTTTTGCTATATTACAGTAAATACAAAGTTTCTTTTAGTTTCTTAATTTTAAAGTAAATTTTTTTAAGCTACATTCACATGCACGTAATTTTTGACGTAAGAGCTTACGTAAGGGGAAAAGTTCATTCATTCTCTTACGTTACGTTAAATTTGACGTAACATGTGACACCACCTACGTAAATTATTTAAGGTCTTACGTGCTGCGTAAGCTCTTACGTGCGGTTTTCTTACAAGCAAAAATTTTTGCTCGTAAGAAACTAAGCCAAAAGAAGAAAAAAAGAGGGAAAAATTGCGCAATCACGTTCGAATCTTAAAAGAACATTCGGATTTAAATATAGTCATTTAATTTAGGAGTTAGATTTCAAACTTTTTAAAAATGATCAATGAAGAGGATTTGAGTGTTTCTGTACAAAAGTATACTGTCCTTTATGATAAAGGACATAAAGAATTCCATCGAAGGGTCATCAAAAAGAATTTGCCTGTCCAAGTTGGTGGTTCTCACCCAGGTTCTTTTTTTCTTCTTTAATGTCACTATTGCTTTTCGGCGACGACGTCTTCTTAGAATCACTAGTGCTGCAGCCAAAACATGATACTTATTAAACGCCGCCATATTGAATAATGATTTGAAATATTTACCTTACGCAAAATCTTTCCGTACATGTGAACAAAACTATACGTACATGTGAACAAACCATTCCGTAAGCAGTAATTTTACCTAAGGCTTTACGTAGAAATTTCCGTAAGCTCTTACGTCAAAAATTACGTGCATGTGAATGTAGCTTTAAGTAAAATAAGATTTCTTTTATCAAATAAATAGGTAGTTCTAAAAGTTTCTTTAATTTTTGGACTAGCTGGTTTCAAAATAAAAATTTTAGCATTTTGCGTTTCAAAGTCTCTTTTATTAAAAGTTCTCAACAACACAACAGCATAAAATATAAACAATACAACTCAAGAAGTGATGATTGTAATTAATTGTAGTAAGAATTAATTAAAAACAAGTTTTTTATTTCAGACATAGACATAGAATGTAGCAGTAAAAGTTTGTTCATTTTTGAAGATTCTACATGTAGGTTTTTTATAAACATATGTAGGTGTAGGTAGCTAGCTGTATTTAGCATAAGAAAATTATTTAACAACATTTTTGACGCCAATTGTAGAACGACTTGTCTAAAAAGTAATACAGCTTAGTAAAATCAGATTGGTGCAGACATATAACACATGGATAAAAATGTTGGCTAGGATAAAAAGCTGAATAAAAAACTTAAAAGATAGACTTTAGGATACTCTTTGAAAATTTACGTTGTAGGCAAAATCTTAAAATTTACGGCTAAACAACGTGACAATATAATACCTTAAAATGTGAAATTATGAAAATCAAAATTACACAAATAAAAGGTTGAAGAAAAAAAATGTCAGACCTACCTACCTAATACTGAACAAAATTTTTTGTCCGTATGTGGAGGCCAGGAAAATCTAGGGCGATATCACACGGGCGATTAAAACAAATTCGGTAAAAATAGTTTGTATGTTGTGAAGATATGCAAATTCTGACGTTTATTTTTTGCAGATAAACAGGCAGACAGAAACCGCTAGTATTTCGTGTCCGTAGCACGACTTTTTTCCCGCGCACAAACAGACAGACTTAATACGGCTATAATGTTTTTACACTTTGGATTGTATTGGAGAGTACATTAAGTTGTCTATGTGAATTTTCTTCCTATAGTTATGTTTTTATAAACGTTTAGAAGAGATCTGTTTCAAGGCGATGGAAAAAAAGGCTTTATAGATTGCATCCAAGTAGTATAACAACTCCCAATTAGGTTCATTTACACCGTGGAATATTTATTATTTCATGTTTACAAATTATGTAACGTAAAATGTCCAAAAACACAAAAAAAATAATTCACCAGCTAGATCCCTGACATATTGTGAAAGGTTGTTAGAAGAAGTTGACCAATGCTTCGAAAACGAAAAGTAACACATTCACAACACAACATGCAAATTCGCTTTTTTTGTTTAGATATGGAGATATTTGGTAGATCGGTTCTACCAGTCCCAAGCCATAGTTACTGGGCGTGCAGAAGCAATGGAAAATGGTTGGCTTAGCGATTCACTTCGATCGTTCATCACTTTGTCAACAGGCATGTTTCCCAAAACAATCGATTTTGTGAAGAAGTGTAACTGAAACAGACAGGAATGGGTTTAGCAGCAAATTGTTAAACAACAAACACTCACTAAAAATAATTGAGATGAGAAAATGGTTGCTTGTGAACAGTTACCAATTCAATAACCGTGAACAGGTAAAGTTAATTTTGTGTAGGACAGGGAATAAAAACATATTTTATTTATAAAAATATATATTTAGAAATACGTTATTGACGAAGAAGGAAATAAGATGTCGCTATTAAAAGTCGCGTATGTAAAACCGAGCCGAAGATACGGAGCAAAAATTGTAAAAGAAGACAAAAGTTGCCATTAATTAACTTACATTTAAACCTACGAGGAAAAGTCGTTTGTAAAAGTACTCATTGGAGATCACCGATTATCGAAAGAAGAAAATGAAATCATCCTGTACCTTATACTTCTGTGATAGTTATAAACCTCGTTCCCAGTACCAATTTATATCACTAAATCTACTTCAGTTGTTATTTATATTCAAACTATAATTTTAACCCAACTTACATGAAATTAACAAAGGTTGCTCCTCATTCCCGTTAATTTATGACACATTGATTTTATACACGAGTTAATACATTACACGCTTTTTTTATAAGAATATACTCTATAAGAATATCGAGGCTGAGAAATGGGTTAAAAATTAAGAATATCCTAAGAATATACCCAGGTTCGGCCTTTTGTTTAAGATATGAAAATTTGTGTGATGCACAAATTTATACTGTACCGTAAATGACGGAAGAAGCGCCCCCTGCCGAATAACCGCCCCTGCCGGAATAAGCGCCCCCCAGAGACAATTTTTTCAATAAGCGCTCCTGCTTGAATAAGCCCCCCACCTATAGCCAAAGGGGGCGCTTATTTCATCACACGGCTCTCAGAAGGGGGCGCTTATTTGGAACAAGACATCAACAATAGGTTTTTGTTTAAATGTATTTTACTAAACAAAAGTTAAGTTTCAGTGGTGTTTTAACGAGTCTTTCCCTCGAGTCTACCTCCTCAAAAACTAGCTCTAGGTGGCTATATTTTTTTAATCCTGCAAGCTCAATCGAGAGGATATTACCCTTTTATGATAGAAAAGTAAAAAAAAGGAAGAAATAAAATGACACATTTTACTTGTTTTTATTTTAGTACAGTTAATAAGCGCCCCTGCTTAAATAACCGCCCCTGACGAATAAGCCCCCCCCCCCCCCCCCCCTCTAAACATAAAATTTTTTAATAAGAGCCCCGGGCGCTTACTCCGTCATTTACGGTATGTTTATTTCTTGTCGGCTCACTGGTCTTTTACACTTTGTTTAATTACTTTCCACCCTTTTTTAACTATCTTTAGGCATATTAAGGGTAATAAACCAGCCGTTTCGGCAGGAGGTTCTACGGCGTATTACTGATTTATACCATATTCTCCATGGGGGAGTATATTTGCGTTAGTTCTCCAATTGTGCAGAAAAAGTGATCACGTTATTAATAATTAATTATTTTCTACTGACACAGCTAAAGACGAAAAGTATGAAAGTAGAAAAATGAGTTCAAGTTTGTAAACACTGATTTTTTGAAAACTAGATAAAACATGAAACGTAACATTCAACAAAAACAATTATTTTTGATTTATTTCGTTTATTAAAAAGAATTTTATCCTGTTGAAACTCCTTGTTAGCAAATACAAATCTAGCTTCATAAAATTTCAAATCACAAAAAAATAACAAACGACCGTTGTAGCTTGGTGAAATTGGCGAAATCAACTGAACATAAAATAAAAATTCAAAATGATTTATTTGTAAAAAATAATAGGTTTTTGTACCTTTTGAACCGTTTAAAAGGTTATCAACACTCAAACTAAGTACCGCTACACTAGACTGGTACCCTTCCGTTCCTCACTAGTCTCGATAGTAAAAACGGCGACAAAAAAGAAGCTCATTTTAAAGTTCTACCGGCTAAAGCCGTAGAACAATTACATGCTTTCCGGCTGTAGCCATAAGAATATTTTTAAGAACATTTGAGGCTGAGATTTGTCAAAAAGTTAAGAATACTGAGGCCGAAACGAAAAAACACGATTCTTATAAAAAAAGGCGTGTATTTTGTTACTGTGTTACAATCATGAACGTTGATATTGTGCAAAAAAACATTATATAACGCGGGATAGGGGATTTCAAACATTTATTAAGCATGCATTCTATTCATCTATTTCTTTGTCAGAATTCCAAAACCGTGATAATTTGGTGCTTTTCGAACTGCGTTAAAATCGGGTATCCTAAAGTATTGTAAATACTTTTTTTAAAAAAAAGGAAACCTTGTTTCAAGTACTGCACTTTTATTTTTGTATACTTTGTTATACTATTTTTTTACTCAAACCGAAACTACTGACTGTGAGGTTTTTCTTGTCTTCAACTTTATTTCCCTAAGAAAGATCAATTTCATATATTTTCCTAATCCATTATACATCTCATCCCCAAGTGATTATAAGTAATCTAAAAATATTATGCTCAAATTAGATTGAAAATACTATCGAAACAGGACATTTCAATAGTGTTCGCGGCTTACTCGTTAGAAACTTCATGCCTTCTTTGTTTTTATAAATACCTAAAAATAATAGTTTTTAATAAGTAAAAAGACTCCTGTTTACAAATTAGTGAATTTATATTTATATAAGAACCCCATAGCTGGAAGTATTAGATAGATAGATAGATGTGCATATTTTACATGGCTAGCCTCACAAATATCGAGGGATATACCCTGTCTATTATTTCCAGGAGGGGCCATGGCTTAGATGGAGAGTCCTAGACCCAATTAGGGCCCGCGCTCTACTAGACAACTCCCGGCAACATCCAACGGCCCACACAGTGTGCCATCTTCCCAATTTCCCTCACATGGCTTGGGTTAACCCGGAGCTATGGTAACATTCACTCGCCCGTGTTGAATCGCCGTCAAGAGGAATCGAACCCCGGTCTCCCGCACAGAGTACGAGAGCTATAACCACTAATTGCGATACAATCCTTTTTTACACAGGCACAACTCACTTACACAGTTTGAATATCAGGAAAGAAATTTGTGGTTCTTTACGAAATGAGGTCGTTCTGGCTCAAACTGAAATCCAATTATATTCACATTACATTACTGTTTGTCAACAACATCAAATTTTTTGCAAACTGAGAGAATCTTTCAACGTGTCTCATACACAGGCTTTCCTACAAAGTTTTTGGGTTACTTTTAAACAATTCTGTTTGTCCTTTCTTTTATTTTCTTTACATTACAGAAGTAAAAAATAAAATACTATTCGCAATATGCCGCATAAGAGTTTAAGTTATAAAGCTTATTTCCACCTGACGTTAATTATAATAGTTAATTTTCGATTACTAGGGCAGTTGTTTTAACTCCCATTAGCGCCGGCTAAATGTCCATTTTTTATATATTTTAACGCGAATTGGCGCGAACATATACTTTTATATAAAAAATAATGGGCTTATTATCTGTGCAAAAGCAATTTCTACAATTATTGTTTAAAAGACGACGAACTAAAAAGTTTATTTTTAAAAGATTGTATGTATAGAAAATTTCACACATTGCCCACGTTTTACAAAAAATTAACGGTCCTAAAATCATGACGGTTTTCTTTTTTGCTTTCCATTCTTCGTTTATTACGCTTTATGAAATCCATATTAAAATTTCCTCGTCACTATTAGTAGACATATTTCATCAACGAGAAGAATTAAATCAGCGTTAATTTTACTTGTAGCTAATGGAAACGTCCTCTTGCTAAATACTCAATAATGATTAATTTTGTGATTAGAGAGCGCGCGAAGAATTAAAGCGCTTAACGCCAGAAGGAAACCAAGCCTTAAAAGTTGCCTCCGATGTTATATTGATGCTACGTAGTTTAGTTCTATTCATATATATATTCACATACAGAAGTTTAGTACAGCAAATAATTGTGAATGAACTTTCAAATTTTGTGCTGCCTCACTTCGTGCGACTTTATCATGCTCACGCTTCTTCTCGAACTGTGCAATTCATAATGGCTGCATATTTTTTTTTCTATGATTTGAATGTGCGCTATCAATCAGCTGCTAAAGTAATGTCAGTGGAATCAAGTATCTTAATTTCAACCTCTTTTAACGTCTAAACAGGGTGGCCACACCTTCTAAAATCTTCCTAAGTAACCCAATTCCTCCTAAACTGTATTAATGTGTTATACGTGAGAAATTAATGACAGGCTCCAGTACGTCCGCAACCCTTTTTATATTTAGCATTGAAGGGATCCTGGAACTGAATTATTATACATCTGAAATATATCCTAGCTGTAGAAAAAGAAAATTAATGTTTAAATAAACTAAATAGTTTAATACTTATTTGGAATGAATAAAAAGGATAATAATAATATATCTCTGTTCTTCACGATAATAAAAACACCATATTTATACAAACTAGGCTTGACTAAAAGAGCAAGGGAATCATCAGACCGCAGATGAGGTGCAAATGAGGTGGGGTGAATCTTCAACGAGAATATGCTTACACGCCACTCCCGATGTAGAAAAAGTTGTGGAAAATTGGGGGAGGGAGGGAGTTTGTAATTCGTCGGTCAAAATTTTTCGTCGGTTATAAAATTTCGCCGGTGAAAAGTGACGAAATTTTTCTGAAATTTCGTCACTTTTAACCGACGAAAAGTTTTAACCCCCTTAGAAGAAAGCAGTTTTTTAGTTTTTTTACTTATATTTGACAAAACAAATCATAATCAATAATAATACGTGTTTTTTTCTTCATTTTCAAGACATTCTTCGCTTTCTTCTTCCTTTCGAATAAGTTCCAACCCTTAGACATCAGCATCAATCAGTCTGCCAAAAAAAAATCATTTCACATAAGTTCAACACGTGGTACACTGATAGAGTAAGCAAGCAGTTGTCAAACGGAGTTGCACCTGGTGATGTCAAAGTTTCTCTCAAGTTAAGTGATTTGAAGCCTCTACATGCGCAGTGGATTGTTGAAACATACAACCATCTCAAGCTACAAAATGATTCTATTATCAACGGTTTTGATGCTGCAGGGATCACAGAGGCGATCAAGTCTGCTAACAGCGTCTTTGCACGTATAGAGAACCCATTTGATGAGCAGAGACAACAAGTTAGTCATTTATCTTAATAGATTTATTTACAATGAAAAGAGAAAACTTACTTATGTTTTTTGAAATGTTAGTTTTCTTATCTTTCCTCCTAATACCTCCTTTTTATGGCTTCAAATATGACTTAAAAATAGGGTCTGTCGACTTCAAACACGAATAAAAACACGTAAAATAAAAAATTCAATTTTTGTGAAAAATTTCGTCGGTCAAAATTTTTAGTCGGTTATAAAATTTCGTCGGTCAAAACATTTCGTCGGTTATTAAATTTCGCCGGTAAAAAGTGACGAAATCTTTTTCAACTTTCTTCACTTTTCACCGACGAAATTTTAACCGATAAGGTATACGATTTCACATATTCTTTGCTAGATTTACCCAACTCTTATTCCAATTTTTGTTAACAGATTGTTTTTGTGATAAGACAAAAACAATCTAACCAGCCCATCACTCCCTTGTATGGGTTATGAAGTTCGATGGTTGTGGTTCAACCGCAATACATTTTAAACTTCTGTCCCATCACAAAGTCTCAGTACAACTGTGATTTCGTTCCACATCTATTTAAATTGTCAACACCTGTTTAAAAATTAGCTATTGTCAAGAAAATGGAAGTTTGAAAATTCTGGCGGTGAACAGAAGTTTGCAGGGACTAATTTTTGCTAAAAAATCTGGCGGCGTTTGACAATAAAAGTGGATTTAGTAATTTTTGTGGACCATAAAACGCCCTTGTCTTTGACACTTAACTTTAGTGAAGTTCTGGAAATAAAGTACAATTTTTTTTGTAACAAAAAGAAAAGATCGATTTCCTATATATTATCGTAGTGTAACCGGTCGTGCATATTTTAACGTAAAAACATCTTCTCAACAGATTTAAGTAAATTATCGATTGTTTCAAAATTTATTTAAGGATTACTTTTATTAAGAAGCATTAAAAGCCTAAAATATCGATTTTCTAAGAATTGAGATGCTCGAATCAAAAAAGTACGATTTTTATAAAAAAGATGTGTAACATGAAATTGGGCATTATTTATAAAAGTGTACGGAGGAAATGAGATGTCAAAAAAGCTAAAAAATTATCTCCCTTACATGATCAGATGTATCTTATTAGGAAAAGTTAACCTAATGTGTAATGGTAATGCACGAAATATAAATATTCTTAATGAAATAGAACTTGTTTTTTAATATTCTGCAAACTGATGCACTATTTCTCTTTTACTACGAATTTTTGTTCTTGTTTTTTAGTAGGTACAAAATATATATTAGTTTATAAAATGCGTTTTTAAAAGTTTCGCCATGATGCAAACTTTAGCAAAGTAACTAGAGAATAAAATTGGCTTTGATGGTCTCACCTAAAGCCATACGTTGCACGGAAGGTTTTCTTGCAGTGGAAAAGAGCCCACTATCATTATTTTCAAAAAATAATCCAAGTTTGAATTGTTTCACCAGGTGAAACGATTCCCTTTTAAGTCACCGATGATTGTTTTTGTTTGCAGTCGCTTTCTTCTCACCAACAAACACTGCCAAATCATATTGACATCATTGTTCACGAATACAATTAAACAGCCAAAACTTCATTCACCTCTAAAAAAAGGTTACAAAAATGTTTAAATACATACGTTTGAGATGTTTTTAATTTTTCTGTTAACTTGCATCTTTTTTTTTATAAGAACTTAATTTTATAAGAACCTAATTTTTAAATGAACGCCCTGGGTAAGTAAAGTAAAAAGTAAATGAATGAACTGTTACTTGGGATTGTCTCATGACGTTAAAAAATTCGAATGTTAAAAGAAAGAAAAAACTTGAAAGGAAGGAGTATAAATAATCAGAACGAATTTTGCTCAAGTTCGGTCGACAAGTTAAGTGGCTTTTTTTTATTCAGGTAAATTTAATGTCTTTTCTCTTTATGAGCTGGACTTTCTGAATTAACTCGACTGATTAGAATTAACTTTTATTCTTATGAGTTTCGAACCGAAGTAGTAACATATTCAAGCCGATTTCACATTTACCCGAATTTTTTAGCATAGACCCTGCACAAATTGAGCCACGGTTAAAGTCATCGAAATTTTCATAAGGAAGTTGACGGCACAAACCTTCCGGGAAAGAATTTATTTACATTGGAGACACAAGATGGCGACTGGCACGAAGCTTCTTCCCTACCTATTTTGTAACTTTGACAAAAGTTAGTTTTGTCGATTACTTTTATTTAAGTGGAAGGTAAACTTTAAGAGCTCACGACAATATCTCCCGTTGTTGTTTGGTTACGAAGAATGTAAATGAAGCGCGTCTTCTTTCTGTGGAAATCTGAATGAATTTCTAATTTCGCAAATGGACCAATTTTAGTATTTCTATTTATTGTGATAAGGAATTTGTTCAAAAAAGAAAATCTCAATGTGTTTTTAAAAAAATTGAGAAGTATCGTGTGAGTAATACGCCATTTCTAGTAATTTAGCGAAGATTTATTTTTGCGAATTAACCTTTCCGAGAATTTTTTCGCGAATATAATAGGTAACGAATTCGCGAAACTTGCGAAGGAAAATTAATCAGCGCAAGAATTAGTCAAGTTAAATATATTTTGTGTTTATTCTAATTTTTTATTTGAAAATAGAATCGAACGCTATTGCGCAATTTTTATTTTTTTTTCTCCTTCTGGCCTACGTACAGTTTCTTACGAACAAAAATGTTTGTTCGTAAGATATCTAAGTTAGCACTTTCCGTTACACAGTAAATTAAAAAAATAAATAAACATCCGGTATTCCGTAAACCCTTACGTAAAAATTTACGTACATGTGAATGCGGCTTTACGCGTTAAAATGCCTGCAATAAAACGCCAATTTGATCAAGGAATTGCCCTGTTAATACGTTAAGGACAAAAGGTTTTTGTTACAGTTTACTTAAAATTGGGCAAAGATTTTGTCGAAAGTTTAGAGCTACTTTTATAACCGTTCAGAAATTTTGAAAATGAAAATAACAATTAATACGTAAAATTTGTGACAATTAAAAAACAGAATTAAAATTCGGGAGTTAGAATTTAAAACTTAGGCAAGGAAATGGCCTTGGGAATCCAAGCGAAATAGCACCAACGAAAGTACGTTCTCCTACGGTTGCAGGGATCATCTACAAATTTCGTATGACATTTTATACGGAGATATACGGATTTAATTGCTTATAATTCGTATAAAAATCGTATACAATTCGTATAGTGTTAATTAAGTTATACGATTTTTAAAAAATCCTATACGAATTTTATGCGACTTTTATACGATTTTCATACGAATTGTCATACGAATTATATTTTTATTTATACAAATTTTCATACGAATTATATTTTTTATTTTATACGAATTTTCATACGAATTGTCATACGAATTATATTCTTATTTATACGAATTATATTCTTTATTTTATACGAATTTTCATACGAATTGTCATACGAATTATATTTTTATTTATACAAATTTTCATACGAATTATATTTTTTATTTTATACGACTTTTCATACGAATTGTCATACGAATTATATTCTTATTTATACGAATTATATTCTTTATTTTATACGAATTTTCATACGAATTTTCATACGAATTGTCATACGAATTATATTCTTTATTTTATACGAATTTTCATACGAATTTTCATACGAATTTTCATACGAATTCTCATACGAATTTTCATACGAATTTTCATACGAATTGTCATACGAATTGTCATACGAATTATATTCTTTATTTTATACGAATTTTCATACGAATTGTGATACGAATTGTGATACGAATTATATTCTTATTTATACGAATTTTTATACGTGTTTTGTACGAATTTTCATACGAATTATTAAGATTTTCCAATACAAATTGCGATACGAATTTTTAAACGAATTGTACTACGAATTTTCTCTGTTAATGTTCAATATGATTTCTTCATAAAAATCTAACTTTCCACTAAGCAGCTAGCCTTGAAATAAACATTAACAATTTCTAAACGCCGTTCTTATTGTTCAAATGACTAAAACTTTTAAACAACGATCTCTAAACGATATTCGTACAATTTTCGGAGGATTCGTGCTCATATAAAACGATTTCTAAACGTTGTGCGTGCGAATTTCGAAGGATTGGTACTTATAAACAACTATCTCTAAACGCTGTGCGTGCGAATTTCGAAGGATTGGTACTTATAAACAACTATCTCTAAACGCTGTGCGTGCGAATTTCGAAGGATTGGTACTTATAAACAACTATCTCTAAACGCTGTGCGTGCGAATTTCGGAGGATTCGTGCTCATATAAAACGATCTCTAAACGCTGTGCGTGCGAATTTCAAAGGATTGGTACTTATGAACAAAATGAATCTGTCGAAACTACGGAGGAAGCGAAATTTACACGTAGCAATTATTTGTGCAAATTCTGGGGGTTTGAACGTAAATCATGATTGAATAGAATAAGAAAATAATCATGTTTTTATAGAAAACATTTTTTAAATCAAAAAATTTTCACAAAAAATGTATACACATGTCATATGGTCATACTTAAAAAAAGTTTACTTATGAAGCATGAATTTCATATGTCTGCTCTGTCCGCCTTTGGTTATTTAAAGCAGTATGATTGTTGTGGGTAAACCAAAAATTTTAGATACTGCAAGTAACACAAAGTATGTTGTCTCAATCAATGATCCATTCAAATTGGAGGTAATTAAATTCCATCTAAATTGCTTGTTTAATCAAACGTAACCTCAAATCCCATATTTTTAAGATATAAATCATCCTCACAAAATAATAATTTTTTTTACATGATTTAGAAAGGACTCGCTCATCAAAAAGTATTTCTACAAGTGTTTATTACAAACATCAGAATAAAATATAAAACAGCTTGTTTTTTACCGAGTGGCGCACACGCATGCTTTCCAGATTTATGTATACCGTTTTGAAACCTTGATCTGTATGTATTTAGTACAGATCTAAAATATATAAAGCAAAACAATGTGATAATAAAATGTGAACAAAATATAAAGTTAATAAGAATTTGCAGGATACAACTTTTTTTTGTTATAAGAACAAACAATATAAGAACATAATGGCCTCAAAGTAAAAAAGGTTTAAAATGCAGATATTGTACAAAAGGCCTAAAATCTGCTGTGTCCAAACAAAACTGCATATAAAAATATCTGGATTAAAAACAAAGCATCTGATGGTTTTTACATGATTCAACGTAACGCAAAAAATTTCAATTTATTTTTATAAGAATTTTCTTATGCACATTCTTATACTTATTTATATAAGATTTTTTTCTTACCCATTCGGATTTAATAAAAAACTTGTACGATTTTTTTTCAAAAAAACCCATACACATCTAATTATAAAAACTGAAACGAATTTTTTTTAAACTCACAAAACGATTTTTAACGAGTTTCTTTTAAACTCTTACGAATTTTTTATACAATTTTAGAAACGAATTAATTACTGTATGGCAAAAGAAAATTTTTTAACACGACTTGCTACCAATTTTGTAGATGACCAAGCGCGATTATAACAGAAATACAGTTGACTAAATCTTATAACAAACGCCGATTGAATTTGTTAATGTGTGTGAAGTATTAATATAAACCTACCTTTTTAAGCACAAATTTGATTTCTGTATGACCGTTCAGTGATATAAAGGTTTGAAATTTCCCCTTAAATGAAAAATTTGTTTCTATTTTTCTCATACTGAAAATTGGCACCAACTTATATGTTATAACAATGATATTGCTAAAAGTGTCATTTCATACCTTAGGTCGGCCGACTAATATATGTTATCAATGTACCTCAGGGGCGGATCCAGTGTACGTCAGCGCCGTCACGCGACTGACATAATTTTTACTAAGAATCGTAAAAAATAATAGGGTACTGTGATCCTACAGTCCCTGCGACCGTTGACCTTTATTTTACGGACCTTTCTCTTGTGTGACTGATTTGATGGATACGGCAAAAAGCGACTGACATCCGAAGAATTTTCATGCAATGTGATTGGCTTGCCGGCCGAAATAACGTATTCTGATTGGTTTACAAAAAACTGACGACTTTGACCCATATTTACGGCATTCGAAATGTGACACAGCATGTATTTTTCAATAATCATTGAATTTTTTTGTAACCGATGCCGTGTAATTTGAATTTCGGACCAAACGAAAGCAATTAGGAGGTTTTTTTCGGACCAAACGAAAGCAATCAATGACTTTTCGGACCAAATGAAAGCAATCAAGGGCTTTTCGGACCAAACGAAAGCATGAAAACTAATAAGTAACCAGGCATGGTGACTCACGACATGTGTGCTGCAATGAGATGCAATAATTTTTTAAATGTGCAAGAAAGATACGTAAAGTTATTACAATAAATCAAGTCTTTATGTCAAAAAGCTTAGCTATATAGATATTGGAACATATGTAGCTAGCTAGCTAGCTAGAAATTTCAATGCAGAGTGGGTTATTTTTTAAAGTTGTTGTTGTTAACCAAAAACTTGAGAGTTCTGCAATTGCTTTATGTTAAGAAGATAATGCTTTATTATTCTTGTTATCTTAAACACTTGTAATATATAGCTAATAAAAGCATGCACCACCTATAACTTTCATATGAAAAATCCTTTTTATACTTAATTTTTAATTTTCACGAAATAGGCCCAGGGCACACGTAGACTGATAATAACTTCCTGCAGATGTTATAAGCTTACTAATAGAATATATATATCATCTTAGGAATTTTGATATTGGTACAAGTCTGTGAATTTTTAAAAAAAATTAATAATTCCTAACCAATTAGTCAAAGTGGCAATTTTATGTGCGTAGTATAAAAAAGCATACTTTTCGCTAATGGTAAGAGTCCAATAACTTGTGCAAAAATTAAAACAATGGCTTAAAACTTGATATGGTATAGTTTTAGACCAGATCGATGAAAGAGAGCCCAATATACATTGACCTATCATTGTAGTTCTTAAGTTTTTTAATTTAGACATTTTCGGGGACGCCGATAAGGCATTTTTTACAGCATATCTGTTTTAACACAGATACAAGTGCAAAAACCATTAAAAGCAATTTTTCTGGTTGAAATAAGTCAGATAGGAATTGAAAAAACTAGTTTAAGCCCAAATTTTTTAATCAGTCCAAAAAAATTGTAAAGTACCGGAATGTTCAACTTAAATTATGTTGGTACAAAGGCTTAATCATGATTACGACTACGGTTTAAGTGATAAAATTTTTGTTTGTCTTTTATTTATTATGTTATCAATTGAATAATATTTGAGCAAACGGGATAATTATTTTTAGCTCTTAAAGTCACTGGAGATTTGTTTGTACAGCTACATGTCCTAGCTACATGTTGGTGACAATACACTGGTTGACGTGCTGCAACATTCCATCATTAGGGTTTTTCCTTTACCCTGAGGTATATATATAGTAAGAATTCTGTTTTACTTTCTTGCTAAGAAGAACATCAAGGTAAGTCATTTATTTATTCCATCTTACATATGATGACGCCGCTTTGTACAATTAAACTGGTGTAACACAATAGAATTTGTGGGGAATGAAGCTGTTTTTACTTGTACTATCAGGCTTGGATTAGCTTGTTTTGGTAGACTAGTTGCGGTAGCATGGTTAGTACTCTGAACACAGAAAATTTTGGCCACCTTTCACCAAATACTTTAATTTCCCAATGGTAAGAAAAATTATGCTGTGTCTCCAGACTGTACAGATACATCAAAAACCAAAAACCAAATTTCTTATTTTCCTAACTGTGGTGCAAAGTGCAAAGTTGAACCTGTATTTGCATCATTAATTGCTAAAAATACTTATGCTCAGGCTCATATTCTGTTTTGTCTGCAAGGTGTTGATGAAGGATGTGATGATAATTTTAAAGCCAACCATTTTTGTAATTCTGGTTAAAACAATTCAAAAAAGTAAAAGCAAAACACCTTTTTTTGAATAAACTTAATGCGCATAAATGTCTTTTTTCTTTCTTTATGTTATATCAATCTATTTTATTTAATTCCCTGCTTCCCCTAGTTAAGCCTACTTTAGCATATAGCAGACTGTCCATGTCTGGAATAGCTAACATTACGTTATTAGGCATTTCCTAGACATGCTGACGAGCCCTGATATTGGGCGAAACAGTCTTAAAATATTTGAATTTAAACTGTTGTTTTTAATTTTCATACACTTTTTAGCAACCCTTTAAAAGATGGTTTGTTATTTTCTTGTCCATTCAAAACTTTAGAGCAAAAACGTCTCTAACAAAGCTAATAATTTGGACATTATTTAGGCCGTTTATAATGCGTAGAGGCTTAAATTAGCGAAAGTTCCCGGACCCGCCATGGGGGGCTTACAGCGCCCCCCATGACCCCCAGCTGTTCTGGACGCAGCAAATTGCTTCGCTTTTTTGTGCTTCGCAAAAAATGTGACTGACATGTTAAAAATGTTGGATCCGCCCCTGTACCTGAGCACTTCTTGGAGCATTGGTCGACCTAAGGTTTGTTTTTTATAAACATTTATTACATAAAAGTTGTGTTAATTAGGAGAGAGCAGTAAAACTCATGAGTAAGAATTCAAAATTTAGACCTAGAAATGGTCATTGGATTTCAAGCGAAATAAGTATCTAGAACGTGCAATACAGTAAAAACACCAACGAAAATACGTTTTCTTTACGTTTTCAATGTTAACAAACAACCCCATTATAACAGAAATACTGCTGATCAAGTTTAAAAATAAAAGTGGATTGAATTTGTTAATGTGTGTGAAGTATTAATATAAACCTACCGTCTTAAACTCAAATTCGACTTCTGTATGACCGTTCAGTGATATAGAGGTTTGAATTTTCCCCTTAAATGAAAAAATTGTTTCTATTTTATTCATACTGTAAATTTGCATCAATTTATTTGTTAAAACGGCGATATTTCATAAAAGTGTATAAATTTCATACCTTAGGTCGGCCGACTAATATATGTTATCAATGTACCTAAGCACTTCTTGGAGCATTGGTCGACCTAAGGTTTGTTTTTTATGAACAATTATTACGTAAATTAGGAGAGCGCATTAAAACTATTAAGTAAGAATTCAAAAGTTATACCTAGAAATGGTCATTGGATTTCAAGCAAAATAAGTATCTAGAACGTGAAATACAGTAAAAACACCACCAAAAATACGTTTTCTTTACGTTTTCAATTTCAACAATCAACCCCTTTATCACAGAAATACTGCTGATCAAGTCTTAAAAATAAAAGCGGATTGAATTTGTTAATGTGTGTGAAGTATTAATATAAACCTACCTTCTTAAACTCAAATTCGACTTCTGTTTGACCGATTAGTGTGTGTAATTTTTAATTTTGGCCTCAAATGAAAAATTTGTTTCTATTTTTCTTATACTGTTAATTTGTACCAATTTATATGTTATAACGATGATATTGCTAAAAGTGTATAAATTTCATACCTTAGGTCGGCCGACTAATATATGCTATCAATGTACCTGAGCACTTCTTGGAACATTGGTCGACCTAAGGTCAGTTTTTTATGAACATTTATTACGTAAAAGTTGTGTTAATTAGGAGAGAGCATTAAAAGTCGTTAGTAAGAATTCAAAAGTTATACCTAGAAATGGTCTTTAAATTTCAAGCGAAATAAGTATCTAGAGCGTGCAATACAGTAAAAACACCAACGAAAATACGTTTTATTAACGTTTGCAATTTTAAAAATTAACCCCTTTATCACAGAAATACTGCTGATCAAGTTTAAAAATAAAAGCGGATTGAATTTGTTAATGTGTGTGAAGTATTAATGTAAACCTACCTTCTTAAACTCAAATTCGACTTCTGTATGACCGATTAGTGTGTGTAATTTTTAATTTTGGCCTCAAATGAAGAATTTGTTTTTATTTTTCTTATACTGTAAATTTGCACCAATTTATATGCTATAACAATGATATTGCTAAAAGTGTATAAATTTCATACCTTAGGTCGGCCGACTAATATATGCTATCAATGTACCTGAGCACTTCTTGGAACGTTGGTCGACCTAAGGTCAGTTTTTTATGAACAATTAATACGTAATAGTTGTGTTGATTAGGACAGCGCATTAAAAGTCGTTTGTAAGAATTCAAAAGTTATACCTGGAAATGGTCTTTAAATTTCAAGCGAAATAAGTATCTAGAGCGTGCAATACAGTAAAAACACCAACGAAAATACGTTTTATTAACGTTTGCAATTTTAAAAATTAACCCCTTTATCACAGAAATACTGCTGATCAAGTTTAAAAATAAAAGCGGATTGAATTTGTTAATGTGTGTGAAGTATTAATGTAAACCTACCTTCTTAAACTCAAATTCGACTTCTGTATGACCGATTAGTGTGTGTAATTTTTAATTTTGGCCTCAAATGAAAAATTTGTTTCTATTTTTCTTATACTGTAAATTTGCACCAATTTATATGCTATAACAATGATATTGCTAAAAGTGTATAAATTTCATACCTTAGGTCGGCCGACTAATATATGCTATCAATGTACCTGAGCACTTCTTAGAAAGTTGGTCGACCTAAGGTCAGTTTTTTATGAACAATTAATACTTAAAAGTTGTGTTAATTAGGAGAGCGCAGTAAAAGTCGTTAGTAAGAATTCAAAAGTTATACCTAGAAATGGTCTTTAATTTTCAAGCGAAATAAGCATCTAGAACGTGCAATACAGTAAAATCACCAATGAAAATACGTTTGTTTAACGTTTGCAATTTTAACAATTTACCCCATTATAACAGAAATACTGCTGATTAAATCTTAAAAATAAAAGCGGATTGAATTTGTTAATGTGTGTGAAGTATTAATATACACCTACTTGTGTAACCTCAAAGTACATAGAATGAATGTCTTAGTTCTACTAAAAAAGAATTTATGTTCTGACACTCTCTAACTTTTTTCTGTCAGATAGTTTTTCACCTGACTGAACCATGATTTTATATAATTTGAGTTTGCAGAAGAAACATTCACAGTTCACCTCTACTATAATATTTTTTTCATTTGACAGAAAAAATTGATATGGTACAAAATTAAATTTTATTGACTTAATATTTTTGATTTTTTAGAGGGTAGCTCTTTCGGCTCTGGCATTTGCGTGGCCGAAATATTGGGTTTTTCAAGGAAATATCGTTTTAGGTTTTAAACTATTGTCGAATAAGAATTGATGCCCTCCAATTTATTTAAATTCTAATTAAAGTTTTAACAATAGCTTCGTTTGGAGAAAAGTGGACTAAAATTAATCTTTAGCTACCTAGGAATGGTCACCACAGTCCTGGCTATAAAAAGAAACACAAACACAAACACAAACATACCACACATTTTTGACGACATTTGTGGCAACCTTGAGGTTGGAATATAATCCTTCCATTTTGCAATTTTCCGGCACCTTGTTTGTAACGCAAGAAATATATTTCACGAGAATAAGTATTTACGAATTGATCTCTTTGAATAAAGACTTTTTAAGCGTTGAGAAATTTTTCAAGTAAGTTGTAAAGTATACAGAAATACAGAAAATATACTGCTTTTTTTTATCTTTAAGACGTCCTAAAATTATAGAATGTTTTGGAAATCAAAAGACGTTAAGTCATAACCTGCTTTCAAAATTACATCGGTATACAGCACCTTTTTGCAAAACACTGGCGAAAATAAGTTTAACATGACCTGCAATTTTTACTGTACTCAGTCCTCGGCGTACCCAGAGAAGAAAGAAACAGAAACAATTATGGATTATTATGAATATAATCTTATGTAATGTATGGGTACAGCAATAAAAAAATCATGCCCAACATGCGACTGTGGATATAAAGTGTTCACATCTGGAACCTTTTTTGATCCAACAAATTATATATGATCGCCTATATGATCTGGCGAGCTAGTTCACTATACGTCTATTATAAGTCTTGTTTTATTTGGAAGAAAAAACAGAATTTGTCAAGCATTGCAAATAACATGACCACAAACAATTTGTATAAAGATAATAATTATAAATGAAAACCTTCATCGGTATATGTTATAGTCTGTTAAATACATCAGGATAAAACAAGAGTAACCGTTTTGCGTTCGAGACATCTTCGCCTACATTCATTTTCTTGGTACACTTTGTGTAGCAATCGTTGTTCACAAATTACGGCTCTTCTGAAACTGGAATTTAATTAAATAAATTTTGTGGTCAGGGTTTGGGTTACGAAATTAAATGCGATGAAACTGAAATAATAGTTGGTAAACCATAAAAACTATTAAGAATTAAACTAAATACCTTAATTTTCGCGGAATTAATTTGGGTCGAAATCAAACTAAAGCTGACAATTTGCGAAAATATGTTATACGAAGTGTAAGTAGTAAAATTAGCAATTTCCAAAAAAAAAAATTTTTTTAAATTTGCCAAGAAAGTTTTCCGCGCGCTATGCGAGATGTTTTAATAAGAGACCTTTGTTGTTTTAAAAGTCAAAGCAAAAAACTTTCTGTCATAATTACAAACGAGCTGTCAAAATAATTTTTATATAATAAAATTTAAGGGGATGTGATATGTGACGCCGGAAAAATGTTATATTTTGTTATGTTGGTGTTTCGTTAGATTTTAAAGGTTGTGCGATATTGATGCTTTAATAATCTTATATCTTCGTCTTAAATTGAATACACCTTTCCCGAATTAGTTTTCTTTGATGTACCGCTGCTATTTCTAAACTTTTTTAAACAAAATAAATGTGAATTTTGAAATTCTCACCTGAGTTTTGATAGAATGTGAAATCTTCAGATTCATACAGCAAACAAATAACCTGTTACAACAGGTTTTTTTAATTTTGTCCTAATTGAATTCTGCTTGAAACCGAGGCTTATTAGTACAAGTAGAAAATTAACTTTGACCGTAACATTAATATCACCAAAACAGCATTTTCAAATGTCTGATTAAGTTTAAAATTTCTACACACACCATTTAATGATGTTGAATATGATCAAAGTCAAAACATCAAAATTCCAAAATTTTAAAAAACAAAGTAGCTAATTCGGGAAACGTGTATTACTGCAGTTTTATTCTCGCGATAGGAAATATTTGAAGAATTGTTTGGCCAATTTTTTTTTATTAGTTTCAGAGATTATAGAGAAACTTCAATTGTTTTATAACCTCATCTTGTTTCGTAAAATTTGATAGATGTTTTTAAATTCGATTAGTTTATTGCACATATTCATAATTTACAGATCCCGTTAGTATAATAATCCATTCTACTAAGTTCCATTCTTTGTCAGAATTTTAATGTGTTAGCCTAAATTGTATTAAATCTTTGTCTTCGATCACTTTTTAATATGCTACAGTCTGGAAATATTACATTCTCTCGTTGTGTTTTTGTATGTAATAATAATCTTGCTGGGTGAAATTAAACATAACTCAGTATTTTTTATATTATGTATTTCGCGCATTTACTATTACATTTATTTCTTCATAAATGATAATCTACGGACCAATCTAATTATCAACTTCATTCACTTATACTTTCCCAGTCCATCAAACCTAATTTTATTATGGTTGACAATAAATTAAGCAGATACTTCGTGATATTTTGTAAACATTAACCTATTTTACCTGAGTTTTTATTTTGTGATAACATTCAAGGTCGATGTAATGATACTTATGTGAAAATAAATTTTATTGAGTTTAAACAACTAACTCCACTGCGTGATGTTGCGAGGGATTTCAAATATGATCCCAATTGCACTTTATAAAACTCATAAAGTTAGAGACGTCGATCTACTCTTTTTACCGAATTCGTTATTAGAAGGCATAGACAATCTGTTGTGAATGACCTATATATTCTCTGTAACCTCCTTAATACACCCTGGAACTTTAGAATTTTTCTTGTTAATTGTTTTTCATAAAAATAACTGGGTTTGTTTAGGCAAGTGTAAATTCGAAACCAGACTTAGGGTATGCTACGTTATGCCTATTAACTATAAGTAAGATGAAACGATCCTGTTTGTAGCTTAACAAAAATATATATAATTGCACCCGGTCCTTGAAGTCAGTGTAGTGATGTTGATTTTGCTTAATAATAATATAGTCAGAATATACAATATGCTTAAATGCCTCCATCTAAGCCTGAATATGCTTATTAGCGTTATGCTTATGAGAAAAATGTAAATAGTTTTGGAACTTAATCATCTATTTGACAAATGTGTAAAAGCGCTTTTTAGAACTGAAAGATTTGTTATAACAGACCTGTTGGTATTGGAATAGAATGGTTTCTTATTCAAGCAAAGTCTCTAATTACCCATTTAATATAAAAACATTATAAACCAGTTATTGCAAGAACTATCCTATAGCAAAGACACACGGCACTAATGTGTTAAACTTTCCGTCATCAGGTGATAACGAAAACTTTTTTCTCACAACGTGAACAAAATTGTGTTGTTGGTATTATTAGTTCACAAATCGTCATCCTGCTTTCCAATTTTCACTCGTACAAGACTAGTTTGTGCCACAACAAGAAAGATAAATAAAACTTCGTACAATTCTATTATTGGTTTAGAAAACTTTAATGCTTACGCTTTTTGTGTCAAAAAAAAAAATAAAAAAAAAATGAATAAAAAAAATAAAAATACAGGTAAAAATTGCGAGCTAATTTATAAATTTTTTATTTTTTTTGTAAAAAATGGTGTAAACTAAAATTAGATGACATTTCCGTGACAGTCCTTACTTCATCACTAACCCTTTAAAATATAATCACAAAACCGGGACCGGGTATCGAAAAAATCAAAAAAGTTGTGTGGTCGACTTAATAGCGCTTTTTTATAATATGTATTTTTATGCCAAATATACATGACGTTAAGTCGACCGGCATTATATTCCTTAAAAAAAGTAACTCCGTCAGTTAGCTACTGGCTTATGAACAATATGAACTTAAAATGAACATTTGACTTAGTACTTCTAGGGGAATGTGCTGAAATTCTCAAGAAATAATATAGAAAACCTTAAGTCGACCGATTGCGGCCGACTTAAAGTACCGGTCGACTTGAGGTACGTTTTTATACATTTTTGGCCGACTTAACGTCGATCTAGTAATATATATATACATATATATATATATATATATATATATATATATATATATATATATATATATATATATATATATATATATATATATATATATATATATATATATATATATATATATATATATATATATATATATATATATATATATATATATATATATATATATATATGAAAAACTTTACATGTGCATCTTATATATGCTCACATAGCCTTTTTACTAACTAGACAGGGGGACCTGGCGTTGAAATGTCTGGTTTAGTCACAAGTAACTGTAACACCTGGCGTTAAACGTCTGGTGTAGAGCGATTTATACGTTTTGTAAACTGTGCCACACATTCATGTGGAGCGCTTTAGTACAAGTATGCAGTATATCATAAATTATGTGAAGCACACACAACAGTAAGATGTTTCAGGTGTAATATATTTTTCAAATAATAACTTTTCTTCAAAAATACAGTTTATATGTTGTGCCCATCTTGGCGAATTTCTCATAATGTTTCTCGCAAAACTTAAAAAGTGAATTTCAATCCAGGGTGAGCGCTTAGTATAGGTAAACAATGTCGCACATCCATATAGGTTTAATACCATTTCAAACAAAAAATTAGCGCAACTCCTGTTAAATAGAAACACAGGTAACAGCTTGTTGTTAACACTGGGCTGAGTGATTTGTATATAGGTATACTGTTTCGCACATACGTTTCAGCATAATACCCATTTCCAAAAAACTGTCCTAACTTCGGTTCAAACAAACAGACAGTTAACAACCTGTTGTTATCCTACGCACCTAAAACAATTTTACTTTGTGGAAAATTTTGTAACATTTAAAAATAAAAATACAGTTTATAACCTGTTTTTACCCTCTCAAAGCAAAAAAAAACTGCAATGTTTTATGGGAAAAGTTTCTGTGAAAGATCAAAAATTAATCGGGACATCTGATAGGCGTCACATTTTCCAAAAAACCTTTATTACAACTTCGGTTTAAAAAAACACAGCGGAAACAGCCCGTTGTTACCCTGTCCAGCTAAAAATCAAACAGCAGTATATGTTTATTTTGCAAACATGTTTTCATGACAGTAGGATAAAAAGCTCTTATTCCAAACTGAACAAAAACGTCGTTAGAGTCGCATTGGTGTAAAGATCAGGTCAAGTTACAAAAACAGAAATTATTGGGACATTATTTGTATACTGTACATATCGTGAAATTAAGTAAGAAATAATGAATACATTTGGAGATTTTCAATACATGTTGATGATTGAACGAAAACCGCTATTCAGAATTTAAAAAGCCTCAGTAATAACAAATGTTGATGTTGTAAAAATTTCCCGATATATATATATATATATGTATATATATATTGAAATAATTTTCGCTTCTGTAACTTGAGCTGCACTGGTGTATGCTCAGCGTCAGGGTTAAAAAAGTTTATTTCCTGACGTGTGTACAATATATATAGCTAGCTACAATCGTCCACGAAAATATGGCATGTTAAGAACTGCCCTTTTGTGGCTAAGCAACGTAAACAATTACACGTGACATACCTGTATATAAACATTGATCACGAGTGAGAACAGAACGTACTATCTCCAAAATATCTAGCTAGCTATGTTCTTTTGCTGACTTTGCTAAACGTTATGGTTCTTGGTTTTTGGTATAAAATTACCAGAGACAACAAATTTTGTGCACAATTGTAGCTAGAATAAGCTATGTGACGGGACATTTCCCAGAGAGTAGAATTATCTCACACACTGTGTAGTATATGTAAAGCTAGCTAGCTATAACTAGAAAATCTGTCTGAAAGTTTTCTATGCTAGCTAGCTAGCTATTTTGCTGATTTTATGCCAGCAAAAATAGCTAATTTTATGCTAGCAATATTGGTAGTTTTATCCCAGCTAAGTAGTTAATTTTATGCTAGCTTTGTAGCTAGTTTTTTTTGGTAGCTTTATATAGCTAGCTATGTTTGCTCCATTCTATAACCAGCTGTAAAAGTCTTAAAAAGCTAGCTATAGCTATATGCTATCTAAGTTCTGTTATCATTCCACCTCAGTCGGTAGTTTTATGCTAACTAGCCTTACGTGTGACTGGGAATAAGAAAGGGTTCATTACATGTAAAACAAGAGTGATATACTAGCTGGCTAAACATTCCTTTTCTTCGTTTTCTTGAACAAGCCCTTTCGTCGGTTGCGATTATAGCTTAGATTAACGAAAGTTTGAGTTTGAGGCGGTATGTGTCCGAGAAAAGGTCATGTGATATTAGTCAAAGTGAGTAATGTATTGCGTGGCTAAAAGGTGTATGCAGATTTAATCTGAACTGGAAACGGCACCATTTACGCTTGGCACCATCTTTAAAAAACAACAAACGCTCCTTCGCTATGCTCCTTAATAAACACGTTGTCTCGGTTACTAAAAACTGTATTTAAAGAATGACCATATTAAATTTTGAGTAACTAAGATTTTCATGTCGAAATTTGAAAATTTGATGTATAGGGACGAAATCGCGTATAGAAATCCTATATACTCTCCACCGTCCTTCATTTTCCCTTATATTTGGCTTATTTAATGAGGAAATGGGCTCCGCTACTCTCCGCAATCAATATGGAAAGTGTTGCGGAGAGGTTGCCAAGGCAAACGCATTAAGCACGGCAAGGAAAGGGCACGGCAAAGGCAGGCAAGGAAACAGGAAGGCAGGGGTAGGCAAGGCATGGGAGGCACAGGCATGGGAGGCACAGGCATGGGAGGCACAGACATGGGAGGCACAGGCAACGGCATAGTAGGCAGGCACCAGAAAAGACATAGGAAGGGTAGGCAAAGGCACGGTCAGTGCTGGCAAGGCAATGGAACGGCAAGGCAGGGGTGCCTGACTTTAATAGAAAATCTCCCCCCTACAACTCAAAGATTGCGTATACTCAATATATCTAAGATAAGTATCATATTAGTCCAGGAGTATAGAAAATATTGAGGTGAAAATATTTCAAATTCAATATCTCAAAAAAAAAGTCTCAAATTTATCTCAGGTCAATATACAGTGAATCATGTTAGCAGAATTATGTGCTAATACAAGTATTTAAACAATCGGTCATAACGCCATATCGTTTTTGATAAATCTGAGATTAACTTGGTTCCAATGACTACAACATCAAAAAGTCAAGATATAGAAATAATCAGAGAAGCCCACGAGAAAGGCAAAAAAATATATTAAAAAACGCCTTTTTTGGTTTCTTGTGCCTACCAGGTTTATCAACACAAAACTTTTTACCATAAAGATGATAGATCTATTACAAAAAACAGAGCATTTTTGGGCTCTATAAATGAAAGTGATAAATGTATGCAATGCCCCCTCTACGACTCAAAGATTACCTATTATACTCAATATAGCTAATATCATAGGTGCAAGATAATTATGTTTTTCCTAGCCCTGTCCAGGATTTGAACCTGGAAGAGTGATTGATAAGTTACTTAGAGAAAGAATTGATATAGATAAGATGCAATTTGGTTTTGTTCCAGGGCGTGGCACTACAGATGCAATATTTTTACTCAGACAGCTTCAGGAAAAGTATTTAGGAAAGAGAAAGAATCTCTATTTTGCCTTTGTAGATTTAGAGAAAGCTTTTGATAGAGTGCCACGTAAAGTTATTTGGTGGGCTATGAGAAAATTAGGTGTGGATGAGTGGCTAGTTACGATGGTACAGTCTATGTACAGCAATGCTAGAAGTCGTGTCAGGATTAACGATTCACTTAGTGATGAATTTAGTGTAAATGTTGGTGTACATCAGGGTTCTGTACTTAGTCCTTTGTTGTTTGTTCTAGTCTTAGAAGCGCTGTCGATGGAGTTCAGAACAGGTTGTCCATGGGAGTTATTGTATGCAGATGATTTGGTTCTCATAGCAGAGTCGATGGAAGAATTAGTTGAAAAGTTTGAGAAGTGGAAGAAAGGACTAGAAGAGAAAGGGCTAAAGGTAAACACAGCAAAGTCTAAAGTCATGATTAGTAGCATTGCAGCCAAGTGTGACCTTGTAGTTGGAAAGTGGCCTTGTGGAGTTTGCAGGAAAGGGGTTGGTAGTAACTCAATTTTTGTCAGACTTGCAAGCATTGGGTACATAAGAAGTGCAGTAGTATTGGTGGAAGGTTAAGAGCTGACATTCAGTTTGTATGCAAGCGTTGCAAAGGTGAGATTATAGAGAATGAAGTACTTCCAGCTTTAATGATGTACAACAGTGGCTCGTTAGAGATAGTTGAGAACTTCTGTTACTTAGGTGATATGTTGGGCAGTGAAGGGGGTGTTGGAAGAAGTGTTACTTGCAGGATAGGTTCTGCTTGGAAAAAGTTCAGAGAGTTACTTCCTTTGTTGACTAGCAGAGTCTTGTCAATTGAGGTAAAAGGTAGGTTGTATGAGGCCTGTGTAAGAAGTGTTATGTTGTACGGTAGTGAGACATGGGCAGTGAAGCAGGAAGATCTTGACCGTTTAGAAAGGAATGATATGAGAATGGTTAGGTGGATGTGTAACGCCAGTCTGAGAGACAGAAAGAGTTCAGATGAGCTAAGAAGCAGGCTAAGTCTCCGTAGAATTAAAGATGTTATCCAAATAAGAAGATTGAATTGGCTGGGGCACTTGGAAAGAATGGAGGAGGATAATTGGGTAAGAAAGTGTAGAGACTTGATAGTTCCTGGGGCAAAGCCCAGAGGCAGACCGAGAAAGACTTGGCAGGAGGTTATAAGGACAGACTTGATACAGAGGAAGTTGAGTTTAGATCTAACACAGTCTAGATCAGATTGGAAGAGGGTCATTAATATACCCCGTCCAACCCATGCTAGCATGGAAAACGGACGTTAAGCCGAGAATGATGATGATGATGATGATCTCTCATTTGCATGAGTGTCATAGCCATTAGACCAGCAGGGCATAAATATATATATACTAGTCGATAAGGCCCGTGGAAAAATCCACTTAGGCAGGATAACAGAGAAAAACAACAGTCATATAAATTTTGCTGACGTCAGCAGAGACCTGTCAGAACACAAAATTTTTTTTTTGAGAAATGTGTATGCCTGTTGCATTCATCGTATAGATCTTGAAACGCTGATCAAGAAAATGTATAGGATCGTGTAGTTGTGAAAAACGGATGCAGAGATATTAGGGTTTAAAGGTTTTTTTATGACGTCATTAACCCGTCCATTCCGAAACGGATTCGGTGACCCAGGCTTGGAAAACTTACCCAAATTGGTCCCAGGTAGTCCCTAGTTACCCACGCAGGAGATGACGTCAGTTATTTCCACCCGTTTCCAAGTTATTTAGCCTTAAATTTAAAAGTGCAATGCAATGGCTTCACTAATCTTAATATACTTTCCTTTGACGTCAATATTGTTCTATCGTCAAAGTTTGCTAATTTACAGAACAAATTTATAGGCGATGTTTTATAATTTAATCCACTTTGCAAAAGTCACAGACAGAAGCTCCGTATTATTATATAGACTAGTCGATTAGGCCCGTGGAAAAATCCACTTAGGCAGAAAAACAATTGAAAAGTTCTGTCATTTGAATTTTGATGACATCAGCAAATGTTTCAGTATATTGAATACTGCCTTTTACCAAAAAAAATAATCTGAAAATGCATAAAAAGAAATTAAGTCATAATTTAACAAAAACGTTCTTAAAATCTAGTAACACAAAATATCAAATGTCAAATCGCATGAAATCCTCCCAACAAAACTTCAGACAAAATATAAAAAAAAAAAAACGTTGTGCAAGGTGTAAAATCTAGTTGGTAGAAAGTGACAACATTGACAGTCACAACCCAGACAGTTACGACAACAATAATAATAATGTCAGAAATAACACATCTCAAATATGTATACATCTTATTATGTGATTATGTTGAAAACTTTCAATATTTTAATCCGAAGTGTCAAAAAGAAAGGCTTGCAACAGTAAGCACAGATCTATGAAAATAAGTTGTTTACGCATTTTAAACATTGTCTTTTCCCTAAATGCTTAATACAACAATACAACCTGAACAATATCAAAAAGCCAAACTTAAACAAACACAAAACACTAAAAAACAAAATGTTAAACTTTGAAAAATCACTTATTCGGCTGCATACCATCCTCTCGCGCAAAAATATGCACAAAACAATTTTTTTGTCTAATGATTCATACTGACTTT
This sequence comes from Hydractinia echinata, assembly GCA_030067915.1. Classification (NCBI taxonomy): domain Eukaryota; kingdom Metazoa; phylum Cnidaria; class Hydrozoa; order Anthoathecata; family Hydractiniidae; genus Hydractinia; species Hydractinia echinata. The sequence continues at coordinate 57,029 of JASGCC010000209.1, forward strand.
ACCAAACATTTTAAACTGAAATGTCGAAAAAGCAATGAGCAAGGAGTAAATTTATTATTTTGAAAACATTGAAAAGTTTACAATAAATGTAGAACACAAAGGTTTCTGAGGAGCAAATCAAAATATGAACAAAAATCAGTTCAATTGGCATGTTCTATATATTGTCTTCACCCATAAAATCTTCCACAAAAAGGATATAAAACCCATCAAATTCAACTCGGAAAAAGCAGTCATTTCAGTGCATACAAAAATACAACTTGGAAAGTGTAGAATATCAAATTATTTTTTTAGTATATATACTTGCATACGGTCCTCCCTCACAACAGTTACACAGTCTGAACATTCAGTAATTTTTTATCATCACCAAATATTTATTCCCGCAATATTTTGTGAAGTTCTTAATAAAAACAAAAACGTGAAACCGTGGACTTTTCTTCCAGCAAAACTGACATTACTTACAGTTAGTTTAAAGTTTAAAAAACGTTTATAACACAAAATATAAAAAAAATCAACTTACACAACAGCTCACAGTCTAATTGTACAAAAATTTGTTCTTTTAGTGTTTTGCATGTGCTCTTTTTCCACAAAAGTTTACACAGAATTTAAAAAACAGCAGTTTGCAACACAAACAATATAAACGGCAACCATACTATTCTCTGCTGAGAAATTTTAACCACAAATGTCAAAAACCCAGGTAAATTTCCCCAATTTTTTTTAAAAAAACTGCGATTTGGAGCACATCAAATTTAAATAGAGAAGGATCAGTCATTTCGTTATGTTGTACAGAGTCCTCGCCGGTAAGAATTTATACAAAATATAGAAAACACAGCTTGCAATGTGTAAAATCTAATTCTTCTTCTGTGTATGGTCCTTCCTCACAAAATAACATAAATATATAAAAAAAAGTAAAACAGAAATTTGCAAAATTCCAATTTTTTTATATGCATATTGTATATGCCTTCTGCAACAATAAGTGAATCCAAAACGTCAAAAAGAAGAAAACAATAGCTTACAATGAGTATAAAACCAAAATCAACAAAGTAGCTAACTCTTTTGATGTATATATTGAATATGGCCATATTCACAAAAGTTTACACTAAATGTAAAAAACAGTTGTGTTTAGTAATTCTACGTCAACAAACGTCAGTTCTTTTAGCATGCTGATTTATGTCTTTGCCCACAAACTCTTACATGAATATGTCAAAACCATAAATTGGAAGAAATTAAATTTACATTTTAAAAATAAGTATTTCTGTACTTTATTTTTAGAAATCTTTGCAGGAAAAGAACTTCGCAAGTCAAAAAGAGAATCAGGAAAATGTTTAAAATTTTCAGGGTTAATAACGTTTGATGGATTTTGTGGGAATTTTACATTTTGTATACATAATGTCAGTTGAATTTCTCATTTTAATATAAAAACTGGAATGGCTTGCAAGGTGTAAAGTAAAATTCTACAAAAATTAATTAAGCATGTAACCGATGTATATAAGTTTAGTTACACAAAATGTGAAAAATACATTATTTGCATACACAAAATGTGAAAAATACATTGTTTACTTAAAAACAGTCCTTAAACTCTTCTTAAATATTATGTAATACTGTTTTAAAAGTTGTTGTGGCTTGTTAATTTAAGCTTAAAATGTCAAGTGAAATAAAGTTACAGTCACATTCTTAGCAAAGACCACTAAGATAACACTACGGTAGCTAGCTTACATGTAAAAAGCAACATAAAACTGAAGCTAACATAAGCTAGCTACAGCAGCTAATAGCTGGTCAGTTGAACATAAACTGGAGACTTAGCTAGGTATAAAGAACATGGCTACATATTTATAAAGTCCAAGCTATAGCTAGCTATTAGGTTGTTGTTGGTGTGGTTGGCTTTATCATGCTAGCTAACAAACATGTCTCGCATCAATAATATAATCAAAACTAAAAAAAAACATAAACAAACCTTTAAAACCTTGCTATACTTCATTTACATACCATACCCTTTTTCAAATGTTTTTGTAGATTTATTTTGAAGGCAAGAGAAGACAAATGCTTAAAAAGGACAGCCATCTTTTTTTGTAAACACAATTTCCGTTACTTTGTGCTAGAACTTCATTTAACAAACCACAAAAAACTCGCGGCTTTTCACGACAAAGAAGACATATATTTTACGGCAACATCAAAGATTTTTTTCGGCGACATCAAAGGAAAATGAAGATATACACTTTGCCTGTTACAGACACACAAACAGACACACTCTCCGTATTATTATAAGAGATATACAAAACTTTACAGGTGAATATTATATACATTTAGGAATTTACAGCACACAGCCTAGTTAATTAACCTTCTGAGAAATGCTGGTTAAGCCACAAGTAACTGTGTTACCTTGCGTAAAACGCTTGATGGAACAGTTAATACAAATTGTAAACTGTACCACACATTCAGGTGGAGCGCCTTAGTACAGGTGTGCAGTATATCGTAAATCGAGTGAAACACACAACATTTAAGGTGTTTCGGGTGTAATTATATTTTTCAGATTCAGAAAATATATTTCCTTCAACTCTAGCTGGAATAAAAACACAATTTGCATATTGTGCCATGTCATAGCGAAAACAGTCAGCAAACTTTTTTTATTTTTCACAAAATGTTCCCGGTGAAACTTAAAATATATATGTACTTTAATCTGTGGTGCACCATTAGTATAGGTAAACAAACCCTTTCAAAAAAACTTTAGCACAACTTCTGTTAAATAGAAACACAGGTAATAGCTTGTCGTTAACACTAGGCTGAGTGATTAGTACAGATATACTGTGGCGCACATATACGTTTCTACATAATACCCCTTTCGGAAAAACTATCCTAACTTCGGTTCAAATAAACAGACAGTAAACACCCTGTTGTTATCCTACACAGCTAAAACAATCATTCAGCAATTTTATTTTGCGGAAAAGTTTTTGTAACATATTTAAAAATAAAAACACAGTTTAAAAAGAGAGGAAACAGCCGTTGTTACCCTGCATGACAATAGGATAAAAAATTCTTATTTCCAACTGAACAGAAACTTCAAAATAATAGCAATTAATTAGGCTACTGGACTTAAGCTCGATATCCCGCGTTGGTGTAAAAGTTAGGGGCATAAATTAGAAAATGCTAAAAAAGGTTAAACGGAAAAAGAATGGTGTCCGACATCAGTGTACAGTTCGGGTCAAGTTACAAAAATGGAAAATATTTCTTTATCGGGAAATTATTTTCTGGTTCAAAAATTATGAGATTTCCCGAACAGGAAATTTTTTCATTTTTCTGAAATTTGTTCTGATTGAACCCAAAAAATGAATGATATATATATATATATTTGAAGATTTTCAGTAGGTGTTGATGATTGCACAAGAACCACTTGTCAGAATTTATATAAATGCCTCGGTGTTAAAGAAGTTTCCTGATATATATATAGCTATATATTGAAATCATTTCCGTTTCTGTAACTTGAGCCGCACTGGTGTATGCTCAGCGGCAGGGTTAAAAAAGTTGATCATAAGTGGGAACGTAACGTACTATTTGCAGAATATATAACTATAGCTAGCTATGTTCTTTTGCTGACTTTGCTAAACTTTATGGTTCTTGGTTTTTGGTATAAAATTGCCAGAGACAACAAATTTTGTGCACAATTGTAGCTAGAACAAGCTATGTGACGGGACATTCCCCAGAGAGTAGAATTATCTCACACACTGTGTAGTATATGTAAAGCTAGCTAGCTAGCTATAGCTAGAAAATCTGTCTGAAAGAATTTTTCTATGCTAGCTAGCTATTTTGCTGATTTTATGCCAGCAAAAATAGCTAATTTTATGCTAGCAATATTGGTAGTTTTATCCCAGCTAAGTAGTTAATTTTATGCTAGCTTTGTAGCTAGTTTTTTTTGGTAGCTTTATATAGCTAGCTATGTTTGCTCCATTTTATAACCAGCTAAAAGAGTTAGCTAGCTAGCTATATGCTATCTAAGTTCTGTTATTATTCCAGCTCAGTCGTAGTTTTATGCTAACTAGCCTTACGTAGGAGGGAGAATAAGGAAGGGTTCATTACATGTAAAAAAATAGTGATATATATACTAGCTAGATATACACTTATATACCCTTACCCTTTCTTTCTTCGTTTTCTTGAACAGGCCCATCCGTCAGTGATATGGCTTAGATTAACGAAAGATTGAGTTCGAGGCGGTATGTGTCCGAGAAAAGGTCATGTGATATTAGTCAAAGTGAGTAATGTATCACGTGGCTAAAAAGTGTAGGCAGATTTAATCTCGACTGGAAACGGCACCATTTACGCTTGGCACCATCTTTAAAAACAACAGACACTCCTTCACTATGCTCCTTAATAAACACGTTGTCTCAGTTACTAAAAACCGTACTTAAAGAATGACGATATTAAATTTTGAGTAACTAAGATTTTCATGTCGAAATTTGAAAATTTGATGTATAGGGACGAAATCTTATATAGAAATGCTATATACTCTCCACCGTCCTTCCTTTTCCTTTATATTTGGCTTATTTAATGAGGAAATGGGCTCCGCTTTGCTCCGCTTTGCTCCGCAATAATTATGTAATTTTGTTATTTACATATACTTAAATGTTTACACTTGTGTCTAATTAACTAAGCTTTTAAAAAATATTGGTTATTATCCATCAGGTTTTGACCTTTCGTTTTAAAGGATCGTGTATTTCAGGCTTAATCCCAAAACTTGAGGTGAAACTAAGTATGTTTATTGAAAATTTTCCCAACATGTAAAGAAACGACTATTATCAAAACAAACTACGTTATTCCATGAAATTAACGAGTCAAGAATTTTATAACCTAAAGTTAAGCTAACTGACTATAGCTAACTATAGCTTACTGACTATATAACTATACACTACGTTAAATATAAAAACCGCATGCTGTTGTGCAAAAGAAAAAAATTTATAAGAAGAAAAGTCTGGGGATGGGTTGAGAGGAATGAATTAAGAACAGCAAGTTTTAGCATTTTTTTATTTTTTTCACCACCGATACCCTCTCCTCTTCCTCTTCCACTTCCACTTCCACTGCCACTGCTCCTCTTCAGCTTCATCCGCTCCCGCACATCGTCCTCCTCGGTGAAGGTGCGGAAGCCACCAGACGCCTTCCAGGACTTGTAATTTTGGGAGCTTATATAAGCTCCCAAAGATTTATTTAGGGAACAAAAGTCCCGGAAGGCGTCCCAAGATAGATCTTTTTTCTCAGCTGATAATTCCTAAAAACACGATCCAATTGTGCTACATTCTAAACTTCCAAAAACATGCAAAGTTGATCGACTTTTCTAATCATTCATTAAGTTATATTTACTGTTTTACCACATTCTACACTTCAAAGCAATTATTTCTAGTGTATAACTTACTTTCACCTTCTCTTCCAATCTTCCAACTGTCTCCTCAAGCCTTTCAACTCGCTGTTTTAACTCCTACATAAAGATTCCTCTCAAATTAATTTAATACTGTACTTTCATATGCTAATTCTCGTATGCTAATCTAACTAAGTATTATATTATCTCATTTGGCCGCTAAAAGTAGTAGTGGTAGTATATATTTGCTGTTTCAATTACAATTTTATCTATTACGTATAATGAGATGACAATGAGTTCATATACATGAATACAATCTATGGCAGTCAGGAGACCAACCAAATAGAAACAGCTAGTCTATGTAACATCGCCGTTATGTGGCAAATTTTTTAGCAATTGCTGTAAAGATATAACACAGAAACATAGGACACAAATGTGTCTCAAACCTTCCTCAGTATTAAATTTTAATACAAAAAGCTTTATATGAATGCAAAATTTTGCATCAAAGAAATGCAATTTCAGTATTGAAAAGGTAAAAAGCAAACTATGAAAATACTTACATCAACAATTTCGTTCTCCATAATTATTATTATGTCACTAAATATAAATTTAAAACTAATATTAAGCGATTAGGTAAATTTCTAATACAACACCTTTTAATGGGAGTTAAAAGCACTGAAAGAAAAAGAATGTTTGCAAACATTACATGCAAAGAGAGTTTTATTGCCCTGGCTGTTGGTTGAAGAGCGTGTAGACACATTTCTACTCTACTTCAAAACAACATGTATTTATTAAATTTTAATATCCTAAGTAAAAATTTCATATGTCTACAAGCTCTTCTTGACAACCTGCACCACGAAAAGGTAGCCAATGGGACTAAGCAGGTCATACCTAAAATAAAGGACAGATTTATGTTGCAATTAACATTTTAAGTAAAAAAGAGTTACCCCATTTTGGTGATGTAATTGTTTACTTGATGTTGCATAACTTACAGTAACTGAGGTGTGATGGCTGGTAGGTTGATTGTTGTAAGTCGTTATGGTAGGGTGATTGGGCTGTGATGATCGGTAGGGTACGGATGAGACTGAATAATGCTGTAATGTTAAAGTACCTTGTTTAGGTTGCATATGGTGCGATATGTAATAAGCAGCATAATGTTGTAATAGTAATGCACCTTGTTCAGGTTGCAATTGGCCTACAACGCCATGAATAATCAGCATAAAGCTGTAATATTAATGTACCTTGTTTAAGTAATTGTGATATAATGGGTACAGACAATATGTTGAATCTGGTAAGTAGAAAGGGTATGGTAACTGTGGTACAATGATCGGTATGGTAAAACGATATGTTGATTGGGATAAGTCGAAACGGTATGGTAATTGTGGTATAATGGGTACAGGCGATATGTTGAATCTGGTAAATCGAAAGGGTATGGTAATTGTGTTATGATGATCGGTAAGGTACGGACGATACGTTGATTGCGATAAGTGAAAATGGTATGGTAATTGTGGTATGATGGGTACTGACGATTTATGTTGAATCCTTTAGGTCGAAATGGTAATTGTGGTATGATGATCGGTAGGGTAAGGCAATATGTTGATTGCAAAAAGTCGAAATGGTATGGTAATTGTGTTATGATGACCGGTAAGGTAAAGACGAGATGTTGATTGCGATAAGTCAAAACGGCATGGTAATCGTGGTATGACGGGGACGGTACAGACAATATGTTGATTGCGATAAGGCCGTATGTATGGTAAGGTTTTGAATTTAAACCTTTATGTTAATACACATTCTTTTTATAAGCAACTGAACTGAATTTTAAAAAAAATTAAGCAACTTTAGTTTTGTACAAATAAAAGCATAAGCAAAAATTTTTTTTTTTGGAGAAAATAGAAAAAAGACACACTTTTTGAACAAAAGAAGAAAAGAAAACTAAAAACTTCTCAGTTTTTTTTCAAGAATTTTTTTTTAACAGCAATATGACTTCTTTTCATTTCCCCCGTTTAGATATATATTACAAAAATTTATTTAAATAAAATTAAACAACCATTAAGAACCTTCAGACCTGGGTATTGGGTAAAAAATAACTTAAGATCTGACTACAATCCTAAGTTGCTTATAAAGAAATTGTGCAATCAGCTCAATGCTGTAATGCACACCTTGTTTAGGTTGCATGTGCACCTTGTTCAGGTTGCAATTGGCTTACAACGCCATTAATAATCAGCACAAAGCTGTAATGTTAATGCACCTCGTTTAGGTTGCAATTGGCTTACAACGCCATTAATAATCAGCACAAAGCTGTAATGTTAATGCACCTCGTTTAGGTTGCAATTGGCTTACAACGCCATTAATAATCAGTACAAAGCTGTAATGTTAATGCACCTCGTTTAGGATGCAATTGGCTTACAACGCCATTAATAATCAGCACAGAGCTGCAATATTAATGCACCTTGTTCAGGTTGCAATTGGCTTACAACGCCATTAATAATCAGCACAAAGCTGTAATATAAATGCACCTTGTTCAGGTTGCATTCGGTCATGCGGCATGGTAATTGTGGTATGATAATCGGTAGGGTACAGACGATATGTTGATTGCGATAAGTCAAAATGGTACGGTAATTGTGGTATCACGATCGATGTGATACGGATAAAATAGATATGCAACTGGATATTAAATGCATCAGTGGTTAATGTAACAATCACAGACCTTTGTTAGGCTGTGTTATGACCCTCCACCTCCACTTCCAGCAACGCCATTAATAATAAGCATAAAGCTGTAATGTTCACCTTGTTCAGGTTGCAATTGGCCTAAACGCCATTAATAATCAGCACAAAGGTGTAATGTTAATGCAAGGTTGAATTCAGTCATGCAGTATGGTAATTGTGGTATGATCGGTAGGGTACAGACGATTATGTTGATTGCGATAAGTCAAAACGGTATGGTATTGTGGTATGATGATAGATGGGGTACGGATGAAATAATAGATATGCAACTGGATATCAAATGTCTCTATGGTTAATGTAACAACCACAGACCTTTGTAAGGCTGTGTTATGACCCTCCCCCTCCACCTCCAACAACACCATTAATAATCAGTATAATGCTGTAATGTCAATGCACTTTGTTCAGGTTGCATTTGCACCTTGTTCAGATTAGAATGGTTTTTAGTGGCCAAGATTGTGATTGTCTGCAAAATAGGTGAATTCAGATTGTAATTATCATTATGAATGAGATAGGCATATTATACATGTGCAATTTACAGATGGTGAAGGACACTCTGCATCTTCAATACCATCATCACAAAACTGGTCAAGTTCTTTCAACAAGTTAATATACTTTTCCATAGTGATATTGTATTTTTTGACGGTTTTATTCGATAATGCCTTCAGGCGTTTCTCTTCCTCTTGTCTGGCTTTCATACGGGGATGTGTATTAATGTACAAGAGTCGTTCTTGAGTAATTGGTTCGACAAGTGCCCAATTTCTTTCTTTTTCGCATCTGGAGAATGCAGTGTAAGCTGTACCAAGGTTATTTTTTTCCATCTGAATTGATTGTTGTAACTTGATACGCATTTGGGTGGCAGTTTTACCATCTCCAATTGACATACCCTGACTTTTGGCAATAGTTATTGCATATCCTGGCATTAACGGCAGGCCATTTCTGTTGCAACAATCAGACTCACATCGACCTTCAACAGCAGTAATTGGTATCCATTTCGGATGTTCTTGAATCCATGACGGGCCTTTATAATTTGGGAAATCGAATACAACAGCTATTGGAAATTCAGGTGGTGACATATTTGGTGAATAAAGGATTGCAATTACTTTTCCCATGGCACCATTATTTAGGCCAAGGCCTGTAAGACCCTTTTGGTTCTTGGTAAGGATTACAGTTGCACCAACTGCCATTAAAGATCTTAGTGGTATTTGACCCAGTTGCTTATCAGTTAAAGAGTGATGTTTACCACGTCCTCTTGATGGAATAACAGCAACTGGCACACCAAGGTTAGCTAATTTATTATGGTTTTCTTCATTAACTTCATTCCATGTTTCCATTAATGTAAGGACGCGACCATGCAAAAAGTTACATTTTTCGGCATGGGGCAAAGCATTTTCATAACGACTATTTATATCTTGCCAGTCTTGTTGAGTAATCGATCCATTGCGTATTCTAAGTAGCCGCTGTAGAAGGGCCAACTGATCTGGTCCTTGGCGCATTGTTTCTGTAAGAACAATAACATCGTGAAATGAGCGATAGATTGCATAACCAGCAAAGTTGATTGTGGAATCATCATGTTTCGGCGGCTGATGTAAATCCAAAGCACGAATTGGTCCAAGTTGACCAAGGTCCCCAAAGAAATTGACAGTTGGTACACCTCCATAATAATTATCAAAGTCTCCTGTTGCCTCACATAATCTTTGGCTGCACCAAGCCACTAGAAGCTTTGACTGCATGCTACGTTCATCAATATTAAGTTGAATCAATTTCAGTTCATTGTTTTCATGCATGCCTGTATATTTTCTTAGCTTTCTTAGAGCTACATCACCCAACGGATAGTCAGAAAGCTGGAGAGAATTTAAATTCTTATCTTTTTTAAGTTTGTGTGGTGGTGGAGTCATTGAGTGTATAGTGCGACCATTAGGTATGAGGACTGATGCTGCCCCAGTTGGGGCCAAGTTCATAACAGCAGAATTTCGCTTAAAAATACGACGAACGATTCTAGTAAGCGCGGTAATGATGAATGTTTTCCCGACACCGGCTGTTCCTTGTATTAATAAACGTATTGGCTGGGTACCTGTTGGCAAAGTTCCTTTTGCGACTTGTAATAAATGCTGAAGATTTATACCAATGACTGTTCTTTGTAATTCATTAGCATTTAAGATGTTTATTTGGGGTAAAGTACAATCTTCAGCATGCTGCAATTCATTTTTTTCTGCTTCTTCAGATATAGATTGTAACCATATGTCAGCATTAATTGGCCATTGACTACCAAAACTTTGAATTGCATAATTATTCCAATCAAATGTAGGCCCACCATCAGGAAGAACCTGTTGTACATTCGGCTCATTGATATCAGCAACATGGTGCCTAGCAATATCTCTCATTATTGCTCTACCTATGTTCATTTGTGCAATGGCAGAATTTTGGGAACATTGGGAACTTGCATCTGTATATTGTGATGATTGATCTGAACACTGAGTATTGGTTTCAATATTGATTGCACGGGTGTGACTTTGTGTTCTCTCGCTTTTTTTATCGAATGATTGTTTAGCCTCTTTCAACGAATCAATTAATATTGATGGGCATTCTTCAGTTTGAACAAGGGAAGCCAAAGCAGCAGCAAATGACTCATGTTGTCCCTTCAAATCTTCGGTATTGTGCCACGTTCCAACAGAAAATATAATGAGCATAGCTTTTGCATAGTCCTCAGTAACAGGCCAGACAGGTTTTGTAGATATTCCTGTAAAAACTGGGACGTGATCTACTTTGCAGGTACAATTACACTTTTTGCTCCAGTTCCATAATGATATTTCTGGCTCAGTTTCTCTCCGCTTATCACTAAAGTATTTGTCTAATGCGCTACTTTTTGTAACAGTTCCATCTTCACCAGACGTATCCAAGGCTCGGAAACCACTGATACCAATGTATCGAAAATTTCTGGTACATCTAGTCAGACGACCACCACTATTAATGAAATCCGCCGCAGCACCTGGAACATCTACTAAACCCGCAATTTTTTGAAGTAGTCGTTGAGCCAAATTTTTAACAGTGCTTCCATCATCAGTGTTTTCAATGAGATGGCGATAAACATGTACTAAATCTTCCGTTGAAGCAGCACCTTTGCAAGCATAACTAGCAATGTATTTTTGTAGAGCGAGAAGGTTCTGATCGATAATGGGTTGACTATCACAATTTGCTAGCCAACTAAGTAGGCGTGTTTTTACATGCATCATCAAGCGAGGATGATCCCGTGGTCCCTCATATCTAGGATGTTCCCCTTCTGTTATGACAGCATTAAAAGGATGAATCTCTTTACCACTTGTTTTTTTGGTTTGTGGATCAAGATCGCCAAAATGAAAGCGACAGTACTTCTGTGGAGCAGTATCTTTTTTATTCTTACGGCGATAACGCAAACAATTGGAATTACAATTATGGAGGCCAATTCTGTTCACAAGATGGGTATGTTGCTCTTTTATACCACCTTCATGACTAGCAACATCCAAAAGTTCTTGTGCCAATGGGTTATGGTCCGGTGGAGCTTGAGTCCCCTCTGGTCTGGCCCATTGATCTTTGTTTGGAACCCAAGTTTTAATTCCAGAAGTATCTATAATTTCATTTCCACCAGCAGGATGCAGTGAAGTAAACATTGGTGAAAAAATGTCATTACTGTCTTCATTTGTTGTTTGTAACCAATTTTGAAGTTCTTACGCTGCAGGTTTTAATGCTTGTGAGTCTGCAACATCATCAGACAAGCTATCCATTGTAGTTTTGACTTTCCGGGCATGTTTAGATGACGATATTATTGCGTGTCCATGTATCTCACCTCGACTTTTAGCAAATTCATATCGCAACCAATAGTCATCATATTGAAATACTTCCTTACTAACTGTGGCGAAGTAATTTATAGTCCTTGCATCGAAATACTGTGTCACAATATGAAGATTTTGTAGAATCATTTCCCGCTTGAATTTATTATCACTTTCCATTTGCTGGCGTACAGCATCTTCGTTTACATTGTTTATTAACGCATAATACTTAATAAGTAGTTCATGCAATGGTTTCCAATGAAATTCGGCACAACTGTTTGTATCAAAATATGCTGGTAAATCGCCAAATTCATTTCGTCTAAAAAACAGCATGGCATCCAATTTTTTTTTTTGGTCTCTCCAGTATGGATCGGTATTTACCAGGTTTTTTCCAATACTAGTAATTTTACGTGGAACTGAATCATCATCATTTTGTAAATTATCTCGAAGTTCAGCGATTGTGAGATGAACATCATTTAATTGTTGGGAAACAAGAAAGCTACCCTGCTGCAATGCTTGCATTCGCAAACGCATATTTAATAAGAAAAATTTCAAGTACGAATGACGTGCTACACGATTATCAGAACAATAATATATATGTTCGATGTATTCCTCAAAGTTAATTTTATTTAACCTTGGAACAGTTAAGTCACAATTTCCATTAATAAAAACAGTTGGGTATGCCATAGTAAAAAAACCAGGAGTTTTTAATTCCCGAATGGGCTGCTCTCGTGTATATTCTAAATTTGCATTCGCAACTGTGCCATGTTGAAGAGCTTGATTAACTGCATCTTCAGAACCCAAGAGCTTCTCCAGTACTATTCGTAACTCTTTGTCAGCATCTTTAGGTTCAACCGGGCAAACTAAACCAGAACGGGTTATACTCTCGTCATCGTCAGGTAAGTTTTGTTGAAATTGATTTTCAGCAGGACCCTTATCTCCTTCTGGTATGATATTTGGCATTTCCACAACTGGCAAATCAGGTAATTCAGAACGCATCTCTGGTAAATTTTGAATGCGGTCATATTTTATTGAGACATCCTTATAGTATTCATTCGGCAGGAACTGGAAGTAGCGTCCTTTTAAAGGTTTGTCAATGTTCAGAGCCATTGTATTGATGTTTATTTTTAGTATCTGGACCTTCAACACCCCTTTCTGGGTATCCAAAACACAGTCCCCGTAATGCGTTTTCAACTTTACCCCTTTGCACAGTATACTGTTGAACTGAATTTTGAATTCCTTTCTTTTTAATAACCACTATTCCAACTTCTGACGGTAATGATGGCAGTTCAGTAGCAATTTGCATTCTTTGAGGAAAACTGATGCAATGACCTTTTGATGCAAGCATGCCATACCGCAGGAGGTGTATATTCATAATGATAGTGATACGACGAATTAATGCTACTTCTAGTATGGTCAAATTTTGGAGATATGGTGGTACTGGTAAGAAATGCATATCATTATGACGAATGTTATCGTGTAACGGACCCAAGTCGTCATCATCAGCTGACAGTATACCTGAAAATCTAGCAGGTGTCTTAACATTCTTTTTAAAACGACTAAGACTCTCCCTGTGACACCTATCACACCTACCATCGCTGAATATTTTCCAAGGCTTAACAGCAATTGGTTTTGTTTCATTTTTTGCAGTAGGTCTTATTGGAGGTGTTGCGTGAAATACTGGACGAGTTTCAAGACAAGTTTTACAGGTTGATAAACTATGTAATTTCTCACCTTCTTCAAACTGTATTACAGCAGCCACTACATCGGGATTTTGATGAATGGTGGCAGTTTCACTTCCAAAAATGTTGTCTTGATCACTGGACTGGTTGCCTGTGACAACTGTCGATATTGACTGTATGGTTGATGTTTTTGGTATGGACTGTTGTGTGGTTGGCAAATTTTTTGGTATTGACTGTTGTGAGGTTGGCAAATTTTTTGGTATCGTCTGTGCAGTTGATGAACTTGTTGGCATTGACTGAGTTGTTGATATGGAGTGCGTAGTTGGTAAATTTGTTGACAAAATATTATTCTGATTGTGTGTAGTGATTGGCAGTGTAACAGGCGGGTTTTTTAAAATTGAATTTTTCTGTTTACCCACAGCTGTTTTACAAACGGCTTTTTTGCATCTATAAGTTATTCGCTTGCGCCTATTTTTTGTTTCGGTAATTGTTTCATTGACTTCAGGTTCTTCATATTTAATATTCAACTGAAGACACTTTTGCTTTAGAGCATATTCTCTATCATTGTTTTTTTTTGTTGTTTTATAAGAAGACATAAGAGATTCCAGTATTTTCTCTACTGCAACATCTTGACTTTTCTTTAAAATAGTCACTTCCTTTTTACCGTCCTGATTGGTTATATTTTCAGGCTGGACTGTATTTTTTGATGATAAACAAGGGATTTTCTTAGGTGGACTGAGTGATGTAGCAGGAGGAATGTTCACATTGTCATCAAAGATCAGCGATTGGTAATGATTGTCATTAACCCTTCCAAGCAAAATGAAAGCACCTGTAGTGGTACCATCAGTTAATAGATGTGCAACTTGTTGTTCACCAGAAATATCATGTGTTTCATCATGAGTAGGACTAATAAGGGTACATGGGTGTAATGCAGTACTGGTATCTGACGTTATCAAAATGTTAATGCCCAGCATTATTGCCGCAGCTCGTATAAAAATCTCTTCAACATAAACAGTAGGTTTTGACTGAGTTTGTAAGTCACGTTCCCACTCTTCAGGGCTTTTCAATAAAAAGGTCCTATTAGTTGGAAAAATTCCTATATCACTATTTTCGCGAACAAATTTGACTACAGCTTCTCGCAGTTGGAGATGATTCTGGAAATGTAGTCCAGGGGGCACAATTTGTCTGATCTCAGGGCGATTAAGTTGCTGTACTATTGCTCTGTAAAAGCAGTTGCCATCCCTTATTGTCTTTTCTCGATATGTTATATTTGATAGACCAATACTTCTAGCTTAAGCGACTATATGGTCTGTTATTTGGAAGTCAATATCATTGTTATTAAAGGGTCCAGGATTGCTTTCAATATCCCCGGATAACAATAACAGTACCTTCAAACATGCAAGATTGATGTTACAGGTCAGACAACACATCAAAATCAATGAAATAAAAAGTTTCAAAAAATGAATAAAGTGGTTGTTATTATCAAGTTTGTCAAAAAACATTCCTGATTGTGTGTGAAAATTTATATCACTCTTAATGTTATTGGAGTGACTAGCAGCTACATTATAAAAAGAACCGATGGTGGCACGATATGCTTGGACTGATATCATGATGAATTTGTCTGCACTAAATGGTTGATCAGGTAAACAAACCCTTTTACTATATCTATGCCAAAATGCAGAACACAGTAGGGGTCTAAAAAATCAGATAAAAAAGTAAGTAAATCTACTAAAAGATGCACTTATTGCTGCAGTTTGCACCTAAATAAGATATAAACAGTAAGTAAATATACTAAAAGATGCACTAGCTGCAGTCTGCACCTAAATATTTGTTTGATTGCTAGCAAAAGACACGGACAAAATTGTCAAAAAAATACTTATCCAATGAATGATCCAATGTCAATAAAGTCCCAGCAAACAAACACAACACGCTCCGGTAAATTTCCAGAGGGTTTGAAAAAAAAGTGGCGCCAGGAAAGTATATTTCGATCGCCTAAACCACGTGTTCCACTTTGTCCAATCAAAGCAAAGAATGTTTGTATTTGGAAAAATTACGTAATCAATTTTGTCAACCTTGAATCCAGGGCCTGTAGCGTTTCTGATATGAAGATGAAACGTGTATACGAGTTTTATCTTCATATCAAAAAACGCTACAGGCCCTGGGTTTGAGGTTGCCATTTTGTCCAATCAATCAACGGAAAACTGTTTATTATTGGAAAAACTAGCTACTCTTTTGTCTTAATTGTAGGGGGGGGGGTCGAATAAGCAAGGGGGTGGGTACTCCGGGGAAAATTTCTTAAAGTGGGGGGAGGGGGGGGGGGTCATAATATAATGACCTAAAAGGGTATTACAAAATTTTCTGTAAAATGGGGGGGGGGGGGGGGGGGGGATAAAACAACTAACTATAAATAAACTAACACTAGTGAAACAACTAAAAATAAAGATAACAATGCTTTTGACATGTTTAAGGAATAAACTGTGCTGACATTTTGTTGATATTTGTTATTTTTAACCTGTAAATTCTTGAGATTTGTTCCAAAAGAGAGTTGTGTTTTGATTATAAGAAAAGATGCTGCTTTGTGATATCCAAAAAACTTATAATAAAATGAGGAGGTGGGTCTCATTCTCAAATTTCGATAAAATGGGGGGGTCATTATAAAATGATTTTAGGGGTGAAAAATATGCAGCTAGATATGTTCTTTTGCTGACTTTGCTAAACTTTTTGGTTTTTAGTATAACATTGTCAGAGACAAGAAATTTTGGGGATGATTATAGCTAGAACAAGCTATGTGATGGGACATTCCTACAGAGTAGAAGTATCTCACTCAAAAAATAGCTAATTTTATGCTAGCCACATTAGTGTTTCATCCCAGTTAAGTAGTTAATTTTATGCTAGCTATGTTATCTGTCTGAAAGAATTTTTCAAGCTAGTATGTAGCTAGCTAGCTAATTTTATGCTACATTCAAGTTAAAATTGCCAAGGACCAACATATTTTGTGGAGACGGATGTAACTACCACGCATAAGCTATGTGATGGACATTCCTAATTAGAGCAGAATTATGTCACTAACTGTGGGAGAATGTGGAATAGCTAGATAGCTTGAAAATCTGTCATAAAGAATTCTCTTATGATGTAGCATTAGAGAAAATTTTTAATAGGTAGTTTTATCCTAGCTAAATTGGTAGTTTTATGCTAGCTTAGCTCCTACTGTTGTGCTAGCTAACTTTAGGAGAAAGTAAGGCTAAATAAGGGGTTCATAACAAATAGTGATATACTACTAGGTACAAAACCTCCACTTCTTTCTTGAAAAATCTCCTATCGTTTCTAGCTAGCTACGCTTAACACCATCTTTAAAAAACAACGAAAACTCCATCTCCGTGCTAAAAAATTACGTTGTCTCGCTCAATTTGAAACTTACGGGAAAAATTACCAGACAAAGTTACTGGGAAACACAGTCAAATTTGTCTGAATTTCGTAGTGGGGGGAGAGTGCTCGATATTTTTGATGTATATAGGGGCAAGACGCGGAAATCCTATACAGCCTTATATTTGGCTTATATAATGAGGAAATGGGCTCCGCTACGCTCCGTTTGCTGGCGCTCACTACGCTTTGCTCCGCAATCAATATAGAAAGTGTTGCGGAGAGGTTGCAAAAGCATTAAGCACGGCAAGGAAAGGGCACGGCAAAGGCAGGCAAGGAAACAGGAAGAGGAATCAGGAAGGCAGGGGTAGGCAAGGCATGGGAGGCACAGGCAAGGGCATAGTAGGCAGGCACCAGAAAAGGCATAGGAAGGGTAGGCAAAGGCACGGTCAGTGCTGGCAAGGCAATGGAACGGCAAGGCAGGGGTGCCTGACTTTAATAGAAAATCTCCCCCCTATAACTCAAAGATCGCGTATACTCAATATATCTAAGATAAGTATCATATTAGTCCAGGAGTATAGAAAATATTGAGGTGCAAATATTTCAAATTCAATATCTCAAAAAAAAAGTCTCAAATTTATCTCAGGTCAATATACAGTGAATCATGTTAGCAGAATTATGTGCCAATACAAGTAATTAAACAATCGGTCATAACGCCATATCATTTTTTGATAAATCTGAGATTAACTTGGTTCCAATGACAACAACATTAAAAAGTCAAGATATAGAAATAATCAGAGAAGTCCACGAGAAAGGCAAAAAAAATTACTAAAAAACGCCTTTTTTGGTTTCTTGTGCCTACCAGAAATGCTGGTTAAGCCACAAGTAACTGTATTACCTGGCGTAAAACGCTTGGTGGAACAGTTAATACAAGTTGTAAACTGTACCACATATTCAGGTGGAGCGCCTTAGTACAGGTGTGTAGTATATCGTAAATCGAGTGAAACACACAACATTTAAGGCGTTTCGGGTGTAATTATATTTTTCAGATTCAGAAAATATATTTCCTTCAACTTTAGCTGGAATAAAAACACAATTTACATATTGTGCCATGTCATAGCGAAAACAGTGAGCAAACCTTTTTTATTTTTCACAAAATGTTCCCGGTGAAACTTAAAATATATATGTATTTTAATCTGTGGTGCGCCATTAGTATAGGTAAACAAACACTTTCAAATAAACTTTAGCACAACTTCTGTTAAATAGAAACACAGGTAATAGCTTGTCGTTAACACTAGGCTGAGTGATTAGTACAGATATACTGTGGCGCACATATACGTTTCTACATAATACCCCTTTCCGAAAAACTATCCTAACTTCGGTTCAAATAAACAGACAGTAAACACCCTGTTGTTATCCTACACAGCTAAAACAATCATTCAGCAATTTTATTTTGCGGAAAAGTTTTTGTAACATATTTAAAAATAAAAACACAGTTTAAAAAGAGAGGAAACAGCCGTTGTTACCCTGCATGACAATAGGATAAAAAATTCTTATTTCCAACTGAACAGAAACTTCAAAATAATAGCAATTAATTAGGCTACTGGACTTAAGCTCGATATCCCGCGTTGGTGTAAAAGTTAGGGGCATAAATTAGAAAATGCTAAAAAAGGTTAAACGGAAAAAGAATGGTGTCCGACATCAGTGTACAGTTCGGGTCAAGTTACAAAAATGGAAAATATTTCTTTATCGGGAAATTATTTTCTGGTTCAAAAATTATGAGATTTCCCGAACAGGAAATTTTTTCATTTTTCTGAAATTTGTTCTGATTGAACCCAAAAAATGAATGATATATATATATATATTTGAAGATTTTCAGTAGGTGTTGATGATTGCACAAGAACCACTTGTCAGAATTTATATAAATGCCTCGGTGTTAAAGAAGTTTCCTGATATATATATAGCTATATATTGAAATCATTTCCGTTTCTGTAACTTGAGCCGCACTGGTGTATGCTCAGCGGCAGGGTTAAAAAAGTTGATCATAAGTGGGAACGTAACGTACTATTTGCAGAATATGTAACTATAGCTAGCTATGTTCTTTTGCTGACTTTGCTAAACTTTATGGTTCTTGGTTTTTGATATAAAATTGCCAGAGACAACAAATTTTGTGCACAATTGTAGCTAGAACAAGCTATGTGACGGGACATTCCCCAGAGAGTAGAATTATCTCACACACTGTGAAGTATATGTAAAGCTAGCTAGCTATAGCTAGAAAATCTGTCTGAAAGAATTTTTCTATGCTAGCTAGCTATTTTGCTGATTTTATGCCAGCAAAAATAGCTAATTTTATGCTAGCAATATTGGTAGTTTTATCCCAGCTAAGTAGTTAATTTTATGCTAGCTTTGTAGCTAGTTTTTTTTGGTAGCTTTATATAGCTAGCTATGTTTGCTCCATTTTATAACCAGGTAAAAGAGTTAAAAAGCTAGCTAGCTATATGCTATCTAAGTTCTGTTATTATTCCAGCTCAGTCGTAGTTTTATGCTAACTAGCCTTACGTAGGAGTGAGAATAAGGAAGGGTTCATTACATGTAAAAAAATAGTGATATATATACTAGCTAGATCAACATACCCTTTCTTTCTTCGTTTTCTTGAACAGGCCCATCCGTCAGTGATATGGCTTAGATTAACGAAAGTTTGAGTTCGAGGCGGTATGCGTCCGAGAAAAGGTCATGTGATATTAGTAAAACTGATTTATGTATCACGTGGCTAAAAGGTGTAGGCAGATTTAATCTCGACTGGAAACGGCACCATTTACGCTTGGCACCATCTTTAAAAAACAACAAACACTCCTTCGCTATGCTTCTTAATAAACACGTTGTCTCGGTTACTAAAAACTGTACTTAAAGAATGACCATATTAAATTTTGAGTAACTAAGATTTTCATGTCGAAATTTGAAAATTTGATGTATAGGGACGAAATCGTGTATAGAAATGCTATATACTCTCCACCGTCCTTCCTTTTCCCTTATATTTGGCTTATTTAATGAGGAAATGGGCTCCGCTACTCTCCGCAAAGAGATCTCCACCGTATTATAGCCGAAAAAGCGTCGACTAACTATCCTGTTACAGGCTAATTATCAGTTCTTCCTGACTATTAACTTTCTTCTTCTATATAGTCTGCATTTTATTATCTGTCGATTTTCAGATTTTATACACAAGCGTGGAAATTCCGTCATCAATATAGAAAGTGTTGCGGAGAGGTTGCCAAGGCAAAGGCTTTAAGCACGGCAAGGAAAGGGCATGGCAAAGGCAAGGAAGGAAAGAGGAATCGGCAAGGCAGTGGTAGGCAAGGCATGGAAGGCAAAGCATAGTAGGCAGGATCGAGAAAAGCCATAGGAAGGGTAGGCAAAGGCAGGCAAGGAAACAGGAAGAGGAATCAGCAAGGCAGGGTTAGGCAAGGCAAGGGAACGGCAAGGCAGGGGCAGGCACCTTAATAGAAAATCTCCCCCCTACAACTCAAAGATTACGTATACTCAATATATCTAAGATATGTATCATATTAATCCTGGAGTATAGAAAATATTGAAGTGCAAATATTTCAAATTCAGTAGCTCAAACAAAGGTCTCAAATTTATATTTGGTCAATATATATACAGTGAATCATGTTAGCAGAATTATGTGCCAATACAAATATTTAAACAATCGGTCATAACGCCAAAAAAACTATCAATTTTTGATAAATCTGAGATTAAAAGTTAACTTGGTTCCAATGACAACAACATTAAAAAGTCAAATATATATATATATATATATATATATATATATATATATATATATATATATATATATATATATATATATATATATATATATATATATATATATATATATAAATTATTTTTCGAAGTCTTCAAATTTTGAATGTAAATTGATGTAACAATGGGTGCTTTCGACGGAGCAGAAGTATGCGAATTGGTCGGTTGCTTTCTTTTAGACACTTTAGCCAAAAAGTATGATAGGAAAAACATCGGCTTATACAGGGACGATGGCCTTACAGTTTTCAAAAACATCAGTGGTCCGGAGAGTGAAAGGATAAAAAAAGAGTTCCAAAAAACATTTAAAAATCATGGTCTAGATATCATAATTCAATGCAACATGGAAATTGTCAACTACCTCGATCTTACACTAAACCTTACTGATTCCACATACAGCCCGTATCGCAAACCTGACAACGAGACACACTATGTCCACAAAGAATCAAACCACCCGCCAAATATTATAAAACAAATCCCATTATCCATTGAAACACGTTTATCAAATCTATCATCAAATGAAGCTATATTTAACGAATCTGTCCCATACTACGAAACTGCACTAAAAAATTCTGGATACAATCACAAATTCAAATATAACCCAACTAACAGAACTCCGCAAAGCAAAAATAAAAATCGTAAAAGAAATATAATTTGGTTTAATCCTCCATACAACTGTAATGTTACCACAAATGTGGGGAAGTACTTTTTAAATCTTTTAAAAAAGCATTTTCCTAAAGACCACAAGTTAAACAAAATATTTAACAAGAACAATGTTAAAATTAGTTATAGCTGTATGCCCAATATGGAATCTATAATCACTGCCCACAACAAAAATATAATGTACAAAAATAATACACCATTAGTAAAAACTTGTAACTGTCTCAAGAAAGAAGAATGCCCACTGAACAACGAATGTTTGTCAAAAAACATTATTTACGAAGCCACTTTATTTACGGACAATAACGAGGCAACAAAATATATAGGACTTTGTGAAACAACGTTTAAAAAGAGATACGCCAACCATAAGCAATCGTTTAACACTAAAAAGTACCAAAATAGTACATCTCTTTCTACAGAGTTTTGGAACAAGAAAGAACAAGGAAAGAATCCCCGTGTAACTTGGCGAATCATAAAGAAAGTACAGGAGTATAAACCGGAAAGAAAAACATGTCCGTTATGCCTAAACGAAAAGTTTGAAATTGCAACATACACAGGGTCGAACTTATTGAATAAACGGAGCGAAGTCGTGGCCCAATGCCGTCACAAGAAAAAGTTTTTGCTTTCGTCTTTTGACAGTAAAGATTGACGTGATAAGAAGACATGACAATTAACATTGCACTGTATTGTAATTAACGGATTAGTTTGCTGAGGATTGTTGCCCTTGCGGCAGCATGAAACTTTAAGTACAAACAAATATTCTGTTGTTTTCTTTATACCTGAATATATTTGCTCTACTGCAAGGTATCGAGCACTGTGACTTAAGAAAAGAAGACTTCGAAAAATAATTTATTACGCTCCGATATTAGTTGAGCACTTTACTTCTACATAAGAAATGGAGAAAACGAATTTACACTACTCTGCAAAAAACATACCAATAGCCAACGAAAAAAGGTACAAAATGAAGATGCTGGAAAAGATCGAATCATTAATTAAGAGAATGAGATGGAAAGCAATATTTTTTATTGGTCAAAACGAAACCGAAGAAAAGTTACAAGAAAACTATGGATTAAAATCTGCCAAAACACCATCACAAGTTCCGGAAATGATTCCTTTCGAGAAAGACCTGATTAATATGATTACAAAAATAAAATTTAGAAAGAGCACCAATAACTTTCAAGTTAAACTAAGACAAGATATAAAAACGGTAAAGGAATCTGATAAAATATACGTATCAGCCGACAAAACATCAAATATGTATAAAATTACGAAGGATGAGTACGACAACTTACTAAGTAAGTCAATTACACAGAAATACAAAAAGGCAAAAGGAAATATAAACAAAGTTTTAAATAATAAAGGCAAAGAAATCATCAAAGATGACGATGTTGTGAACAGAATGAGTATTAATGGTGAAAACAACTGTTTCATTACACTTAAAGATCATAAAGACAACTTTCATAATAATCCAACAACCCGTCTCATAAACCCCGCAAAAAACGAATTAGGAAGAATTAGTAAAATTATAGTAGAAAAGCTTAATAAAGATATAAGGGAGCGTTTGAATTTAAACCAATGGAAAAGTACTGCCGACGTTATCGATTGGTTTATAAAGATTAAAAACAAAAAGGCGCACAAATTCATGATGTTTGACATCAAAGATTTCTACCCTACAATTAATGAAACATTGCTGAAAGATGCAATTAATTTTGCTAACAGTATATCTAAACTAACAAACAAAGAAATGGAAATTATTCATCATGCAAGAAAGTCATTACTATATAATAAAGGTGACATCTGGATAAAAAAAGGAGGAAACTTTTTGATGTAACAATGGGTGCTTTCGACGGAGCAGAAGTATGCGAATTGGTCGGTTGCTTTCTTTTAGACACTTTAGCCAAAAAGTATGATAGGAAAAACATCGGCTTATACAGGGACGATGGCCTTACAGTTTTCAAAAACATCAGTGGTCCGGAGAGTGAAAGGATAAAAAAAGAGTTCCAAAAAACATTTAAAAATCATGGTCTAGATATCATAATTCAATGCAACATGGAAATTGTCAACTACCTCGATCTTACACTAAACCTTACTGATTCCACATACAGCCCGTATCGCAAACCTGACAACGAGACACACTATGTCCACAAAGAATCAAACCACCCGCCAAATATTATAAAACAAATCCCATTATCCATTGAAACACGTTTATCAAATCTATCATCAAATGAAGCTATATTTAACGAATCTGTCCCATACTACGAAACTGCACTAAAAAATTCTGGATACAATCACAAATTCAAATATAACCCAACTAACAGAACTCCGCAAAGCAAAAATAAAAATCGTAAAAGAAATATAATTTGGTTTAATCCTCCATACAACTGTAATGTTACCACAAATGTGGGGAAGTACTTTTTAAATCTTTTAAAAAAGCATTTTCCTAAAGACCACAAGTTAAACAAAATATTTAACAAGAACAATGTTAAAATTAGTTATAGCTGTATGCCCAATATGGAATCTATAATCACTGCCCACAACAAAAATATAATGTACAAAAATAATACACCATTAGTAAAAACTTGTAACTGTCTCAAGAAAGAAGAATGCCCACTGAACAACGAATGTTTGTCAAAAAACATTATTTACGAAGCCACTTTATTTACGGACAATAACGAGGCAACAAAATATATAGGACTTTGTGAAACAACGTTTAAAAAGAGATACGCCAACCATAAGCAATCGTTTAACACTAAAAAGTACCAAAATAGTACATCTCTTTCTACAGAGTTTTGGAACAAGAAAGAACAAGGAAAGAATCCCCGTGTAACTTGGCGAATCATAAAGAAAGTACAGGAGTATAAACCGGAAAGAAAAACATGTCCGTTATGCCTAAACGAAAAGTGTGAAATTGCAACATACACAGGGTCGAACTTATTGAATAAACGGAGCGAAGTCGTGGCCCAATGCCGTCACAAGAAAAAGTTTTTGCTTTCGTCTTTTGACAGTAAAGATTGACGTGATAAGAAGACATGACAATTAACATTGCACTGTATTGTAATTAACGGATTAGTTTGCTGAGGATTGTTGCCCTTGCGGCAGCATGAAACTTTAAGTACAAACAAATATTCTGTTGTTTTCTTTATACCTGAATATATATATATATATATATATATATATATATATATATATATATATATATATATATATATATATATATATATATATATATATATATATATATATATATATATATATATATATAATACACACAGGAAAGAAACAAAGACAATTTTTACGTTCAATACTATAGTTTCATGCTTTCGCAATCCTCAGTTGAATAAATTGACATTTAAACCGTAAAAGCAATATAAAGTTATCAAAGGACAATATATATATATATATATATATATATATATATATATATATATATATATATATATATATATATATATATATATATATATATATATATATATATATATATATATATATATATATATATATATATATATATATATATATATATATATATATATATATATATATATATATATATATATATATATATATATATATATATATATATATATATATATATATATATATATATATATATATATATATATATATATATATAAAAAACTTTACATGTGCATCTTATATATGCTCACATATCCTTTTTACTAACTAGGCAGGGGCACCTGGCGTTGTAATGTCTGGTTTAGTCACAAGGAACTATAACACCTGGCGTTAAACGTCTGGTGTAGAGCGATTTATACGTTTTGTAAACTGTGCCACACATTCATGTGGAGCGCTTTAGTACAAGTATGCAGTATATCATAAATTATGTGAAGCACACACAACAGTAAGATGTTTCAGGTGTAATATATTTTTAAAATAATAACTTTTCTTCAAAAATACAGTTTATATGTTGTGCCCATCTTGGCGAATTTCTCATAATGTTTCTCGCAAAACTTAAAAAGTGAATTTCAATCCAGGGTGAGCGCTTAGTATAGGTAAACAATGTCGCACATCCATATAGGTTTAATACCATTTCAAACAAAAAATTAGCGCAACTTCTGTTAAATAGAAACACAGGTTGGTAACAGCTTGTTGTTAACATTGGGCTGAGTGATTTGTACAGGTATACTGTTTCGCACATACGTTTCGGCATAATACCCATTTCCAAAAAACTATCCTAACTTCGGTTCAAACAAACGGACAGTTAACAACCTGTTGTTATCCTACGCACCTAAAACAATTTTATTTTGTGGAAAATTTTGTAACATTTAAAAATAAAAATACAGTTTATAACCTGTTTTTACTCTCTTAAAGCAAAAATAACTGCAATATTTTATGGGAAAAGTTTCTGTGAAAGATCAAAAATTAATCGTGACATCTGATACACATTTTCCAAAAAACCTTTGTTGCAATTTCGGTTTAAAAATATACAGCGGAAACAGCCCGTTGTTACCCTGTCCAGCTAAAAATCAAACAGCAGTATGTTTATTTTGCAAACAAGTTTTCATGACAGTAGGATAAAAAGCTCTTATTCAAAATTGAACAAAAACGTCGTTAGAGCCAGCCGCATTGGTGTAAAGATCAGGTGAAGTTACAGAAACAGAAATTATTGGGACATTATTTGTATACATATCGTGAAATTAAGTAAGAAATAATGAATACATTTGGAGATTATTTTCAATACATGTTGGCGATTGAACGAGAACCGCTATTCAGAATTTAAAAAGCCTCAGTAATAACAAATGTCGATGTTGTAAAAATTTCCCGATATATATATATATATATATTGAAATAATTTTCGCTTCTGTAACTTGAGCCGCACTGATGTATGCTCAGCGGCAGGGTTAAAAAAGTTTATTTTCTGGTGTGTTTACAATATCTAGCTACAATCGTCCACGAAAATATGGCTCTCTATTCCCCCTTAATGTTAAGAACTGCCCTTTTGTGGCTATGCAACGCAAACAATTACACGTGACATACCTGTATATAAACATTGATCACAAGTGAGAACAGAACGTACTATTTGCAAAATATCTAGCTGGCTATGTTCTTTTGCTGACTTTGCTAAACTTTTTGGTTCTTGGTTTTTGGTATAAAATTGCCAGAACACATTTTGTGCACGATTGTAGCTAGAACAAGCTATATGATGGGACATTCCTACAGAGTAGAATTATCTCACTCACTGTGTAGTATATCTGTATAATAGCTAGCTAGAGGGTAGGTAGAAAATCTGTCCCAAAGAATTTCTCTATGCTAGCTATGTTGCTGATTTTATGCCAGCAAAAATAGCAATTTATTGCTAGCTACATGGGTAGTTTTATCCCAGCTAAGTAGTTAATTTTATGCTAGCCTTGTAGCTAGTTTGATGCTAGCTATATTGCATTGTTTGTTTGTTTTTATGCTAGCTAACTCTAACAGTAGCGAGCTAGCTATATGCTATCTAAGTTCTATTTTTATTCTATCTAAATCTGCAGTTTTAAGCTAGCTAGCTTTAGGTGTGAGTGAGAATAAGAATGGGTTCATTACATGTAAAAAATAGTGATATATTAGCGAGCTAAACATACCCTTTCTTCGTTTTCTTGAACAAGCCCTTCCTCCTTCAGCTGCGAAATAGCTTAGATTAACGAAAGTTTGAGTTTGAGGCGCTGTTTGTCCGAGAAATGGTCACATGATATTAGTAAAGGTGTGCCATGTATCACGTGACTAAAAAGTGTAGGCCGATTTAGTCTCAACTAGAAAAATTACCTTGTCTCGCTTAATTTAGCAATTATATAGGGGAATGACCGGATTAAAGTACTGGGCAACCCAGTCCAAAAAAAGTGGCACGAAAATTGAAAATTTTGATGTATAGGTGCGGAAATCCTATACACTCTCCTCCGTCCCTTATATTTGGCTTATTTAATGAGGAAATGGGCTCCGCTACGCTCCGCAACCAGTATAGAAAGTGTTGCGGAGAGGTTGCCAAGGCAAAGGCATTAAGCACGGCAAGGAAAGGGAAGGATGGCAAGGAATCTTTCCTGGTGCCTGCCTACTATGCCCTTGCCTGTGCCTTCCATGCCTTGCCTACCCCTGCCATGCTGATTCCTTGCCATCCTTCCTATGCCTTTCCCGGTGCCTGCCTACTATGCCGTTGCCTGTGCCTTCCATGTCTTGCCTACCCCCCCTGCCTTGCCGATTCCCTGCCTGCCTTAGGCCGTGCCCTTTCCTTGCCGTGCTTAATGCCTTTGCCTTGGCAACCTCTCCGCAACACTTTCTATACTGGTTGCGGAGCGTAGCGGAGCCCATTTCCTCATTAAATAAGCCAAATATAAGGGACGGAGGAGAGTGTATAGGATTTCCGCACCTATACATCAAAATTTTCAATTTTCGTGCCACTTTTTTTGGACTGGGTTGCCCAGTACTTTAATCCGGTCATTCCCCTATATAATTGCTAAATTAAGCGAGACAAGGTAATTTTTCTAGTTGAGACTAAATCGGCCTACACTTTTTAGTCACGTGATACATGGCACACCTTTACTAATATCATGTGACCATTTCTCGGACAAACAGCGCCTCAAACTCAAACTTTCGTTAATCTAAGCTATTTCGCAGCTGAAGGAGGAAGGGCTTGTTCAAGAAAACGAAGAAAGGGTATGTTTAGCTCGCTAATATATCACTATTTTTTACATGTAATGAACCCATTCTTATTCTTACTCACACCTAAGGCTAGCTAGCTTAAAACTACAGATTTAGATAGAATAATAATAGAACTTAGATAGCATATAGCTAGCTCTAGCTACTGTTAGAGTTAGCTAGCATAAAAACAAACAAACAATGCAATATAACTAGCATCAAACTAGCTACAAGGCTAGCATAAAATTAACTACTTAGCTGGGATAAAACTACCAATGTAGCTAGCAATAAATTGCTATTTTTGCTGGCATAAAATCAGCAACATAGCTAGCATAGAAAAATTCTTTGATTTAAGTTTTAAGCTAGCTAGCTTTAGCTGTGAGTGAGAATAAGAATGGGTTCATTACATGTAAAAAATAGTGATATATTAGCGAGCTAAACATACCCTTTCTTCGTTTTCTTGAACAAGCCCTTCCTCCTTCAGCTGCGAAATAGCTTAGATTAACGAAAGTTTGAGTTTGAGGCGCTGTTTGTCCGAGAAATGGTCACATGATATTAGTAAAGGTGTGCCATGTATCACGTGACTAAAAAGTGTAGGCCGATTTAGTCTCAACTAGAAAAATTACCTTGTCTCGCTTAATTTAGCAATTATATAGGGGAATGACCGGATTAAAGTACTGGGCAACCCAGTCCAAAAAAAGTGGCACGAAAATTGAAAATTTTGATGTATAGGTGCGGAAATCCTATACACTCTCCTCCGTCCCTTATATTTGGCTTATTTAATGAGGAAATGGGCTCCGCTACTCTCCGCAACTAGTATAGAAAGTGTTGCGGAGAGGTTGCCAAGGCAAAGGCATTAAGCACGGCAAGGAAAGGGCACGGCAAAGGCAGGCAAGGAAACAGGAAGAGGAATCAGAAAGGCAGGGGTAGGCAAGGCACGGGAGGCACAGGCAAGGGCATAGTAGACAGGCACTAGAAAAGGCATAGGAAGAGTAGGCAAAGGAACGGTCAGCGCTGGCAAGGCCAGGGAACGGCAAGGCAGGGGCAGGCACCTTAATAGAAAATCTCCCCCCTACAACTCAAAGATTATGTATACTCAATATGTCTAAGATATGTATCATATTAGGCCAGGAGTATAGAACATATTGAGGTGCAAATATTTCAAATTCAATAGCTCATAAAAAAGGTCTCAAATTTATATCAGGCCAATATACAGTGAATCATGTTAGCAGAATTATGTGCCAATACAAGTATTTAAACAAACAGGAAATTTTTTCATATTTCTGAAATTTGTTCTGATTGAACCCAAAAAATGAATTATATATATATTTGAAGATTTTCAGTACGTGTTGCTGATTGCACAAAAACCGCTTGTCAGAATTTATATAAACACCTGGGTAATGTAGACGTTAAAAAAGTTTCCTGATATATATATATATTTATTGAAATAATTTCCGTTTCTGTAACTTGAGCCGCACTGGTGTATGCTCACCGGCAGGGTTAAAAAAGTTTATTTCCTGGACGTGCGTACAATATATATATAGCTACAATCGTCCACAAAAATATGGCTGTCCATTCACCATCAATGTTAAGAACTGCCCTTTTTGGCTAAGCAACATAACCGATTACACGTGACATACCTTTATATAAACATTGATTACACGTGACATACCTTTATATAAACATTGATCATGAGTAAGAACAGAACGTACTATCTGCAAAATATCTAGCTAGATATGTTCTTTTTGCTGACATTGCTAAACTTTTTGGTTCTTGTTTTTTGGTATAAAATTTCTAGAGACAACAAATTTTGTGGACGATAGTAGCTAGAACGAACTATGTGCTGGGATATTCCTACAGAGTAGAATTATCTCAGTCACTGTGAGTAGTGCATAGCTATAGCTACTGAAGCTGAAAAAATTGTCTAAAATAAATTTTTTATGCTAGGTATGTAGTTGATTTTATGCTAGCTACAGTAGCTAATTTTATGCTAGCTTTGTAGTTTTTTTTATGCTAGCTATATGACACTGTTTGCTCTTTTTTTATGCGAGCTATAGCTAGCACAAAAAAGAGCAAACAACAAGTAGCTAGCTATGCTATCTAAGTTCTCTTATTATTCCAGCTAAGTCGGCAGTTTTATGCTAGCTAGCTAGTAGGACTAAGGGTAAGAAGGGGTTCATTACAAGTAAAAAATTAGTGATTTATTAGCTAGCTAAACATACCCTTTCTTCGTTTCTTGAAATAACGATGGCTAGCACAAAATGCACTTATACCAAACTAAATGAAAAACTTGGGAGAAAAGCACAAAATAGCTAGCTGTAGCTAGCTGTAGCTAGCTACCCAGCCAGCTGTCTGTCTATTGCTATCTACTAACACTGATTACGTTAGCTGGCCTGCTATATACGTCAGTTATAGCCAAAATAATAAAAATGATTTTACTAAGACTTACATAGTGCCTGCCTACTATGCCCTTGCCTGTGCCTCCCATGCCTGTGCCTCCCCATGCCTGTGCCTCCCATGCCTTGCCTACCCCTGCCTTCCTGATTCCTCTTCCTGTTTCCTTGCCTGCCTTTGCCGTGCCTTTTCCTTGCCGTACTTAATGCGTTTGCCTTGGCAACCTCTCCGCAACACTTTCTATATTGATTGTTCCTTGGAGTAGACCCACTACTGTGGCGAAGCAAATTTATTCCGGGCAAGGAGGACTTGCAAATGTAAATATTGTTAACAATTATTATGTTCTACATCAGAAATGGTCGAGAAAAAGTAATGTACCAACTTTGCAACTTAAATTTATGACGTCATGTAACTGCGTCAAAAAATGGCGGAAATATGTTCTATGCACATTTTCCGGCTCGATCTTTTTTTCTCATCCGGTACAACAATTTCCCATATCCCGGATAGGCTACCTATGCGGGAGAACAAAAAAAAATTCCTAAAAAATCAAAATTTCTGTTAGTTGTCGGCCGTTTAAACGCTATTTTCCTGACATTACACGCGCTTAGACCAACATTGAATAGATTTTGCAAGAACGGTATGAAAAAACGGATTATTTTTTTGCGCGAATTTTATATTAAATATGGTAGATATATCAACCGAACAAATTTCGCATAAGAAAAAGAAACTTTAACCAGAAAAAAAAACTCGTATTAAAGTGACATGCACGAGAGAGAGCTGCAAAAGAGCGTAGCTTTACAAAGGGACCATGTCCTGAGAAATAAAAAAGTCAATCACTTTCTTTTTTAGTTCTGTTAACTTTGTGATGTACAAAAGTTACAATGTTATTTTTAATATGCAAGGCTGTGTTGATAAGTCTTCTGTCCAATCGCTATGTACAAACAATATTTACAAATAAAATCAGATAGTATATACATATATTATATATATGTGTCACTTTCTTTAAATATATCATGTTGTTACTATTTCCACTGATTTTCAAGGTTGGCTTAGTGAGATTATCAAGTATGGAGATATCATAACAGTTTAAGGTGAATTTTATTTACTTTTATTTTAAACAGAATCGCAACCCCAAAATTATCATAGTGTTCAAAACATGAATATGAAAAAATGTCTATCCCATGGTTGGTTGCAATATAACAATATTAGAATTCAAGATTCGAATAGTTGCTTAGCAACTAGAAAATAATAAATTAGAATTTTAAATAAGCACACCGAATATATACATCACACATACAAACAAATATACATACGACACAAACACAGAAATTGATAAAAATATATACGATCAAGAATTTAAAGAATGTTGCAAAATTTTGATTGTGGTGTTTCGGCACCTTTTGTCGGGCTGTTCTTTTTGTTTTTTGATCTACTTAAACGCATCGCCTCGACTTCCTCTTGTATTTTAGCCTCTCTTTCCAGTCGTCTCTCTATGGCGCGCCGTTCTGCTTGATATACAGCAATGCGAAAAGTACCATTGATGTTGTTTCTCGAATCTTCGGGACATTTCTCAATCATTTCGTTTGTAATACCATACTCAGCTAACTGTTGCATACCAAGCTGCTCTTCATCACTGAGTTCTTTGCAGTCAAGACAAGGTCTTGATTTGTGCGACTTGGACGCTTCCGTGAAGCAAACACCTTCCAGCCATAAACTTCTCATTATTTCTTGCACGGTGAAGCGGTCGGTTGGAAGAGGTCGTAATATCTGACAAATCAAAAATCTGCAGTTCTCTGTGACGTGCTCCGGCACGTGGAAAGTACCGTCGAGAATTTTCCGCTTGAGCTTGCCTACTGTGTCGGCACGAAACGGCATGGCGCCTGTCACCATGAAATAAAGTAAAACGCCCAGCGCCCATATATCAACGAAGCGACCCAGGTAATAATCGTCTTTGAACAATTCTGGTGCAGCGTAAGGTGGACTGCCACAAAATGTATTTAAATGCTGGTCCGGTGACGAAATGACCGTGCTGAAACCCAAATCACCCAGTTTGACAGTTCCGTTTGATGAAAGGAAAACATTTTCAGCCTTGATGTCGCGATGAATGATGTTGTAGTCGTGCTGTGAAGAAAACAAATAGGTACACGCCTGGTTTGCAGATGACGATATCCAAAAAGAAATTCAGGCTTTACTCTAAAAACTATACGTCCCCACTTTCCTTTCTGGTTTCTCCTCCTTCTTCGTTATTACAACACAAGTTGCGCATGGTGTTTTCAATTAATAGGGAATGAGAACTATCTTAAATCCAGTGAAAATAAGAAGAAAAAAAAGAAAAAGACTCGAAGCCATTTTTAATGTTTTGGTTGGCAAGGAGATAATGGATATCCCTTGCTAAAGTATGTGCTAAATTACAATCAGTCATTTTTTTCAAATTTCAACATCTCTTTGCGTGAATACATTATTATTGATTGATCTATTAATACTCTGAGTTCAGTTCCCATTATTGTTCAAATATTTATGATTTTTGCTTATTATTTATTTTCTATTATAACGCAAAAGAATTTTAAAAATTATGTTCCTGATATTATATATACGAACTTTTTTTATATCCTCATACTTTGACAGCTATACGACTGTAAACAAAACGAATGTATTTTTTTAGTGCGTAAAATATCCTCTTCTCACCTAAAGAGCTGGTGAGAAAAGTTGATAGATAACTCTGAAAATATCTACATTGCAGAGGTCCAACCAGAAAACTATTTTAATATGTTATGCAGCATTTTTGATTTACTTAATTGCTTATGAAATGTTGCATGTAATTGTTCAGTCCAAACAAAAGTCTCAGTAGTAATCAAATACTCTACAACAACACAACAATAGAAGTATCATTGCAACAGTCTCATTTAAAGCACGTATTTTCTATATTAAAAATTTTAGTGTTGAAAAAATGGTCGTGTTAGAATGCAAATAGTATTGTTGGTGTGGCAAATGATACTGCTGGGTAAAATTGACCATATGCTTAAATCCCAGTAACTTCAAAAATAACGCAAAAAAATATATCTCATTTACATACCATATGAGAAACAGCAGATAGAATTTGTGCAAAGTATTTTCTTGTCAAGCTTTCAGAAAACTTTCCATCATTTAGTATCTTATGAAACAATTCACCAGCAGGTGCATACTCCATAACTATATATATGTGGGACAAGGTCTCCAAAACTTCAAATATTCGTATCACATTGGAATGGTGGAGTTTTTCCATTGATGAGATCTCACGTGATAGCAAACGTTGGGTTTTTTCATCTAGCTTGGTTTTGTCCAAAATCTTCACTGCAACTTTTTCTAAAGAACAAAAAATTAGGTGGTCAGGCATGTCTAGAACCTTAACATTTTCAATTAAGTAAGTATAACAGTTTGCTTCACCAAATAAACATTTAATTTTGTTTGTCAACAACATCACTAACAGTTGTAAAACAATGCAGAGAAGAACAGAATAACAGTAAATTAAATTTAAGAAAAATTAGAGACCATCAAATTTCAAATAAAAATTCAACAGATATTTAAAAAAATTTAACGGAACATTGAATACTGTAAAGAACACAATATTAGGTTTCCATAAGAAGAGGGGCTGGCCATATGACTCTGTGTACCTAGGCAAGTTTGTTGGTGTAATTTTCACACAATAACTTTAAATAAATTTTAAATTTTAAATAAATTTTAAAATTTGTCAAAAATAGCAGTTACACATACAAGAACTCAAAAATTATCATGTGTGAAAAAACACAAAGTATTGGTAAAATATGTGCTAAAATTACCTTCAGATGTAGCCATGTTAAAAAGGTTAATGCAATGTCCCTAATTTGCTATGGAAAACACCTACAGTAATCAACATTTATCTTTTTAACCTTCCCAGTGAGGCAATGAACCCTTAACCTATTACGGATCATCCCAGCTAGGGTTTTTGCAGTGCAGGGTTTTTTTGAGGCCAATACTTACACTTTATTGATTGTCATACCCTTCCTCCAGAGTGTTTACAATTTGTTTTCAGAGATGATGGGTTAACCTTTGTAACAAGAGGAGTGGACAGTATATTATCACCCAAACGTATCCATCATCTGAAGCGAGTTTAATAAATGCAAACAGAATTTATTTCTGCGTGCAAAAATTATGGATAAATTAAAAACACATACTCTACACTAAATTTATAGGCAGGAAAACAAGTAACATTTTGCCATAGGGCTGAGAAAATATTTGAGTTAAGAAGAGTTGACTTTTTGAGAAATTTAGGGTATTCAGGGTATTTAGCAGTATGTCTCATAGAGACATACTGCTAAAAGAATTGTTTTCTTAAAATTTTTACCTACTTTATAATGTATAGCAAGAGGGGGATGACTCGTTGGAAATGCCAAAAAACCCAAAAAATCTTTTAGTGAAACAAAGCAACATTATGTGAATTACTTGGGTGGTATACAGGTGGTCAATTACACCCTTGTGCACTACACTATAAAATATAAAATCAGGTTTAAGCTTTCTATGTAAAATAGCGTCATATTGCAACTTGGAATCTTAAAATCTTGATTTTTTTTAACAAATTATAAACTTGTCTAAAAACTTCTGCACTTTTCATGGCGTATACATGCAGCAGACTTGACAAGTTAAGGAAAATAATAGTTCCTGAAATATAACTGGCTACAGCTATGTAATAAACACTGGGGTTTTGGTGGCAAAAAATTTCACTACACTTTGCAAATTTTTTAGGGGCATGGGGTCTGTGCAGTTTCGCAAAGAGTATTTTTCTATGCCAAAAATATGTTCTGCTATGAGGACACATAAACAAAATATGCTACCCCCTTTACCAACTTTTAGTGGAATGTAATTCAACTCCCTACCCCCTCCTCTTCTGCTTTCGTACATTTCTTATCTCCCTCCAAAGGATGTTTTGGTTTAAGTCATTGGCTCATTGGTTGATTTTTATGTAATTGAAGTGGTAGATAGATAGATGTGCATATTTTACATGGCTAGCCTCACAAATATCGAGGGATATACCCTGTCTATTATTTCCAGGAGGGGCCATGGCTTAGATGGAGAGTCCTAGAGTATTTAATGCTCATTTTGAGCTACGCAGACCCAATTAGTAGGGCCCACGCTCTACTAGACAACTCCCGGCAACATCCAACGGCCCACACAGTGTGCCATCTCCCCAATTTCCCTCACATGGCTTGGGTTAACCCGGGGCTATGGTAACATTCACTCGCCCATGTTGAATCGCCGTCAAGAGGAATCGAACCCCGGTCTCCCGCACAGAGTACGAAAGCTATAACCACTAATCTACGGCGCCACAAACTAATCTACGGCGCCACAAGGTGGTTAGTCTGCAAACTACAAATTTTGAGCAATAGGAAGGTCATGTTTTTCTGAAAAATTTTGCAAAAAGAAAAAAAATCATTATAGCTTTATTGCAATTCCCAACTGGGAAACCAAAACAACTGACAAATTTTTGTTTAGTCTTCCATTAAAATGACATATTTGTGTTCATGTTATGTATGAGTACAATTCTTCTTCTCAGGTGCCGTACCTATATTGTCTTTATAATTATTATTATGCTGATTGACTAACCCCCAAAACATATCTTTGTTGCCTGTGGAACAACTAATTAAATTGAATTTGCCTCAGTTAATAAAATAAGTTCAGGTAGCTACACCAAATTAGTCTTTGTATTTTGTTTTAATTTAAAAAATTGGGGAAAACTATCTTGCAGTCATTATGTTTTAATATAGTGTCAGACGTTCTGATTTGTCTTTTGGCAAACTGTTACGTCTTTTTTCCAAATGGGTGATGGTTTCCAGTTTTAAGTATACCACCTGAAATAATTCCAAACATAGGAGCAACTATAGAATACCCCCCGTAAAAAAAATAAAACCATGTAACTCAGCAACGCAGCTACTCAGCAATACAGCAACGTAGATAATCAGCTACGCAGCAACGCAGCAACACAGCAACGCAGCAACACAGCAACGCAGCTACTCAGCAATACAGCAACGTAGATGCTCAGCAACGCAGCTACTCAGCAACGCAGCTACTCAGCAATACAGCAACGTAGATACTCAGCTATGCAGCAACGCAGCAACGTAGCAATACAGCAACGTAGATACTCATCTACGCAGCAACGCAGCTACTCAGAAAAATAGTTGAAAATGGTTTTAGATAGTTATGAGGGATCTGAGCAAAAGTTTCGTTTTTAGAATTAGACCAGTTTAAAAAAACATTGTATAACATTATGTAAATAATTTCTAGTAACTAAAAATATTAAATGAATAAGGAAACTATTTAAAGAACGAAAAATTTGTCATTACGAATGTATACACTATGAGACTAAATTATAGAATCATAAAAGCGAAGTCGTTATATTGCGAAATGTTTAGTGTAACAAACCAACTTGGTATGTTTGTTGATATTTTAGTTTAGTTTAACTGTCCAACTGTGTTTTAATCTAGAAATATTGAGCTTTGCGTAGCTGCGTTGCTGCTGCTATATTTGTTAGTTTATTTTTTTTTATTATTGCGTTGCTGCGTTGCAGAGTTTTATAGTCTTTATTTTTTTACGGGGGGTATTCTATAGTTTAGCCCAAACATATTTTTGAAAGTTAGTAACCAAGTAATTAAATTAACATTCGAGCAATTTGTGTATATTTTTGACAAATAACTTTTGTTATCCTTCAGGGAATTTTTCTGCAAGAGAAGGATGACGGAACTGGTCTTGTTTTGTTTGAAAAGTTATTGCTAGCCCCTAAAGAAAAAGACCAACCTTTAGCCAAACAATGAAAACCTAATTTAACTTTAGCGAAATTTCCACTTCCCAAATCTCCACGTAATCTGTAAAAGCCAATTCTTTTGCCCAAGGAAAATTCTTTGACACATCGTTCATCTTCAACTAAATCCCGAGTGAGTTTTTCATACGGATTCAGCCATTTGCTGTTATCATCTCCTGTTGATGCCTTTACTGGGTCATGTCTGAGATTGTTATTATTACCAACATCGCGCTTTGGTGGCAAAACATCAACGGCCATTGCAACTTATTTTAGGACTGACCCATAACCTATCCTCCATCTTGGGCAAATGAACTTTGTTTTGACAACCCGATAATTTTCAGTGTCGTCTAAAACTAGTTACATGAAACTGGGAAGGAAGTTGTCGACAAAAACGACAGTTATTTTTTTTTCTTGGTTGTACGCACCTCGAAAAGATAAGGATAAGTTTTTGTTGTTAATCGTAAATCGCATGACCAATGAAAAACAAAAAACATTTTGACTGAGCAAGTCCAATAATCGAAAGAAAAAGACAATTTCCTTCAATTTTTGTTTTTATATTCCATTAGAATCAACAAAAACATTTTTAATGTTTTTGGTTCAACTTATTTTTATAAATTTATACTTTTAATGGAACCTGAAGATTACAAGCTTCACAAAGCTGTGTTTGAGGATGACCAAAAGCGGTTACAGAAGCTCCTTGACTCTGGCAACCACGATGTAAACAAAAAAGATATGCATGGTAAGAGTGGCATAGCTAGCTAGCTAGCTAGCTTATCGATAGGAAAATTTGCTGAGCTCGGCAAAGTGTAGTTTGTAAACTATTGGTTATTTTTCATTTAAATTCTTTATTGATCATATGTGCAGCCTTAAAAAGGAGTCGTCAACAATATAATATTATGGGCCTGTGATAAAAGGGGCTTGTCATGAAACACTTATTTTTTGTAACAATGAACCATACACCATTTTGCAATTTTAACTCTGTAAATCATATTGAGTATATATTTTAGCACAAGGACATCTCCATCACTACCAAAATTAACAAAGTTCATTGTATTGATAAAATTTATTTAATAACATTGAAGAGGACATATTATTATTGACTAGTTGATAAAGCCCGTGGAAAAATCCACTGAGGCAGGATAAAAATGAGGAAGAAGCGTCATTTGAATTTTGATGACATCAGCAACCCATCCACAAAAAAAATATTTAAAACCTTTTTTTCACGTGGCCTCTGTTTTGTTGTACAGTTTAAAGCGCTGATCAAGAAAATGTATATATATGATAATTTGCTTTTGATGAACGGTTAATGAGATATAAGGGTTTAAAATTTTGCTGACGTCAGCCAACACCCGTCAAAAGACACTAGAAATTTGTATACCCGTTGCCTTCATTGTATAGATCTTGAAACGCTGATCAAGAAAATGTAAAGGATCGTGTACTTTTGACAAACGGTTGCAGAGATATTAGGGTTTGAAGGTTTTTTGATGACATCATCAACCCGTCCATTCCGAAACGGATTGGGGACCCAAGTTTGGGAAACTTACCCAAATTGGTCCCAGGTGTTCCCTAGTTACCCACGCGGTGAAAAATCATTGATGTCACCACCTCGTTTCCAAGTTATTTGGCCTCAAAGTTTTAAGTATATACACTGTATTGGCTTCATTAATTGAAATTAAGATATTGACGGTAAAGTAGTGATTTTGACGTTGCGCCGTAACGTCAAAAAATTTAACATTTGAGACATAAGTTTTTTGGCTACATCAAAGGAAAATGAACTCATCCACTTTGCCTGTCACTGACAGACGGACACACTCTCTGTATTATTATAAGAGACTAGTCGATAAAGCCCATGGAAAAATCCACTTAGGCAAAAGAACAATGGAAAAATAGGTTGTTTTAGATTTTTTTGCTAACGTCAGCAGTACAGACACAAAAATCATTAAATTAGTTCATTCGTTGCCTGTAATAAGTAGAGGTTGGAACGCTGATCAAGAAAATGTATATGATCATGTGCTTTTGATGAGCGGTTAATGAGATATAAGGGCTTAAAATTTTTGCTGACGTCAGTAATGGCCCGTCAAAACCCCATATCGTCAAAACCCCATACTCTCTGTATTATTATAGAGATGAAGTATCTCCAGTTTTAAGGATGTACAAAAGTGGCTCGTTAGTAGTAGTAGTAGTAGTAGTATTTATTTCGTGTGAGATAACTGTATATTTTACATTAAATAAATACCTACGGGGAGACCATCAGATAGTATAAATACTAATGTAGGTGATGGCCACCTATATAAGATCAAACGATTGCAATAAGCAGTATGACACTACAAAAAAAAATTTTTAGTAAAATCTTTTTATGCAGTGGAGAGATTAGTGTTATAGCAATCCAGAAGATAAGTTTTGCAGATTTTTTTTAGTTGTTTTAGAGTGAGAGAGGCTAGGTCGTATTGGTGAAAGTGTTGTTGGATATTGTTCCAATTAATGATAGATTGGTAACGTATAGATTTGAGACCAAATGAGGTAGTCCTAACAGAAGGTCTAGCTAGAAGTTTAATGGATTTACTTCTTGTTGAATGATTAGATGAATGGCAGACCAATTTAAAAATATCACAAATATTACCTGGAGAATGCAGATTTATAATATTAAAAGTTAAAATAATGTTGAGAAATTTTATAAGATCTGAAAGAGTAAGAATATTAAGATTAAGAAAAATAGGATTTGATGGTGAGTTAAAATTAGAAAAAGTAATGATTCGGAGAGCAGCCTTTTGTAAGCGAAAAATTCTACACGACTTTGAAGTGAGACCCCACACTTGCGGACTATAAGAAATATGAGAAGAAAATAATGCATGGTAAATTGAAAGTAGGATATCCTTAGGCACATAATATCTTAGTTTGCAAAGAGCTCCATTTGTTTTTCTTAATTTATTGCCAATATACAGTACTGGAAAAAGGTTGTTTAACATATCGAAGATAATTAAGATATCGCGGACTCCCTCGATACGCGATGTACCGCATTTATAATAATAAGAAACAATTAAAATAAATTGTCGCGATCTATCGAGAATCTAGTATCGTGACAAAATCCGTCTCGATGTGTCGCGATTAGGTGATAATGAAAATAAAGAGAAAGTTTTTTTTAATGAGAATAGAGAGAAATTTTTTTTTATTTCAAACACATCTCTGCTTTATCTTTTTTTTTATTTTAAATAGGTGTATATTATAAGAAAATTTTTAACTAATTCTAGCGCATTACATTTTCTATTGCCGTTCTTCGTTCTTAAATTTTTAAAATGCCATCTAACGAAGCTTTTCTATCGCCGTTCTTCGTTCTTAAACTTTTAAAACGCGATCCAAAACAGCATTTCTATCGCTGC
This sequence comes from Hydractinia echinata, assembly GCA_030067915.1. Taxonomy (NCBI): domain Eukaryota; kingdom Metazoa; phylum Cnidaria; class Hydrozoa; order Anthoathecata; family Hydractiniidae; genus Hydractinia; species Hydractinia echinata. Next base: position 97,624 of record JASGCC010000209.1, read on the forward strand.
TTTTTGTTCTTAAACTTTTAAAACGCGATCTAAGAAAGCATTTTTATCGCCGCTTTTCGTTTATAAACTTTTAAAATGCGATCTAAAAAAACATTTCTATCGCCGCTTTTCGTTCTTAAGTTCTTAAAATGCGATCTTAAAAAACATTTCTATCACCGCTTTTCGTTTTTAAACTTTTAAAATGCGATCTAAAAAAACATTTCTATCGCCGCATTTCGTTCTTAAACTTTTAAAATTCGATCTAAAAAAACATTTCTATCGCCGCTTTTCGTTTATAAACTTTTAAAATGCGATCTTAAAAAACATTTCTATCGCCGCTTTTCGTTTTTAAACTTTTAAAATGCGATCTAAAAAAACATTTCTAACGCCGCATTTCGTTTTTAAACTTTTAAAATGCGATCTAAAAAACATTTCTATCGCCGGATTTCGTTTATAAACTTTTTAACTTCGATCTAAAAAAGCATTTCTATCGCCGCTTTTCGTTTATAAACTTTTAAAATTCGATCTAAAAAAACATTTCTATCGCCGCTTTTCGTTTACAAACTTTTAAAATGCGATCTTCAAAAACATTTCTATCGCCGCATTTCGTTTATAAACTTTTTAACTTCGTCTAAAAAAGCATTTCTATCGCCGCTTTTCGTTTATAAACTTTTAAAATTCGATCTAAAAAAACATTTCTATCGCCGCTTTTCGTTTATAAACTTTTAAAATGCGATCTAAAAAGTTAAAAAATATAACACAAAGGAAGTATAATTATATTTAAACATCCGCGATCATTGTTGAATACACTCTTATTTTTAAAATAGTTCTATTATGAAAAAGTGTTAATGGCCTCGATAGCTTCGAGAATGATATCGAGACGGATGCATCGCGAAGCCCTCTCGATACAATTTGAAAGTAAAAAAACGTCTATCGCGGATCGAGAATACCGTCGCGATACGCGAAACGCGATGTTAAACAACCTTTTTCCAGTACTGTAAGATATGTGAAAATCCCAATCTAGAAATTCATCTATTAATATACCTAGATATCTTACATGAGATGAGAATTCAAGTTTTTTTCCATTTAATTTCAGCCTTATATCATAGTTGACTGCTTTATGTCTTTGCCTAAATAGGATGACTTCAGTCTTTGCTACATTTAATGCTATTTTATTTGCAGTTAGCCATTTATATATACATTTTAAATCTATATTTAAATGCTTCTGCATTTTTTTCAGATTATGGTTAGCATATAACATGCAAGTGTCATCTGCAAAATGAAAAATTTCTGAAAAATTTTTTGAGTTAATTAAATCATTAATATAGAGTAAAAATAAAATAGGACCAAGAACGGAACCTTGGGGAACTCCATGTTTAATAAAAAGTTTTTTAGATTTGGTGTTAGTTAGGGAGACATATTGTACGCTATCTCTGAGATATAGGAGCGAAACCAGGAGTTTGTTACACCTCTAATTCCATAATGTTCAAGCTTTGAAAGGAGAATTTCGTGTGATACAGTATCAAAGGCCTTTTGAAGGTCTATGAAGATTCCACATGCAAACTTACAATTATCTAAATTTTGTCGAATAGTTTCAGTGAGACTAATTAGTGCATGGGTGGTTGAATGTTTGGTCCTAAATCCAAATTGTTTATTGGTTATAATTTTATTAGAATCTAGGAAAGAAATTAATCGGTTTTTAATTATTTTTTCAAAGATCTTATCCAAATTGCTTAATAATGATATGGGTCTATAATTATTTGGATCAAGAGGAGACCCTTTATTCTTGTAGATTGGTATGACACTAACCATCTTTAATATGTCTGGGAATACACCTTGTTGTAGGGAAAGATTAAAAAGTTTGGTTAATATTGCAGAAATTGCTATGTTGGCTTGTTTTAAGATAAGATTAGGGACACTGTTTGTGCCCGATGCTTTGGTTAAATTAAGGTTATTTATGATCTTTAAAACTTCTTCTATTGTTACAGGGTTAAAGAATAATGAGTTACTATTATTATTTTTTAGGTAAGATGAAAAGTGTGTATTGTTATGTGGAATTTGGTTTCTAATTTTATCTGCATCTGCGTTAGAGATATATAGTTGAGAACTTCTGTTACTTAGGTGATATGTTGGGTAGTGAAGGGGTTGTTGGAAGAAGTGTTACTTTTGCAGACCTAATGTGCTCTATTTTTGTATACAAAAGTGTGTTTGTGCTAACTTGCATTAAAATATTAAAACATGTTTATATTTAGCCCGCACACTAATGGGAGATAAAGTAGATGTGCTTATTAAGTCATTAAAATTTTCATAAGGCATGATAAAATTAAATCCAATTAGCGCATCTGCTTAAACGCAAGTGAATGCCAGACAAAATCTGCTAAACGTGAAAAACCTATTTTATTGCTGATCCCTTAGCTATAGGTTGAAGTAAAGAGGGCAGTTAAAGCACTTTTGCTGTTTAATTAAAAAGAAATGTGAGACAATATCTAATTTCACTACCTTTTTGTTGTATAGATACACTGCCTTCGGATCTTGTTTTGTTAAAACAACATATTTATGAAATTTAAGCCATTTTACCCCATGTGGTTCTGCTTTCATTAACTACGAAATTGTGTGCGAATGTATAAAAATTGACAAAGTTCTGTAAACTTTGTTAACATTGACAAGTCATTTAATAATGGATTTCTGAAGGGAAGACGTCAAACAAAGAGATCATGCACAAAAATAGCAATGTATTTATAATAGACCTATACCGAATCGTTTTGCAAAACTTTTTCCGTAACATGAAAACGAGGCGGCGTGTTGTAGATGAAAATAAAGATGGCGAGCGCAAGTGGTGATCTGACCAATATTTTACTTCAAAACATTGAGAATCCTATTCAACTGCTTCATGAAGAGAGACAGGATGTGTAATCCAACCCAATTTACCATGGTTAGTAGCTAGTCCTGATGGTCTAATTAGTGACCAATCCAATGGTGATAATAGTTTGGGGCTGGTGGAAATTAAATGCCCTTATCGCAAGAGAAACAGCTCAGCAGATGACCTTTTAGGTGACTCAGCATTCTATGTTGGACGTATGGATGGCGTACTTTATTTAAAACGTGATCATCCAAATGGCTATTACGCTCAAGTGCAAATGGGAATGGGATTGAGTGGCACAAAGTTCAGTGACTTTATTGTATACACATTCAGAGGCTTGTGGTCATAGTACGAGTTGCATTTGACAGTGATTATTTTGTTGAACTCATACACAAGTTAAATGACTTCTACAAAAGTTATTTGTTACCTGCTATCATTGGCAGTATGCCTATATCAGAAGAAGACGAGTTATCTTCTTGACATTTCGTTTTCTGGTATTATCATCAAATATAAATAATGTTTTTATAACATTGAGCTACATTTACAGTTCATCTTATTCATGATAATAATATATAGAGTGCATGTTGTTCTTAGCAGGTTATCACATGTTATTGGATAAAATTATCAAAATTTATATATCTGTGCAACAAAAACACTCCTTTATCGAAAGGATTTATGCCAGGAAAATTTGAATGAACCTTAATCATAGAAACCTTTGTGAAAAAAAACACGATTTGTGAAATTCATGGAACTTTCTCTTGCGAAACGTTCTATGAGTGAACTATTTTTTTAACCACATGTGATTACCTGACTATACTAACTAGAGTAAACAAACAAACAATATCTACAACTGGAAATTTTTTTTACGTTATCTCAGGAACATTTTTTGGTATGAAATATTTTTTATGCATATAATACCTCAATGAGAGAAATTCACATAAAAAAGCACACTTCTATATCAGTGGGCATGAAATTTTTTCTGAATTTCTCTCACATATAACATTATTAAACATTGCCAGTTTCTTGAATCAGAGGGTCCATTAAATTACACAACAGACAGCAAACTGTCCATATTTGGTTTACAGATCCATGAAGTGTTAGTGGAATTTCATTTCTAATAATCTTAAATCTTTTTATCCTTTGTATTGCCCTTTCCACATGAATTCGAACAGAGGCAATACTCTGACTTTCCTTGACTTCACCACTGATATGCCAGTTGCTTTTCGAAAGTATATTTCGTTTTTACTAACACTGTCAAAGTTGTATAATTTATTTTTCAGAGACACACTTTCTTGTTCAAGATTATTTACTTTACTTTGTAACAAATGAAGTTTTTCTTTCAGTTCCTTATTCTCTAGTTCAAGAATCTCCGTTTGCGACAAATCACTCTGTGGCTCATGTTCTAAGTTCGTGTCCAGATGACCTTCGTCCAAGTCTGATTCCATGACACTTTTGGACGAGTATTCCACGACAGAGAGGGGTTCTCTTTTTCTAGGAGATTTTCTTGTTTGTTTGACATTGGAGTCTCGATCTTTAAAGATTGACGGAATTCGTCCCGGAATTACTGTTTTCGCCCAATGCTAAGGGACACTTTGATGTCTTCTGCTTTGAAGTGAAACTCGCACACATAAACTGTCTTCTTCCGAGGATCAAAAGAATCGATGCTGCTTTTTCTTCGATGAATTTGTAAAGCTTTGATCCAATGGGTTTTATAAGGTTCCTTCTGAGGTATTTGAAATAACGATATACCAGTGTTTTGCATTGACGAATCTTTTGTTGCACTCTTGCACCCGGGAACACAACAGTATTTTCCATACCCACCAGATAATTTTTTGTTTCGTCGAGGTTTCGTCGAATTGGAATATTGTTCTGCCATTTTTTAAACTTTTTTTTTCACGACTAGCTCTTCTTACTGACAGTGGCACATGTTGAAAAAGTGATCTTAAATAACTTATTCAAGTTATAAAGAAAATATGAGAAAGTGAGTGAATAAGTTTTTGTTTTTAATTCTGGTGGCAAAATTTCCAGCAGAAGGCATACAGCAAATTTTCTACACTCGCGGCGTGTTTGTTTACATTTTACAACACGCTGCCTCGTTTTCATGTTGCGAGAAAGATTACGCAATAAGATTCGGTATAGGTCTATTACTATCTTTTGCAGAATTTTTCAACATGTAATTTTAGAGCAACAAAAGTATTTTTGATAAGTTTTTTTTGCTATAAAAATGTTGTTTCTTTGTGAAGAAGAAAAGACGCTTGCAAAAGCCATAATTGGAAGAGATGGATTGCCTAAATAGACTATTGTTTAGCTTAATTAGACTAATAGCTGAATTCCTAATTATCCCAGACTATTACGATGTATAGATGTATGGATTTCTCGTTTTCCTTGGTATGCTATTTTGTGCCCAACATCTGTATGACACACTAAAAGATTTACTTTCACTTCATAAAAACAGCAAAACTTATTTTTTAATACAAATAACTTCTGTCACACTTTGCAAACCTTTAGTTCCTTCACATTACTTTTATTACACCACCTGGGTTTACTTTCCGAATATTACAATAACATACAATTATAGTGACTCAGAACTACTCAGTATCATTTTTGTTTCAGGAAACACACCATTACATTTAGCTGCCATGATTGGATCAGTAGGTAATGAAATTTTTTAAGCTGCAAAAGTCTTTTGATAGTCTGTAAGCTTTGCAAACAAAATGAGCAGAGAGACCAAGCAGCACTCAAAATAAAGATTTATACCTGGTGGTCAAAATGGTCAGTGGGATTTCTAAATCAATGGTAGTAAAAAATCAAAGACTACTATATATATGTTTTCTTTACAGTTTAACATTTGTCTCCCCATCATTTATTTAGACTGGATGTACTTCTATTTTTTTAAAACAGCATAATAATAAAGAATTTGACAACATATGGATATATATGTACATTTTGAAAACATTCAATGCATATCTCTTTTTAGAATGTGTTGGCATATTGACAGAGAGTAAAGCAGACGCAAATATAAAAAATACAAAAGGATGGACACCATTAGCAGAGACTGTCAGTTATGGAAATAGAAATTCAAGTAGGTTTTTTTTATTTTAATCTAGTTTTCATCAATAAGCATACACTTTTGAAAATTTTCCTTCATGTTTTTAAAAGTTCTGTTTCATAAAAAATAAATTAATGGGTGTAAGTTAAATGACTATTTTTTCAATTGAAATTTGTCCCAAATTTCCCAACTCATTTAAATCAAACGACCATATTACTTAAAGGAGTAAATATATTTTTTAAAAACAATGGTGCAATTGTGTTACTGTTGTCAAACTCTCAGTTATATGTAGAGAATCTGGAAAGACTATCAGTGGTAATAGCTTTGAAATATTTAGCATGTAAAACGTTGCATTGAGCTATACACAATAATAAGTTACTGTATATAAGTCATAAATGCTAGCTATGTGAAAATAATTCTGAGAATCAAACTGTTTTAAGGCGTCTGAAAAGAGTCACCCTTATGTACTTTAAAAGGTCCTTAATGAAGTTTCCAATTTGGATCGGCCACTGTTTTAAATTACTGGATTAAACCCTGTCATGGTGCCATTATTATGTTAACTTTCTTGATGTGAAGCTTTCTGCCATTAATAAAGAATAAATTTTGCAAACAGGAAATTTAATAAATCTCAAAAATTGTAGCAAAAACCCCAAACTAAATTTTTACTTCCATTGACCTTGCGTTGGTTTGTTTGTTTTACAGTACTGCAAAAAGGTTTTTTTGCGGAATTTTACGCTTTCACTAATTTAAATTCTGTTAATATTTTCTAAATTTTTGTACGTGTTTCCTCTGCTAATTGAAATAATCTCCTAAAAAGAAGCTAAAAACCTCCTAAGTGCTCCTAAATATCCTACTATATATATATACAGTATATATACATTTTCTACACCCCACTATATTCCCCTAATTAGTTATGATTTTTTTTTCATTATACAGTTAAATCGGTATTAAAAAGACTTAAACTTCAGAATCGAAGTTCATTAGATGAAAGAAGACCACAGCTTGTTCAAACACTGAAAGATGTATGTATATTTTTACACTTTGAAACTAATGAAACTGCTGTCACCAGTAGCTTTAGCAGAAAAAATCCTTTTTCTCTGCACGGCACATACTAACTTTTGTTATACAATCCTGGGTACTCCAAAATAGCTCTTCTTTCGAAGTTAGAGAAATTACTTCTGGTCTATTTTGCAATGTGTAGTGTTTGCTCTGTTTTCTTGCAAAAAAGCATCTGAAATAATAATGTCGACAACAGTATGTCACGTAAGTAAAATTTTGCACTAAAATTATTCTGAAAGTTAAATCACAGTAAAAAAAGAAAAAAAGAAAAAAACCCCGAAAGAAACAGTCAGAAGCTGAACATGATGATTATATACAATTTTTTTATATATTTTCAACCTCAGTTACTCCATATATTTTACTAGCAAAACAATATCTTGGATCCCAAATGTATAAAGAGCTTTTTCTTTGTTTTTAAATGTGACTAAAACATAGCTCCCTAGAGGTATTGTTGGATATTGCAGCATATATCCGGATCTTTTTTCGCCTAACCCTCATCCTCCACCTTAAAACCTCCTTTACATGGCATCCATTAGTGGACTAAATTTTTATTAGTGAAAATAGTCTTGACAGTGTACATCAGTCTTTTTTGTTATCTTTTTTCACTGTAATTTGGTTATCATTTAGTTGCAAGACTTTCGATTAGAATTAAAATGGGAATTCCACAGTTGGGGTATGTTTTATGTTTACCTTGTATTTTGAGTTCAAATTCTTGTTTTACCCTTTGTCACCAATGTCATTGTACAAGCCCTAATATTTAAGGATACTCAACCTGTTTTTCACTACAGACAGCCCAAATTTGTTGGTTTCAACATAATATATACACAAAAATTTTGATTTAATTTTTCAACACATTTTGTGTTTGTTTCTTTGTTTTCTGCTTCCTTATATATGTCTACCATAAAAACTTAAAGTTTGGAAAGATGTGCAAATGATAGTAACTTCTTTGGATATCATTCTCTTTACTGTTTTATAGTGTAACGAATGAAAATACAATTCTATATTTAGTACCGTTAATATCTCGTCTGCTTCCATCTGATACATGCAAAATTTCGAAAAAAGGCGCCAACATAAGGTATATATAAGCATTTTTTAAAAAATTGTTTCAAGTCTCGTTTATATATAAGCATTTTTTTAAAATTTGTTTCAAGTCTCGTTCTTCAAATGTAAACTGGCTGTGTCACTTGTTTCCATCATTTACATAATTTATTGTGTAAAAAGAAGAAAAGGACGCGAATGTGTTAACTTTATTTTTATTTTTAATATCTTTTTTTCCATACATGAGGAAATATTAATATGATATTATGATCAATTCACCTTTATAATATCTATGCGTCGATAAAGTTTGAATGCGCATCCAATAACAGGTCTAAAATTACTGATGACAGAAAATGTCACAATTTGCTATTACTTAAATATGACATCATAATTTATGCAGCATAATTAAATCTGAAATTTTTAAATGTGAATATCTTGCGAACGAAAAGAGCTTTTTAAAAAATTAACCAACTTTTTAAGCTCTATAAAGTCCAACATCATTTTGTACCTTAGGTTCCCTTAAAAAGCACTCATAACTTTATAAAGTCTTTATAAAGAAACATTTTTAAATTTACTTGTTTTTCACATATTGAAGGTAAAAAGGGCAAATAAATTAAAATAATGAAGAAATGATGACGTTAGCAAAATTAATGATGTCAGCACTAATTTTTGATGTTAACTTACTTCTATTTTGTTTAGTTGCTGTGCCAAGTTTCATACTCATAACATTTGTCCTCTCCTTGAATTCAATGGGGTAAAATTACCACCTAACCTAAAGACCTGGAGACCTAAAAATACTCTCCCTTAAAATAGGGTTAAAATTGTTGTATGCAACAACTGGATTTTTGGATCTAAAAATGGTCAAAAATGATTTTTGTTTGTGTAGAGAGCTATACAAGTGTGTAAATAATGCACAGCAATTATTTGCAAATTAAGAGTCTCATTCACTTCAGGACTTACAAAAAGGAAATAAAAAAAATTATGTAATTGTTGAAATAAAATATGTATTAAATATGAATTGAAAAAAAACCTCATAATTTTTAGAATGGATACAACACTTATAGAATTTACAGATATGACATTTTTCAACCTCATAATTTTAAGAATGGATACAACACTTTAGAATTTACAGATACTAAATTTTTCAACCTCATATTTTTTAGAATGGATACAACACTTATAGAATTTACAGATATGAAATTTTTAAACCTCATAATTTTAAGAATGGATACAACACTTTAGAATTTACAGATACTAAATTTTTCAACCTCATAATTTTTAGAATGGATACAACACTTATAGAATTTACAGATATGAAATGGCAGCGTGGTGATATATCATTTTTATTTAATGGCGCCAAAGAAGGTATATTTGTTTTGGTACAAAAATTTTGCAAGATGCGTCATGCTGGGGAAAGATCTTACATCAGATAGATTTTGAATCACTTTATTTAAATAACAATAAATTTTGCAACACAGCTTCATTTCGGAGGTGTACAATTTTCGTTCTACTTCTCTGTATTCTACTTGTCAAGAATATGTAAATAATTCCAATGGTTTCTTTTTGTACTCAAAGCCTTACAGTTAGTAACAAAGTAAAGGTCGTTATTTGACAGCATCAATTTCTATGCCACAAAATGCTGAATGCATGAAAGATCTCTGTATCATGCAATAGTTTATCATCAACAAGAGAAATTTTGATGGGACCGACATGTTTATTCTATGTTGAAAGTTGCAATTGAAAATGTTCATGAAAATGCATGAAACTTCTCTTACTTCTCCTGAGAACGTATTTCGAGTCTTCTTAGGAAGAAAAAACGAGTCTCATGACAAGAACAGGTACTTTAAGCGTTTTTTTGTGTTTTTTTTGCTTTTTCCACGATCATATTTTCACTTGTAATTTTGTGTTATGTCTCTCCTGTTAGCTAATCAAGTTCAATATTTTTATGTGCTATTGATGATAATTTTTAATAAGTAGCTAACAGTAATTATCATGAATTGTTATCTAAAAATGTTTTCTCTTATATCTTCTATTGTTGTATAGGCTCAGATTCTTTGGTTGTGTTAGATAATGAAAAGAACGTCTACCAAAAGCTAAGAAAAAATGTAAGCTCAATTTTATGTTTTTTTGTGTGTAGTAGCTGTTTATTGTTATAATGCTCGTATAAATTTCGCGTTAAGGTTTATGAAGAGACGGTTCCTTTCAAATTACAAAACATTGTGTACGCATAATATAGTTTTTTTCCACATCATTCATCCTTTGTTGTGTAAGATACATCGTTTTTGGTGGAGGATTGAGTTATACAAATTGTGTGGTACAAATAATATAATCACTTGAATAAGAAAGAAGCATTAAAAAAAAACGCACCAAAAAGAAAGAAAAACCAGGAGACAAAATATACGAAGTGTATATTAGTGGCGTACATTAATACAGTATAGTGTAAGAACCATGACGTCATTTTGAGAGGACATAAGTTTAAATACGTAAATAAAGCCATTTATCAACACCTGCGGTGTTTATCAATGTTTTTTTTTCTATCGTTAAAGGATATTGAACATGATTTAGAAGAAGAAGTAGACTACCTTATGTGCAGGTTGGTTGGATTACGTTAAACATCTTTGCATACATGCTGTATCACAGATGCTGTGCACCGTTTCAGTTTGTGAAATCCTTTTTGAAGGAATCATTTCTCCATCGTTGAAGTTTGAGAATTATAATAGTAGTGGCCATATCGTGTTAAAAACTTTTTTGTGTGTGTTTTTTTTATACAACTTTTAAGATTTTGTAATCTCTAATCTCGTGTGATTTGTAAGTTTTAAATGTTCTTTTTAGCGCCATAGCATGTATTTTATCTATAAAATATGAAATATTCTACTTAATCCCATTTTCATAGTAAATATACATCTCATGTGCGTCATATTTCTGATGCTTTTTTCAAGTGGTATCTTTCAAGAATGATTAACAAATCCGACGTTACACTAAACGTCCATCCATCTTTAGGGAAGGGGAGAGGGTAAATTTTGTGACGTTTTAATATGTCATACCGACTAACATCGATGATTTGGAGAATAATAAACTGCTCTTCACTGAATATAGTCTAGATTCGATTATCCTGGGTTATCGTAAATATACTTCACACCGCACAAAAAAATTCAAAATGATCGAACATAGACAAATAATATTGATTTTGCCAAAGCAGAAATGTACGAAAAAAAATATGGTACAGGAGTATATGTGTGACTACATGTGATTTCTATAATAAATTAAATATATGTACACTTTTTGATTATTTTGACATTTAGGTATGGGGAAGGTACGAGGGAGGTAAAATATAAACGCCTGATTGACGTGTAGCGTACACCTTTTCGATTTGTGACCATCCCTCACATAAACTTTAAATTATCATAGGAAGTAAAAAGAAAGAAATACATATTGTGTGGAAACCTCTTTATTGCTGTTGAGTTAAAAAATACACTGTTTTCAAGATCTCAATTGTAACCATTTATTTTGATAGTGATATAGTTGCTGCGCAGATGTCGACGAAACCTATCACTTTTGCTCCGGCTCAAAGCGGGTGGATATTTCGAGAATACAAAACCGTAAGCTGATTATAACTTTGAGATCTCTTAAGTTTCCATTGAAGGTTGGTGATTGTGTCTTGGGGACAAGAATTTTTATGTAATTTTCGAATGTATATTATAATGAAGATTATTTTCATTTAAATGTACGCATACTGGATAACATGAAAAAAAATGCAAAACGCTGAGCATTAAGGATTTAGAAACATTCATTTTGCTCGAATTGAATTGAAATTACTCTTGTCTCTGTTAAAAAGCTTAAAACAGTTTGCATGATGATCCTGATATAACACTTTGATCGAAAAAAAAGATCGTCATAAAGACCGGGGATAACTTCAGGTAAAGTGAGTGCTACTGCGCATGTGCAGATGTCACGTGGTAGTTGTAAAATGAGCAGCTTGAAGTTTACTTCACCATGGGCAAAGTGAAAACCTCATGTAAATACTGTCTGAAAAATTATTTGTTTATAAATTAACGGTTTCTAACACTTAATTAGGATTGTTTTGATTGGCTAACTACTAGAAATCGATAAAATGAATGACGGAGTTTGAATTGTTTTTATATTCTTGTTTATTTTCTTGCAGGAGGTTATTGGTAAAGTTTCTTGTGAGGTGTACCACGTGCATGGAATGACACTGATCTCACGAAAAAGGTGACTAGTTTTGCTTCACTAATTTTCCAGTTGAAAAGTTTCAAAACACCACGTCAGCTGTGTGAAACATTATGAATGCGAACATTTTCTATTTTGAACAACTTTAGTCTTTTCTTTTCTTTTGTTTCGCACCAACTAGTGTTTGTATTCACGTTTAGACGAGAACATTTATCAGAAGAAGACCTGAAGAAAAATAAGGTTGGTAAAAAAGACCTACCCGTTTGTTTTTTTCAATATGCGTGTCTTTCAAATCTTTTTTAGGGATTTGTTTTTGCGAGCTTGATTTCATTTCACAATCATGAATTTTACAAAAGGTCCCGAAATACGCATAAATTTATGCTTTAATAACTAAGAGGCTTTTTCTGATGAGTTAAAAATCACTTTGTTGTTTTTTCCTATAGGAACTTGTCGAAGCGTTTCATAGAGGTGATTCAATGTTAATGGAAAATGAAAAATGTCAACCAGTAAGTACATTTGGGTTTAATATGTATGTACAATACCACTTTATACTTTTTTCTTGCTGTAATCATCTTACAGAAGAATCTGTTTGCGAAATATACGTACTGTTGAGCAACTCAAGCAACAGTCACACTCATGTTGAGAAACATGTGTTGTACAACAAATAGATACATGAGATATTGCGCGTGGAATATTGTAGAGATTTTTTTCACCACCTATTTGACAGACACAACAATTATTTGAAACCAAGCTACGGAGAAAGTTGTGTTAGCGATTGGTGAGATGTCATCCAGAATCAACATTATGTGAAAAGGGTGTGATATCTTACACAACACAACAGTTTTGCTTAATTCATCAGACAACGCGTATTGTATCTAAACATTTTGTACTCAGGGCCCCTGTCACTACAAAAGAGATACGTTTATTTTTAAGGGAATAAATGATCGTTCCACTTTCATGACGCTCTATATAGCGTGTGTACACGTAGCTCGTCATGTCAAAAGTAAAGCAAAAACTTCTTGTTTTTTAAGCTTCCCCGAAAAGAATCGCTACCACCGCCTCCTCCATGTCCATTTGATTGGAGACAGTATTCCGCTCTTGATAGGTATGTCTGTTCTATTTTGTCCTGGCGTGACCTATTATTCACTCAGCATAGAGTTTCACCATTGATTAGCTTTGATTAGCGCCACCCTTGCAATACCTTCTAACAAGTACTATCACCATCGAGAGATAAGCATTTGTATTGAAGTACAAAAGTTCGCGGTTACGTCTCACAAACGCCTTCTTTCTTACGCGTCACATTTTGAAGTTCAACTATAGTTAAAGTCGCAGAGTAAAACAATAAGTTTGAGAACGTATTTGATTGGATATTTAATTGTATTACTGCGTTGTCATATGGCTAAAAATAACGTAAATTCCGAACGCAAACATTTGCGCATTTTTTAGGAGAGCTTCAATCACAAAAATATGTTTTACAGTTTGCAAACAAAACGTTTTAATTGCAAAAATATTTTCCCTTAACGTAGAAGCTTTAGACGTGTACTTTTTTGTTTAGTCCGCCTTTTATTGGTCGAAATATGAAACTCACTGAACAGAAGAAAAGTCTGAAAGCCAATGTATGGATGGTGAGTTATCATATTAAAAAATATATAGTGCCTTTTAATGTTTGATTAAATAGTGATTTTAATTCTCGAAAGTAGAAATACAAATTTTGTTGTTGTTGATGAGCTCTATTTTCTTTTACAGAGTCAAGACTTTCCATTATCTGTCGAACTGTAAGTTTGTATTTATTTTAACGATAACTTTAGCGACAGGTAGAATTTGTAGAAATCGTTGTTTTTTCGGATCCCCTTTTCTGTCGTGTTCAACGTCCTCCCCTTGTTTAGATAGATTGCTCTGATCGTTTGAACGCACTTAGATTTTATATATTTTTTATTTTTAACTGAACGCTAAATTACAGTACTGGAATCAGGACACCTAACATCATGGATCGCGTATCATGCGCGTCGCGCACGATTCACGATGCTGTCGCGATAGTAAAATTTTTTAGCATCGTGAAAGTCGCGATCCATCGATGGGTCGACTTTCACGATGCATCGTGGCTTTCGCGATCCATATCGCGACCGTCATGATACATCTTTAAACATTATAAAAATCACGTAATTAATGTCATGAGAGAATAACGCAATTAAATATGAACAAGAAACCGCGGTCGGTTTGAAATCACACATAACGAAAAAACATTTCAGTCTACGCATTCCTGCAAAGAATATGTCGATATAATTCCGATCCAGATATTATTAAAAAATAATAAGCTGCGTTTCCATCCAGTTGCATCACTTGCATGTTCGTAAATTTTGTATTTGAGGAGGATGGGATAAAACTCAAACCAAATTGTTCATAAAACTAATTAGAACATGGTGTGAAAAGAGGTAAAAAAAACTAGCCAAGAATAAACCCAGCCTTTGACGTGTTGATTAAGATTTTAGAAATGCCCTGTGTAGGAGGTCATCAAACTTTTGCATGCTTTACAATTTTATTAAACATTCTGATCACTCCGGACAAAAGCTTCTTTTCAAAAATGTTTTTTGTATGAAGCTATTTCCTCTGCGCGTGAGAGCTTATTTCAAAAGAATATGCTCAAAGAAAGCAAAACCGAATGAGTTTTGCTTTTGTGAGAGCGCGTGTGAAAAATAAAATAAAAAACATAAACTTTATATTTTAAAAACTTTAAAACCTTATATGTTAATACAACATTGTCCAGATAAAACACAATAAATTATACGACACACAAATTCTTAGCTACGATTTTTTAATACTTGGCGAAATACACATAGCTAATGAAAATTGGTTTGTTTGTTTGTTTGTTCGTTTGTTTCGCTGAAAAAAAGGAGAAAAATTTGCCTGCATAAAGCCTCTAAATTCTGGCTAGCTATAAGGAACTCTACAGACAAAAAGAAATTTTACGTATTGTAACATAAAAACACTTTAAAACATAGCGTTCTTTCAAGTCATCCTAAAATTGCTGGTTTTAAAATTATTTTTTTACTTCACTTCATTTTTGCTTGAAAAATATCAGCAACAACAGCTTCTTTCTTCATCTTGACTTAAGGGCCATGCTTCAATAAAAACAGCTAAAGATAAAGGTCTTATTCCTTAACTTTATATCAGGAAAGCACAACATCAGCTTTCCGTTTATACGCGAGAAAATAGTAGAGAATTTTTTTATCCAGTGAAATGAGCAATAACAAAAGACTCGAATCCAGTGTGATAAAACTTTCCTGAAGACCGCCGCCGCCGCCGCGACGAAAGGGTAAACCAACATATCACACTACTCCCAGGGTCGGATCCAGAGAATTACTGGATGTAGGTCTATATAAAAAAATTCTTAATAAATTTTTGTTTAGAATAATTGAATTTACAACGCCCCAACGGGGTGTTGCATTGCGCCCTATCGGGCGCAATCCAGAACAACTGGGGGTTTGGGGGGCGTTGTGAGCCCCCCAACGGGTCCACGGCTCCAAAAGCCAACGCTTTTAGAGCCCTCTAAATGCCTCAAATGGCTCTAAATGTGTCGAAAAATGACGACAATACAGTTGTTTTTATGACAGAAAATACAAAGAATCGAATAAATTTTGACACACAGAAAAATTGTTTCACACCTTTGACAGTCTTCTGAATAACAAAAAGGACAAACTTTCTATTTCAATATGCAACTGTATTGACTAACTCTCTTCCTTATTTCTGTCTTTCTTTTTTCATTTCTTTCTTTCTAATATTTCTGAAATGAAACAGTAATGAACAATTACTCCTGCTGGGAATTGAACCCAGAAATACAAGAGTTTCGTTGAAAACAGGAATGATACAGCAAGACAAAACAATAGAAGGTAAAAAAACAAAACTCACCGTTGAACTTTTGTTTCCATTGTTTGAGCATTTGAACTTCTTTCATTTTACAATTGTGAATTTTCAACTAAATATCAAAGAAAACATTTATCATCATATTGAAGATCATACTGGTCATACAATTTCATACAAGATAACAGCAGCAATATCATCAAAAGACTGAAATGATAGATTTATTTTTATACACATAAAGTTTACAATCGAATGAAAATAGGTATTTACAACACTGTGTACACCATGTTTAACCTATAATTTATGGCTGAAGTGACATATAAAAAAGGTGTACTAAAACTATAAAAACAATACTTAAACTCAGTCACTAAAAATATTAGAAAACGTCATTCTACGTTTGTTAGCAGCTGCAAATTCATCTACAACTTGATCTAAATCAACAGTCACATCTCGATTGAACATTATAACACAGAGACTGTTCAATCTTTCCTCTGTCATTGTATTCCTCATCCATGTCTTCACACGACGTAAACCTGAAATACTCCTCTCACAGGTGCAAGTAGTGACAGGTATAGTAGCTAGAATTCGTATCGCTTCATGTATCGATGGGAATAAAAGTTTGTCAGTGTGTTTTAACAGACCTTGCAATGTGGTAGGTAACACTCCGGTGAATGTTCTCCACTTAACTTTCCACATATCTAACTGTGCGTACAAGTTACTCAGAGCAGGAATATCATCACGATATCTCTGAATAAATTTAGAAAATTCAACTTTCCATGTTGGTTGGTCTCCCACAAGAACACGACCCTCATCTGAAAGAATGGTAGTTGGCATGATGCTGAAACCAGAGTAGACACTGAGATTGTCAATAGAAAATCTAGTGTCCAGTTCTTGCAATATATGATCGATGAAGGGAATAGCAACAGCCAATTTGTAGTACTCTTTCACTCCATTGGCAACATAGTTCTCTCGATACAACTGGATGCTGCATCGACGTTTCATTGATTCCACAACATCAAGCTCAGTAGCTAAAGATAGAACTTTTTCATACCACTTATTAAAATGGGTGTCAATATCTGATCTGATCACTTGCAGTGTTCGTTTCAACAAAAGCACGTTACTTGATGTTTTAACAAGATCAGATTCAATACTCTGTAATTTCACAGTGAGACCACGAGTGTAACTCAAAACCTTTTGAACAATTACCAACACAGCAATGAATTCAAACTGACATATGCCTAGAAGGAGTGGTCTTGCAGCATCCATGTTACTACGACTGAAGGATTTGTCTCTATTTTCTGTGATTTTCTCCAAAGTGAGCATGACAGATGGTAATAAATCACAGAAAGAGTCAAGTCCATCCAGCCTGGCTACCCATCTTGTACGACAAATATTCAAAACTACTGAATGGACAATCTCAGGTGACACAGCCTCTATGACACCTTTCAGGACATGAGTTCTGACAGGCGAACAGTAAAAAAACAATGCCACTGCTTGAAACTGTGACATCATATCAGCAACCATGGGGAGCTTACAGCCTGCTGCAACACATAGGTTCAACCTGTGAGATGCACAATGAACATAAATGGCTTTGGGGAATTTGTTCTTAATCAATGTGGATGCTCCTGAACATTTTCCAGCCATTGCACCTGAAAAAATAGAACAAAATGAAGATAAAAATATATGGATAGCTAATGATAAACATGGTTATTTGTATGAGATTTTAACCTGCTCCATCATAGCCTTGTCCCCTACAATCATTCATGTCCAAGTTGTTTTGCTCCACAGCATCAATTATAGTATTTGACAGCCCTTTACCAGAACAACCAAGTTTACATTCCGCCATCTTTAAAAATGTCTCTCTAATTTCATCTTTACTGTCAATATATCGCAACACAACTGGCATCTGTTCTTTGTTGCTTATATCTACTGCCTCATCGCCAAGAACAGAGAAATATTTAGATCGTTTTATTTGTGCAACTACTTGGGTGACAATGTTTTTTGCAATAAGAGATAGGAGTTCATTTTGAATAGTTTTTGACAAATAAGTAGCATTTTTGGCACAGTTACTCATGTGTTCCTTCAAAGCAGGGCATTCCAACTCTACTGCTAGTTTCACAAAAGCCAGAAAATTACCAGGATTCAAATTGCTCATTACATTCTCTTTAGATTGAAATTGTGCAGTTGGATCTGTCTCATCACGACCTCTTAACGAAATACATTGTTGAGCCATTGTAATGAGAATCTTGATCAATGACTTCAATACAACACAATTTTTCGTAATTTGTACATGCACAATATTGTTGAGCTGCCTATCAATTCTGGTGTCTGTTGATGCCATTGTAGCTTTAAAATTTGCTGTATCTACAACAGACTTTTTATGATGTGGAGATTTATGGTGGTGTTTTTCAAGTAAAGCCTTCGCATTTTTCCAATCTCTTAATGGTTCCTTGCACAATTTTTCCATTTTCCCAACATTTTGTGAGTTATTATGGAACATCACACAATTTATGCAAAATGCCCCATCATGGATTTTTGAGTAACATAACCATGGATAAGAAGTCAACCAAGAATGAATGAAACGTCGATTTGAGGTTGGGTAATGAAAGTTTTCATCAGGCATCCAAACAGAATTTAAAAAAGCTAATTTTTCAGTGACCTTCATTTTTGCAACATTGTTCACCAAATTTCCTATATCAAATGAATCAATGTTCTCATTGTTCACTTCAGGAAATTGTAAAGCACCATCATTTACTGAATCATCAGTATTCATCATATTAATCACATCAGCTTCAAGGATATGATCAACTTCCACAACCTTTTCGTCAGATTTATTTTCAGTAGGTTGTTCAACAGTAGATTTCGATGGTTCGATAAGAGATTTTGAAGATTCACCAGTCTCTGTAAAATTGAAAAAAGGATTGAATCAGTAAAAATTGCCATACTGATAATTCCATATTTGTAATTGTTTGAAAATTGTTGTGAAAAATTGATTCCCTACTAAAATCCATTATGAGAACAGATATAAATAAAATGTTTGCACCTTTATCTCATCAAAAGTGTTATATACCTGGCAAGTTTTGACTCAAGTAGGATGTTATTGATTTTCGAACCACACGATTTTTTTTCACTGCTTTTTGTGAAGAAGGTTGTTCAGCCACAATATTTGGAAGATTAGACACCAAGGTTAAACTATGCTTTGCCAATTTTCTTTTACCAGTTGGTAGGGGCAATAAAACAACAAAATGATTTGGTCGCATTACTGTCTTTGGACGATCAACACAGGAATTGTACCATAATAACACCAATGGGGATTTACTTTCAACATCTTTTTTCGGTGAAAACACATTATTGAAAAGTGAATCCAACTTTGAATCTCCCAGTGGCTGATATACAAGCTGAATAGGGAACTAATATAAACAAAAATATTGTATATCTCTATGAACTAATTCAATTACATAAGCTATGATAACTAGCAACTATTTCAGGTGTATTTCAAAAAGTTTTATAGAAATATGGAACACATTAGGACCATGACTATCTTGACTATTCCCCACCAAGTGAAGAAATTTCCCAGATATATATCCACAGTAGATTCTACATTTTGTCTACTCTGTATATACTGTAGTATGGAAGTTAGTTACCTCAATAACATTACATAATGCCATAACACAGACAAATGATGACCAACTATAATTCCGTGATGTATATGAAGCCTCCTCTTTTAAAGCAGTGATGCGACACTTCGTTTCGGTATAAACTTTGCAACCATGATCTGATAAAGCCTGTGTAAACAGATTTTTTGAATTTTTGCACTGCAACTGATTTGCAATAATTTCAAAGTGTGGATGATCAGCATAAAATTCAGCATTTTGGAACAACTCAATTGACGTCAAGACTCTCAAATCATATGCTAATGACTGGTTACCAACCAAACCAACTGACACTGCACTGTACAAACAATTACCATCACCAGATATTCTAGAAGAACATGCATCCAGTCATTGACAATGAAAATATCTTGCCATTTGAACAAATTCCGGTTATAATTAATCGTGGTTTATCGTACTGTGTTTCACATAAATATACTGTTGCAACTGACAAGTAAAAAAAAACTTTTAACAGAAACAAAACAAAACTTTATTTTTGCTGTATAGCTATATACATGTTTACTGGTCTAGGTATGTTTTCTTCTATATTGAAACTATACATACAGAATAAGTGCTCACTTTCTTCGATAATGTGTAAATAAACAAAAAGAACTTGATACCTAACTGGCTTGAGAGCAGGATTAACATGTTTTTTGAATTTTTCAACAGTAGAGATGAATATAGTTTGTGCAAGTTCATCTGTCTTCAAAATAGATGGTGACGACGGTGAAAACAACTTTTTAGTTCTCCAGTTGCCTTCGAAACGAGTTCTGATGTCTTTTTGTTGTTGTAGAATAAGTTCAAAGTCCATGTTTCTTCAAGATGCTAGCTATACATTACTAAAAATAATAAGATCTATTCTCGATGCACAACTGGACTGACTATTTTTCAATCTTCCTCGACACTCTGTTCATACTACTCTAGCTACATGCAGACATAAATAAGTTGGCAGTGTGGGGGGGGGGGGGGGGGGGAGATGATGTCTTCCACAGGCCAGGTAGTATAAACTCAAACAAGACTAACAAGTTCCTAGCTAGCTGGACATATGATTCATGCATGACATTATTCCGGTGTTTTATAAAATATGAAACCAACAAAAACTCTGAAAACTCACCTGAAACACAAATCTCACGAAACACACATATCTGAGCAGTATCTAGAAGCCATGTTTGATCATCTATTCTCTGGCTCACTGAACTTTGACCCGAATTTGAGTTTTGTCACCAGTCCTCTGAGCCTACTTGCGAGTTGAATTTCAGCCTACTTGCGAGTGAAAAGTAGTAGGCAACTAGACTGTGTTTTCGCGAATTTGAAATCCCCGTTGAAATAACTGTGTGCCATCGGTTACTAAAAACAGCTGTCCAGACTTTAGCCTACTTGCGAGTTTTAGGACAAGTGATTTTCTAAGGCAGATTGGCGTGTCTCGATTGGAAAGACAAAAATTGTTAGATTATCGAGACAACGTAAACAAACGGGATTCAAAGCGCCACTGGCTATAACATTTTCACGTACACGATGACCGCACGCGATCTATGAATATTTCTTGTCGATTCTCTCACGAGCTGCTTCTCCATAGAATTATCATATGCAGGATTTTAATAGCTCCTTCTCAATGTAGGCTTTAGCCTACCTCGCCTATAGCTGGATCCGACCCTGACTCCGTATGTGTGATTTAAATATTGTTTTTTGTTTGTGTTTTAAATCAAAAATATATTCGTTGTCGTAAAGCTTTTTTCTTGTTTAGACTCTAACTTATTTAGTTGTTCTACGGGCCCGCCCGACCCTAACTTTCACAATAAAAAAAATAATAAAAATATCAACAAAGAAAAATTTTCTTATCCCATCTCGTGAAAAAGAAGAATATGAATGTCGTAACACCCTCCTTCGTTATGATTAATATATGTTTAAAGTTGCGCTGCTTGCTAAAATCTTAAATTTCTTAATCGATATCATTTAGGAAAAATAATTAATATCATTAAATCTTTTTCAATGATATTAGAACAATAATTAAAACAACGTAAAATACACATGTCGTAACACCCTCCTACGTTATGAATATAAATAAATAATTTTAATGTCGCGAAAGACTTTAAATATTGTCAACTAAACTATAGTCACGGTCATTTACGGCAGGAAAAAAGTGTGCGCATGCGCCATTATTTGTTATCAAATTTTCTGCCGCAAGCGATCCATAATGGCCACCATCGCACGTGCTTCAAATTTCCCTTAAAAACAAATGTTTTTTGAGCCTCTGCGGTAGAGATCATCTCTTAAAAAGATTTTATTTTAGTAGAGCAGGCCTTGGACTATACAAAAACTCTAGATTCGACTACCCGATCACTTTTGTTGGGAGGAGACAGAAAGAATAGCAATGTTTTGATCATAAAATTTTATATGTTGGTGGAAAATGAAGATATTTGCCTTCCGACGCAAAGTCATGCTTTAAGACATGTTTTTCCTGAAAGCTGATAGCCTGTTTTATCAAATAAAACCAGTGGTTTGTGGCTGCCACTTTTTTTCTGAAAGAAATTGGTCCTTGGAAATGACCTTTCACAAGACTTCATAAATCGGTAAATATCATTATTTTAAATGAGAATTGTGCACTCAATAAGATAAATATAAGCAATAAACCAGTGTTAGATGTGAAAAATGTTGCTTGTGGCTACCCCCTAACCTTTCACAGTTCCCTAAAAGGGGTTAGGGTTTATTAATAGTTCTGCTAAAAATAATTTTTCGTAGCGAAGGTTTGTTTGTTAATGAAAAATCTCATACCAAAAGAAATCGATAATATTTTTCTATAATCTGTATATAATTAACAAAACAACAAGTAACACTAAACCAGAGATGCTCCTGTGCATTTATTTGGACAGCATGACTTATATAATTGAGGCTTATGCCGAGTTTGTGGTGTCTGATAAATCATGAAAAATTTATGTTTATCTCGCCAAAAAAAAAGTTTCATCAGAAAAAAGTCAGGGATTTCACAGGAATATGTTACAGGTAGAAGTACCGCAGAATATCACATTAATTTGCATTGGCCATATAATTTGGTCTTGATATGTAACTAATATTTTTTTTTGGTTTTATTGTAGTTTTACATAGTATTAATCTTTCCTGGCACCCTTCAATATTTTTTCATTATGTTTCAATATTTTTTTTTTACTTCGAAATTGCACAAAAAAATCCCTAGGTACCGCAAAATGTAAAACCAGTGTAGGAAATCTGATCTAATGGGAGAATTAAAGATGGAATGAATCTGAAATTTGGTATAGGGTTTCAGTATTGAATAATTTCCTTACTGCAAAAATATTTTTGAGTTAGGTTAAATTTAGATACCCAAATGCACTACAAAGTACCAGTGGTAGGTACCGCAAAATACCAGTTATTCTAAACGATTTTCTAGAAAGTAGGTTTATTGAATCATTCCTGTGTTTAGTTAGAGTGATTATATGATAGTTTTGCTATCATATTGTACCAAAATATAGTCTTCTTGAGGTTGGTTATTGCAAGTAATTAACATAATTTTGTGTTGTTGTTTTTTTTTGTAAAATATGTTTTATCCGTTTATATCATAACATTAGGAAAGGTTTACATCCTCAAGTGATTTTTTTTATTTAGTAAGCATCCTTAGAGAGTTTATTTTAGTAAAAGTTAAATTAGTAGCATCTAAAAATAGCATCTCTTGAGACTTTAGGACCAGGTTAACCGAGCCCTTCACCTTAGCTATAAAGAACACAAAGCAAGTCCGTTCACAACATTACATACCAATCGTGAGGGATTCATGAAGATTCTTGCAGAGATGTGGAGTTGTTGGGTGACAAAGGAGACACTTGTTGCAACAGCAGGGCGAGTGGATGTATCCCAAAGTGGGCTGAATGTCAACAATATGCAGCAAGATAAATTTTCTCAAGCTGAGTTATGCCTGCAGTCTCAGGAAGTTGTCAAAAAAACAAATGAAGTGGTAATGTCACCGAAACATGTCTGTAAGAACACAGCTGAATATTGGAAGATTAAGTATGAAATGGCCCAAAGTATAATTAAAGAAAGTCATATGAATCGTATGAAACCTTCAAACTAGACCTAACAAAAGACGTTTCAATTTTGAATCAAATTCAGTTTCACACCTTTATTTCTGGTAAAGCACTAGATGATGCTTATGAGTATTATTAAACTACAGAGTTTCATGTTCCCTGGTTTGTGGCCATATCTGGTTGGTTGTCTGCATTGTCCCAGTGTTCCGGGCTTCAGGGTAGTTCAAAGTGAGAAACCAATGAGGCCATCTCATTGGTTTTTTGTGCTTGGGGCTGTATTGAGGCTTGAGACCTGGGATGGTTCGGAGTGTCAATCTGGTATGGATACACATCACAGAAGTGATATGTGTGAAATAATGTCTTATTGCCCGTCTCCGTGATTGCTATTGACACGCCTAGTGCCTACAAATGACCCTTTCCCTGACGTTGTGGTAAATTTCTTTGTGTGAAGTGCCTTTAGCACACTATGTAAGCATATGAGATTCTACTAGAGATGGAAGAGAGTATGATTCCAGAAACAGGCAAACTTCTGAATCTTTTTGTTGACCTCTTTTCCTCTTTTATTTTGAATTTGATATTTATTTGATCTTAATATTTTAACACTAAATTTTATCATTTTATTTAAAATTCAGGGTTTCCTGGTGACTTATTCTAACCCTGGTTATTTTATTTCAATTGTGAAAACCTTTTATTCAGTGTCTGAAACAAAGATAATAATCTACTATTCTAAGCAATACCTTAAAATGTTTGTTTTCAGTAAGGTTTTCATATTTGCAAGCTTATGGGTAGCTTTTACAATCTACAACTTAAGCAATACAGCTATATGACTTTTCTTTGCATCATGACAAGTTTATGTTCTGGGTTAGTACATGCAACTACTAAATAACGTTTAGTACTTATTAAATAAATTTTGGTAATTTCATGTACTTGTATATAATGTATTGTTTTAAATTTTATATTTTCAGGAGGTCCACATCAGTTTTTAAACTGCCATTGTAATTAACCTTCTTTAACAAATAAATTATCTATCTATCTATCTATCTATCTATCTATCTATCTATCTATCTATCTATCTATCTATCTATCTATCTATCTATCTATCTATCTATCTATCTATCTATCTATCTATCTATCTATCTATCTATCTATCTATCTATCTATCTATCTATCTATCTATCTATCTATCTATCTATCTATCTATCTATCTATCTATCTATCTATCTATCTATCTATCTATCTATCTATCTATCTATCTATCTATCTATCTATCTATCTATCTATCTATCTATCTATCTATCTATCTATCTATCTATCTATCTATCTATCTATCTATCTATCTATCTATCTATCTATCTATCTATCTATCTATCTATCTATCTATCTATCTATCTATCTATCTATCTATCTATCTATCTATCTATCTATCTATCTATCTATCTATCTATCTATCTATCTATCTATCTATCTATCTATCTATCTATCTATCTATCTATCTATCTATCTATCTATCTATCTATCTATCTATCTATCTATCTATCTATCTATCTATCTATCTATCTATCTATCTATCTATCTATCTATCTATCTATCTATCTATCTATCTATCTATCTATCTATCTATCTATCTATCTATCTATCTATCTATCTATCTATCTATCTATCTATCTATCTATCTATCTATCTATCTATCTATCTATCTATCTATCTATCTATCTATCTATCTATCTATCTATCTATCTATCTATCTATCTATCTATCTATCTATCTATCTATCTATCTATCTATCTATCTATCTATCTATCTATCTATCTATCTATCTATCTATCTATCTATCTATCTATCTATCTATCTATCTATCTATCTATCTATCTATCTATCTATCTATCTATCTAATCTATCTATCTATCTATCTATCTATCTATCTATCTATCTATCTATCTATCTATCTATCTATCTATCTATCTATCTATCTATCTATCTATCTATCTATCTATCTATCTATCTATCTATCTATCTATCTATCTATCTATCTATCTATCTATCTATCTATCTATCTATCTATCTATCTATCTATTCTATCTATCTATCTATCTATCTATCTATCTATCTATCTATCTATCTATCTATCTATCTATCTATCTATCTATCTATCTATCTATCTATCTATCTATCTATCTATCTATTATCTATCTATCTATCTATCTATCTATCTATCTATCTATCTATCTATCTATCTATCTATCTATCTATCTATCTATCTATCTATCTATCTATCTATCTATCTATCTATCTATCTATCTATCTATCTATCTATCTATCTATCTATCTATCTATCTATCTATCTATCTATCTATCTATCTATCTATCTATCTATCTATCTATCTATCTATCTATCTATCTATCTATCTATCTATCTATCTATCTATCTATCTATCTATCTATCTATCTATCTATCTATCTATCTATCTATCTATCTATCTATCTATCTATCTATCTATCTATCTATCTATCTATCTATCTATCTATCTATCTATCTATCTATCTATCTATCTATCTATCTATCTATCTATCTATCTATCTATCTATCTATCTATCTATCTATCTATCTATCTATCTATCTATCTATCTATCTATCTATCTATCTATCTATCTATCTATCTATCTATCTATCTATCTATCTATCTATCTATCTATCTATCTATCTATCTATCTATCTATCTATCTATCTATCTATCTATCTATCTATCTATCTATCTATCTATCTATCTATCTATCTATCTATCTATCTATCTATCTATCTATGAGCGAAGCTTAATGCTTGATGAAATTCCTGGTTTTCTAAAAATTGATACTATAAAGCAAAAAGCAGCAACAAGTAACACAAGGGTAACCCAGATTCATGGATCTTTGGAAGGAAAGGATGTACACAAACTGGTGCAATCTATCTAATCCGAAGAAGAGGATGAGACAGATCAGTCAGAGTCTGATAGTAGTGAGAGTTATAGAAAGTGTGCAGAAAACTTGGAAATCCCTTAGCCCTCTCAATAAAGAAAGCGATGTTGTAGGGAAATGGTATGGGGTGAGTTATCAAGGCAAGTGCAATCGCAATCTTGTACATCGCAAAGCTTATGCAACGATTTCTTGTGGATGAGAATGGGCCAGTTGTGATACTCTGTTGATGAGGTGCGTAAAGTTGGATCTGGAAGTGTGTTGGAAGATACACTTGCTCATCTTCCTCCCGACGAGTCTTATTTCCAGCTATGCAACGTAATATCTTTAATGTCATTTCACTGAAAGGATCTGTTAAATTTAGCGTTCCAGAGTATAGAAAAGTCGTATATGCATTTAAAGTTTTGCGGAAGTTAGACAGAAAAAAACTGATTTAGACACTTTGTAGAGACTATTTGTTTCGTTGTTAACTATATTATTATTATTATTAGTTCTAGTGTGTAAAAGTTCTTTGAGAAAAATTGTAGACCAAATTTAGAAAAATCTTAGATTTGAGTACCGCAGAATACCAGTGGCTTGGAACCCTTCTTTCACCAAATATTTCTCCAACAGATGTGCTGTGTTTGTATCAAGTTTATTTCTTGGTAATACTTATATGACTATGCAACAAAAAACACCCTACATTGCAGACTTATATTCAAGTGTACTCAAAATGGAGAGGATCTTAACAAAAATAACATATTTTTTTAAAACAAATTTCTACGGAAAGTGAAGATAATTTTTTATAAAAATAAAAATAAACACTTTTATTGTTACAAAAGTATGCTCATATCCTACTTGGTTTGAAATGCACAAAAAAAACTTCTCTTTGGTATTTTTGCAACTTCTACACTGTAAAAAGCAAAGACTGGTATTCTGCGGTACCATGGTATTCTGTGGTACTTCTACCTGTAAACATTAACTCACATGTCTGTACATTTTTCATGCACACTTTGCTATCATTTTACATGCTTTTTTATGAGAGCCTCGGTTTTTTTTTAAAGATAAGAGCTTTTTGTAGGCCCTGCCGTCTGCTCAATCATTGTTTTCCAAACCAAAAATAACCTAGCCTGCGGTTGTGGTAAACACTGGAACTATCCAGAATCACCAGAACCACCTAGAATCACCCAGAACCAGCTGGAATCAGTCAGAATGACCCAGAACCGGCTGGAATCAGTCAGAATGACCTAGGAACAGACCGAATTAACAAGAACCAATCAGTCACTTGAAAAAAATATAAACAACCAGGAAAAAACGCTGGTGTAAATAGTGCGTTAATAATTGGCTCCATATCGAACGTGTATTCCATAGACTTTAAAGGGAAAGACTCCTGTTAGGTAGAAGACCTTCCAAGCCAACATTAAGAAATCGAAAAGGAGGACATTTAGTAAGAAGTTGGGAATTATGAAACTTTTTCGTACAAAAAATTACATTTTAAAATTGAGGCTTGAAAAAGAAACTTTTCGTTTTTCGGGAAGTCGGCTGTACGAGGTTTGTACCCTGGGTCCATTGGACGTTGACGGCTGGTCCGTTAAATTTTTGAATTATAAAAGATTGAAAACGATTGCCACACATTGGACACGCATGCGTCTTCGTGGTTTTGGGTGGTTCTGGGTGATTCTGGTAGCTTATATTGTACTTTCTGTTTTTTCACATTTTAGGGAACCAGTCCCAAATTGTTCTATGATACAAAACATGTTGGCACGATTTCATTGAAGTAATTTTGACCCAACAATTCACAATTTCAAGCGTCATTCAAACGTGATTTGCATGTGAAGATTTGTTGACAGAAGCGGTTAAAAAAAAGATGGAACAATGATGAAACAGAAGAGCTTACTGATTTGCTCGATTACCACTTTTTGTTGGATGCGTTTGAAATAAGAATATATTCGTTAAATACAGATTGTGAATTGAAATAAAAAATACTTGTAATATCCTAATTTGTAAAGTATTTTTATATAATTCAGATTGACTTTCGTGGTGAAAAATCTCACGATTAGGGAATGGTCTAGGCTGAAATGTCTAAAATTGTGTAAATTGTTAGCTTTTTCGTTTAACATATATATATATAACTCTACAATTTTTTTTCATTTGCAATCAGTTGCTAGTCTAACAACAACAACAACAACAATAATGATTAATATTTAAAGTGTTTCTAGCCCAGAAAATCACAAAAACCTATTGTTAGTGGATTATTTCCATTGGGGTCCACTGAGTCTGAGTGAAGCTAGCTTTCTCACATTTACGTTTAGCTCTAGCAGGCTTCTAGAAAACTAATCAAGACCAACCTTAGAGCTAGCTAAGGTTACAGATCAGATGAAGTATTTTTTTTCCTTTTAAAATTTAATTTTAGAAGTATAATATCGTTTGTTCTTTGTTTATTAGCGTCTATTTTACATTTCTAATAGTTGTCAACCATTTTTTTTTGTGAAAACGAAAGTGAAATGTATGGTGTAGAAAAGCTCAAAATTTTAGTAGTAAAAAAAGTGGCAGCTACTACCTAATACGATAGAACGCTCGATAAGGGATACATGCAAACAGGAAAAGTAATTTTTAGGCAAAACTTTGCGTCAGAATGTTGTACAAGAGTGTTCTTGTACTGGTAAATTGTGAGCTAGCCATCCGGGCCTTTGTGGACCTTGCCGTCTGTTCAGGCTGCCCCGGGTAGCAACCAAAGGCGAAATAGTAGTCTATGGTCATCCTTCTTTAGTTTTAAAAGAAAAAAATGTTAAATTTTCTTTTATTGAGTGACTAAAACAAGATAATAGAGAGTGAGGTCAAAATCGATGACGTCATAATCTTATGCCGTAGGCGCTTTTTTAAAAAAATTTTTTGGCGCATGCGCACACTTTTTTTCCTTAAAATCGCGGTTTTGAACGACCGTGTAGTCCGTGAAACTTTTTTGCACTTAAATTTTAATTTTCTTATAAGACTGCGCAAAAAACAATAAAAGAACACTTAACTTTTTTATTAAAATAAATTTTGTGTTTTATTATTTTAAATGGGAAAATAATAACTTGCTGTATAAATTTCCAAACAGCACAAGTATAACCTGCTGTATATCTTTCAAAACAACGCAGGTATATTCTGTATAACTTTCGAAACAGCACAAGAATAATTCTTGCTGTACATCTTTCAAAACAACACAAAAAAAACTCGCTGCACAACTTTTGAAAACAAGTTTTTTAACATGCAAGTATTTTTATCTTTACACCCTGAGTATATACTAGTTACATTTTTTTAGTGAGACAAATTATTATTATTTTTCCTTCGCAACTTAAAAATATAAACTGCGTGCGTTATGCAAAAATACATAGAAAACGGCTGTCGTAACACCCTCCTCCGTTGTTATTTTTTTATTATTATTTTTTTGTTGTTGTTCCGACCATACATTCTTATTTTTCCATGAACTTTCATTAAATTGGACATTCGCTAATTTAACATTCGCTAATACATTAACATTCGCTAATACAAGCAAAACATACATAGAAAAATATGCTTGTCGTAACACCCTCCTCCGTTGTTATTTTTTATTTTTTTTGTTGTTCCGACCATTTATACATTCTCGATAAAATTATTTTTATTTCGCCGACCGATAGACCGTAAACTACTATCTACTTCGCCCGTAGAACAAGTAATTAAGTTAGAGTCACCTTATTTCTAAAATCCAATTTCTAATAAAAATACAAGATGCAAAAGAATTTTTAAATGTAAAAAAACAAAAACAAAGACACAAGATTAGCTATACACATCTATTGTTTAATATTTTTAATGTTATTCACGATCCATCGCGACAATCACGATTAATAGTGACAATCGCGATAGCATCGTTATTTTTTTATACATCGCGACTATCACGAAGCTCTTCGTTAACATTTTTTCTATCGTGATGGTCACGATAGGATCGCGGATCGTTCGTGTCGCGCATGATACACGATCACGATGTTAGGTGTCCTGATTCCAGTACTGTATTATATTATTACTAACATGCGTTTTCGCTGTTTTCTTGAACCTCTCAAGGTTGGGATTGATAGGACACCCACTTAACTTGACAGAGTATACATTTAAATTTTACTTAGAAATTAAACTGGGCTCAAAGTTAGGCTGAAATAAATTTGACCATAGTATATCTTTTGCGCTTTGTGAAAACGAATTTTACGAGCACGTCTTTTTTCAAATGGAGGTAGAAACGTGTTCATTTGCGTTATTTCTGGTTAGGCAAGTGCCTTCATATTCACTTGTGTTTTACTAAAATGGGGTAATCTAGTTGTTTTTCTGTTTAGACTTCTTAGTGTGTTAAACGTGGTCGCACCTTCTAAACATTTTGAAAAAATGAAGCAATTTGTCTCCATGAAGCTCCCGCCTGGTTTTCCAGCGAAATTAGGTAAGTTATATCTCCTATGCTCAGTTTCGCTTTAATCAACGAATATGTTATTATCAAAAGAAACATATATCCGCTCAGCTGTTTTGTGTGCAGCTTAAAAAATAGTTCGAAGTTGATCTGTCAGACACTGCAAACAATGTTTTACTATTTGTTATTGTGGTGAAGGTTGTGGAGGTTGTAACAATTGTCAATGTTGTTACTGTTGTTGTTGTCGACGTCTTCTGCGTCGTGGTCGCACTCGTAATTGTCGTTGTAACCTTCGCCGTGACAGTGGTTGTAGTGATAATTTATTTACTTTATCGGCTTTTATACATCGGCTATCAATGACACTTAAGTTTTCATTTTGTTGTCGTCGTTGCTATTATAATTGTAATTGTTGTTGTGACTACCTTATTGACGTTCTTCACTCCTCTCATCAATGGCTTTATTTTTTAAAGCCTGTGCAAAAAGGGGCAGGTAGTGAGGATTTGTCTGTGTGTGTTTGGCCTTCAGCATAAAAGACATCTACTAATTGGGACCAGCCTTAACTGAAGATATTTAAAGAACTAACTTTTATACATTGGAAATAGGAGATAATAAAACTTTTTGAAAAGGTAACTTATTTACAAGATGTTCACATTTTTTATTGTGTTTTAGAAATCCCTGTTTTACCGACTATAGTGGCACGAATCACATTTCAAGATTTTGTTTGGAAAGATGATTTGGCCGACAACTTGTTTGTTATTCCTGCCGAATACAAGGTAAGTTGATCTGTACGCCGGCGACTTTAAAAAAATTCCAAAAAATCGGCGAGTTTTGTTTAACTCTGTGTGTTAAACTTAAACATAATTTTGTTGTATTTGAGTATTTCAAAAAAAATCAAACAAACCATAATGAAAAGTAAAGTCCTTGTGTTCTTTTAATCAGTAACTAAACAATCGCCGTACGTCAGTAACGTCAAAACATGACTATGACGGATTTTACAAATATATCGATGGATATAAGAATGCTTAGTTTTTGTAAGAAATTATCAGAGTGAAAAAAGAGACAGTCCGTATATTGTTCGTATACCACACCAAGTGTCTTTTTTACACCAGTTTTTTTTTTTTTGAAGAACAATCTAAAGGCCTACATGACCTGTTCATTCGCTATTTTAGTGCAAATATGCTTGTAGGAAATACTACGTTGCTTCGTATGACACTCAAATTTTTTTTCTCTTTTTTTTTCAAATAATCCTCAAGACAGTTATTTGACATGTTTTACTTACCAGAGGCCTCCACTTCTTGTGATTATATTTTATGTTTACCTTAGGAGGATCCACATCATTTTCCAGACTTTTGATCAAAAGAGAAGCAAAAATACAGAATGCAGAAGAAAAGGCCCTAGTGTCAACGAGCTTCGCTGTGGCATTTATCGCCGAGTATTGTAGTTGCACACTCACATGTCATCCGCGGAAGTTGTGAAAGGGTCACTGGCACGGGAAGTGTGTGTAGCTCTCTCGTTGTGGAAAGCTATCCCATTTTGGCAACCAATATATACAATTATGTTACTGCATTTTTTAAACGTGTCTTAGGTTTTGATAGATTTTGTTACTGCTTGTGTTCGCTTTCTGAGTCTGTAATATTAGCTGAAACAACAATTGTCATAATCGTGAACTGTCAGTCGAAGATTGGGTGTATTTTTAACAAATAATGTCGTTCAAAACAAAGTGATTTTTTGCGTAATTTTTTAGTGTATTTTTGTTTTTGTTTTTATCAATTCCGTTTTTCCACACTGCTTTTTCTGTATAAGAAAGCAAAGAAAATACAGACAACAAACATTGATACATAAAAAAAAGACATTTTTGCTGTCTGATCAGCTGGTCTTGATCGGACGCAAATTTACACGTCGTACCCAGACTGTTGTTAGATTTTGATTAGTAACTAGAATATTAGTAATGTTTTTTTTTACAAATACTAGGTTTATTGTTTTAATTTATGCGACGTTGCAGAGACATCGAAAGTGTAGTGACATTTGACTCGAATGTGCGTTTTAACTCAATTTCCCAGAATGCTCTTTGCTTCAGCGTCATATTTGGAAAGGTCAACTTTTGCGTTTGTTTGGTTGCATTTTAATGTTTTCGTCTGAAGAAATAAAGTTATAAATTATTGTTATATATATGTATAAACTTTTATTTTTTGTATTTATCACGTGGGCTATTTTAATGTTTGTTGGTTTCTATTCGCTCTTCTCCGTACTTTAATTTATCGCTTTTCTCTCAATTACTTGTTCTCCTATGCACTTCCCAATCTTTTTCGTTCGCTTTTTTCTGCACTTGAAATATTATACCTTTTATGACTGGGGGCTTTATGAAAAAAAGCTAGTGAAAACGATGCAATCTGTGAGTTTCAATAAAAGGTTTTTTGCTGTCGTAAAGATCAAAATTTTGTCGAAGAAAAAATTTACAAATACGCAAGATATTTCGAAAAAGGCACAGGAGAAATTTTCTCACCTAAAACAACTCCTTGAAAGTATAATTGTAAGTTTTAAGTTGCACGCATGTAGAGAAAGCACGTATCAATATTTTAAAATTAAAAAAAAATTCATCCCGAAAGTCACTGAAAATTTATCTCGTTGACGAACATTTTTGTCCGAGAACTTTCTGCTCAATATGCTTTCAGTTTGCACTTCAATTAATTATCGTTGCTTGTAAAAGCTTGATGTCAATATATATATTTGAATATTTTCATACCTCTTATTCTTGATTGCACTGATTTCTATATCTCCTGTCTTTGTATAGAAATTTGTTCACAAATGTTACAAATGAATATTTTGAAAATCGACATGCAGGGTGTCGATCGGACCTTTTCAGCAATATTGAATGTCAAAAAGAAGCATTCAAGATTTATTATTTTTTTGCGGCAAGGACACAGAAAACATCAAAACCTTAATTTGCTACTTTGAAAACAGCAGACAGAGAAAATACATTTTTTCACAGTGTATGCTTTTTTTTACATGATAAACACTGATATAAATTACTGATGCATTTCATTTCACACAAAGCAATTTTTATTTGTGTGGGTTGTGTGCATGCTAAGTGCAATTTGAAATATTAAAATAAAAAATGAAAATAAAAAATAAATAACAAATAATTATTAGGGATCTTTTTGGTTTAACAACAAACCCCCAAAACCTGGAAAATATTCAGAAAAATTAAAATTGGGCAAATTTTGCCTCCATGTAAGTTGCTACAGCTAACCCATGATTTACGCAATTTAATAACCTTGTGAGCACTTTCGAATATATCTGATAAGTTTTTTAGTCAGATATATCAGAAATTACCAGCGTCATTGAGTAACGAAGAGGATGAATGGCTAGTAGATTAAGTTTCAAATTTAGGTAACTCTTTCAAACAGCAGACAAGCATGTAACTTTTCCTTTTTCTGATATACTCCAAAATTATTGCGACAGAGCCATTCGGACAGAAAATGAGCTGGGGAAGAGACCTGGGGAAGAGGATAGTCACATTTCCTTTTTTATTGCTTTCTGGGAATGAATGAACAACTGTACAAAATATTTTTTCAGCGGGGAAGAAAATCAGTACATGTTGTGCAAACTGTTAAATATTAGTCAAAAAACAGTAATTTTGTAGATTCCTCCAGCTATTTTCACGCAAATAAATTTTAAAACATTAGTCACAAAAAGTGACATATACATCTGCACATGACCTTCCAGTGTTATCATGTTCAGAAACGTTTCTTAAATCTTCAAGATACCAAATTTTGAACACATCGCCCTCCTGAACAGGGATACTGTAGCCGGTGAACGTTATGAAATCTGAATTACCGTGAAATCCAGGCAAGAGATACAAATTTTTGGCTGGTGCTGGATCTGGGATCTTAATCACGTCCTCTTGATCTGTTAATGCAATAAAAATCTTCCCATAATTCAAACAACCCCATCGTGTTCCCGTTAATGTTGCTGAACAAGTTAATGACGCTTCACCACGATGTTGTAGTTTTAACTTGGTCAGTGAACCAGTATGACGAATTACAAATTGACCATAGCTGTTCCCTTTCGCGCCAAGACAAACATTACTAGCTTGCAACTTCCAATTGTTTTCTAAAAGTAATTCTTCAGCAATCATATTTAACAATTTCTCTCTGAAAAAATCACGACCACGAAATTTATTTTCTTATCATCTGTAAAAACAACACGTCATTTTCGGCCCGACCGAGGATGGTTAGTAATGGCGGAATATAGCGGGCAAGCATGAACTAATTTATAACAAAATTTAAAAGCACCAATAAAAGGTATATTAATGTTGTTGTTTTTGTTGCAAAATAATTATTTTGTTTTTTAGCTGATAAAATGGGAATAAAATTTAATTGGGGAATTGGAGACTATATGTTTAACTACAGTGTATCACGAAAATACTGCAAATCCTTTTTTAATTACTAGTCCACGCAAAATTAAGGAAAGTTACATTCTAGTTCTTCTACTCCCGGCAGGATTAAAATCAATTAATATATTCGTATATATAAGTATATTTTTATTCACTTGGTCCTGAGAGCTGACAAAAGTTAAAGAAATAGCTAACAGTTTATTATCAAATTTGTCCGGAATAGCTGTTAGTGACTATAACTAGTCACTAACTCCAGCTAGTTAGCATGGAATCACCAAAACCAAAATAGTTAGGTTATCTGGGTTTTAAATGGACACTTACTTGTAAGTCGATATATATGTAAAACTGAACTTGGATTTCAATAATTATACAGCTAGCTTTGGTTGTAATGGTGACATTACATTATTTGCAAACAACCTACAAATCTATTGAGATAAGTTGGCATATTTTCAAGGTCGCAATTTGTATCCATTGCGCAAAAATAAAAGCCTTACAACCACTAGTAAATTCAATTTCGTTGTCATTTATAGAGTCAAATTTGAGGAGATTTTATGACTTTCGATGGGAACAAATAACAGCATTTTTGTAAAAATAAGAGACTTGAGGAGATTTTGAAGGTAAAGTCATAAGTAAAGAATGCGTGTCTGCTGTACCTATTTCTATGTATTTTAACATATAGTTTTGTAAAATAAAATTTCTGAGATTTGAGGAGAAACTTATTAAAAAATCTAATTTTACAAGAGATTTGGAACTTTTAGGGACGCGTGACAAACCTGTGTATATTTAAAACTAAAAATATTAAAATACAATGTGAATACAATGTGAAAAAAGATAAAAAGAGTACCTACCATCGCAGTAGCATTTGAACTCCTCCGCTTCACATGTGTCTCTACATTTTCCATATTTGCACGGTTTATTGGCGTTACAGTAATTACCAAGCTAGATTAAAATTGATTTTTTTTATTTACATGGATGAGTAGTATAAGTGAAATACAGCTGGTTGTTCATTCTTTTATGTCACCAAGACAATATATCTTGTAATGTTTTTTTCTCTGTCCCTTAATTTCTTCCATTCAATTACTTTCAATTAATTTCTTGCGTCTTCAGATTTATGTAGTTGACGCTTTCTTGAAAAGTCTGTTTTAATCGACCACTGTCACTTATGTAGCATTTGTTAAAGTTAAACCACACCCTACGACGACTTTAATAAAGTCATGTGATATTAGTATAAATTCATTCCTGACATATAAACGTAATCCTGTTTTTTTTTAATGACGTGACGTTTTTGAATTCAAGCAAAAGGCTAGCAAGGGCTTAATATTTCACTTTACGCTGTGACGTCAGTTCTATACAGAGTATTCATTTTGATGTGTTAATATGAAACCTTTTTTTGATAGCAGTTTCAGGCTCTAACTCATCTCCGAAAAAACTTGATAATTCTTTGCAATCCAGAGAAGCTAATTACGTTTGTGTTAATAATTCACAAGGTGAAAACGCCCTCGTATTCTCCTATTCAAAAAGAAAATAATTCATTAAGAATAGGGCGTTACAAACATATATAAATAAAAAATTCTTGTGCTTAAAAAACACTTGATCCCAAATTCAAGAATTTTGACAAAAAAAACAAAAAACATGAAAACTATGCAAATCTGGAACAAATCAATTCGTTAAATATCCCGTTTCGAAATATACACTTTTTATAAGAATGATAAAAATCGAAGAAGGCTGAAATATTTTTAAGTTCAATCTTCAAGCTGAGATTATTTTGAGCACTTTCTTATACATGTGTATTGTACATGTGATTGGAAACTTGTGCCAAGGTCTATGCGCAGACATTTACATAGAAATTGACGAAGGCGTGTTCACAAAAAACAGCTTGTTAGTTATAAGTCGTTTTATTATCATGTCTGTGAAAAAATAGTATTATCCTCAACTTTTGAGTAAACCTCAATTTCTTGTAAAATATATTCTTAGAAAAACGCGTGACGTGTTATGACAGACCATGAATTCAAATTCAATTTTCTTTATCTCTTTTTAAGCTGTTGTAGAGTTCAGTTTCATAAAACACCATGAGACGATAAAAAGCACTACGGAACACCCGACACGTAACAGAAAATTCTATATGCAAGCTTTGCGCTCAATTGCTGAACTAATTTAGTATTATAACACGGCAGTGTGCTAAGCAGCGTTTAAAATGCGCGTCGACCCCGTCAGGTCTCACGGGATGCCGCAATATTGGAAAAATGAGTCAGGCTGACGTCATCAACAATTAGCACAGCTTAACAGTTTCGTTTTAACCAAATAGTCTGCTATAAATGTTGAGAAGTGGAATTTTACAAGTTCAAATTGTGTAAATCTAATAAAGGAAGACTCGATTACTACCTGTGAGAACGGAATTTTACAAGTTCAAATTGTGTAAATCTAATATAGGAAGACCCGATTATTACCTGTGAGAACGGAATTTTACAAGTTCAAATTGTGTAAATCTAATATAGGAAGACCCGATTCTACCTGTGAGAACGGAATTTTACAAGTTCAAATTGTGTAAATCTAATATAGGAAGACCCGATTACTATCTGTGAGAACGGAATTTTACAAGTTCAAATTGTGTAAATCTAATATAGGAAGACCCGATTACTATCTGTGAGAACGGAATTTTACAAGTTCAAATTGTGTAAATCTAATATAGGAAGACCCGATTCTACCTGTGAGAACGGAATTTTACAAGTTCAAATTGTGTAAATCTAATATAGGAAGACCCGATTACTACCTGTGAGAACGGAATTTTACAAGTTCAAATTGTGTAAATCTAATATAGGAAGACCCGGTTACTACCTGTGAGAACGGAATTTTACAAGTTCAAATTGTGTAAATCTAATATAGGAAGACCCGGTTACTACCTGTGAGAACGGAATTTTACAAGTTCAAATTGTGTAAATCTAATATAGGAAGACCCGATTACTACCTGTCAGAACGGAATTTTACAAGTTCAAATTGTGTAAATCTAATATAGGAAGACCCGATTACTACCTGTGAGAACGGAATTTTACAAGTTCAAATTGTGTAAATCTAATATAGGAAGACCCGATTACTATCTGTGAGAACGGAATTTTACAAGTTCAAATTGTATAAATCTAATATAGGAAGACCCGATTACTATCTGTGAGAACGGAATTTTACAAGTTCAAATTGTGTAAATCTAATATAGGAAGACCCGATTACTATCTGTGAGAACGGAATTTTACAAGTTCAAATTGTGTAAATCTAATATAGGAAGACCCGATTACTATCTGTGAGAACGGAATTTTACAAGTTCAAATTGTGTAAATCTAATATAGGAAGACCCGATTACTATCTGTGAGAACGGAATTTTACAAGTTCAAATTGTGTAAATCTAATATAGGAAGACCCGATTACTATCTGTGAGAACGGAATTTTACAAGTTCAAATTGTGTAAATCTAATATAGGAAGACCCGGTTACTACCTGTGAGAACGGAATTTTACAAGTTCAAATTGTGTAAATCTAATATAGGAAGACCCGATTACTATCTGTGAGAACGGAATTTTACAAGTTCAAATTGTGTAAATCTAATATAGGAAGACCCGATTACTACCTGTCAGAACGGAATTTTACAAGTTCAAATTGTGTAAATCTAATATAGGAAGACCCGATTACTATCTGTGAGAACGGAATTTTACAAGTTCAAATTGTGTAAATCTAATATAGGAAGACCCGATTACTATCTGTGAGAACGGAATTTTACAAGTTCAAATTGTGTAAATCTAATATAGGAAGACCCGATTACTACCTGTGAGAACGGAATTTTACAAGTTCAAATTGTATAAATCTAATATAGGAAGACCCGGTTACTATCTGTGAGAACGGAATTTTACAAGTT
Source organism: Hydractinia echinata (assembly GCA_030067915.1). Taxonomy (NCBI): domain Eukaryota; kingdom Metazoa; phylum Cnidaria; class Hydrozoa; order Anthoathecata; family Hydractiniidae; genus Hydractinia; species Hydractinia echinata. The sequence continues at coordinate 136,971 of JASGCC010000209.1, forward strand.
CAAATTGTGTAAATCTAATATAGGAAGACCCGATTCTACCTGTGAGAACGGAATTTTACAAGTTCAAATTGTATAAATCTAATATAGGAAGACCCGATTACTATCTGTGAGAACGGAATTTTACAAGTTCAAATTGTGTAAATCTAATATAGGAAGACCCGATTCTACCTGTGAGAACGGAATTTTACAAGTTCAAATTGTGTAAATCTAATATAGGAAGACCCGATTACTATCTGTGAGAACGGAATTTTACAAGTTCAAATTGTGTAAATCTAATATAGGAAGACCCGATTACTATCTGTGAGAACGGAATTTTACAAGTTCAAATTGTATAAATCTAATATAGGAAGACCCGATTACTATCTGTGAGAACGGAATTTTACAAGTTCAAATTGTGTAAATCTAATATAGGAAGACCCGATTCTACCTGTGAGAACGGAATTTTACAAGTTCAAATTGTGTAAATCTAATATAGGAAGACCCGATTACTATCTGTGAGAACGGAATTTTACAAGTTCAAATTGTGTAAATCTAATATAGGAAGACCCGATTACTATCTGTGAGAACGGAATTTTACAAGTTCAAATTGTGTAAATCTAATATAGGAAGACCCGGTTACTACCTGTGAGAACGGAATTTTACAAGTTCAAATTGTGTAAATCTAATATAGGAAGACCCGATTACTACCTGTCAGAACGGAATTTTACAAGTTCAAATTGTGTAAATCTAATATAGGAAGACCCGATTACTATCTGTGAGAACGGAATTTTACAAGTTCAAATTGTGTAAATCTAATATAGGAAGACCCGATTCTACCTGTGAGAACGGAATTTTACAAGTTCAAATTGTGTAAATCTAATATAGGAAGACCCGATTACTACCTGTGAGAACGGAATTTTGCGGTGCCAACATTTCTTCAGACTAATTGTACTTCGTTCATTGAACTTGTTAAGAAAAAGTTGTTGCATGAATCGTGCAGTCCATTTTTATCTATTTTACATAACATGACTTAGAAAACTATTTAATTCTGTAACTTTTTATTTACAGAATTAGATATTATTTTTATACATGTATTTGAAAAAGTTTATTCGGATTTTTGAACCTTTCTCTCATTTTCAACAGGTCTACTTAAATTTTCTGTACTTTCCAGGTTTATTGTTAATGTATGCATCTAAACGCCCCTGGTATTCTTGTTTCCTTATTATTTTCAAAAAAAGTTGTTCAAAGTGTCTAAGCCGACACGAGTTATCACACAAGAACTGTGACTTAGATCAGCGAAGCAATGTTTAAAAAAAAGTACGTACGTTTTGCAATTTGTCATCAGTTTCAATATGTACCCAGCCATCATTTATTTCCAATTTTGTTCCATTTTCCTCATGTCGACTGTGATGTAACATACACAATCCTGCATCTTCTTTTATACTTATACTTTTACATTTCGGGTAGAGCATGCATGTAACATTACACTGTTCATATGAAGTGTTTGAAACAAAAGAATGTGTACTTCCTGTTAGACATTTTCCCTCATAAATATTTGTCCATGCAGCATCAAATTTTCCACATTGTGGCAATCTGAGAATTTCACTTCTAGTCGAATAAAATGTTGACAATAACAACAAAATTAAAATGTAGCATAACATCATTCCTACGTTATCCAAAACGCATCTCACTTTCTACGACAGTAAAGTTGTGCAACCTATTTATCCCGACACTTAAAGTTACTGCATATCTAATGGCATTACAAAAACAGCTTTGTGGCAAACCTAGTATTTTAAAAATTAATGGCGTGATTCTTATTACGCATTTCTGCTCTGCTTGGCACCAATACATTTTTTCTCTTTGTAGAGCAACACAACGCGACACAAATAGTAATATTTACAATGTAGTACGTATAATTAACATCGCCTCGTTTCCATACACAAAATGACGCAGGGTCAAAATATGGCTAAGTCAACTTATGTCACAAGTAAGACAGAAGTAGAAAAGTGGCAAAATTTTATCAAAAGAAAGCGGCAAAAATTATTGAAAATAACTTAAATTGATATTTGATCAAATTTTCGTGGATTAACATCTCCAACTTCACGACACTGTTTCTTTCTTGACTTATAACTAATAACCCACATTATAAAAAGCGAATATAACTGATAACCCACATTATAAAAAGCGAATATAACTAATAACCCACATTATAAAAAGCGAATATAACTAATAACCCACATTATAAAAAGCGAATATAACCAGACCTCTATTTTTGCGGTCCGAATTTTTTGTTTCGCTCATAAAAAGACGTCAAATACTCCACTACTATCTAGGCAAGTTATAATATTTCCTATGGTTAATTTTTAATTCCAATCAAATATAGAGTCACCAGATTAAAAAAATCCATCCTATATTATCGACCGCCTGAGGGCGGTCATTTTCAGACGGTCACGTGCAAGAATTTTCAGTACGGTTCAAATGTCGTACGCACCTGATCTTCCATGTTTTCTATTGTTTTCTCTTGCAATTTAAAGCAACATATTGTTTATTTCCAGATAAATATGTAAACACACTAACTCAATAAATAACAGACGAACTCGTGACTTCACTTTTAAAACTCAACCCTCAACCGCCCGGCCAGGAGCCTGGGCGAAAGAGAAAAACGGAGAGAACCGACCTCGTCACCAGACCCTGATGTTCTGGGGTCGAGTTCGGGCAACACAACACTAGCCAACATTTATTTTTATGTTGAGGCTGTGGCTATTTAGCTAACTCCTTAGCTATACCTCTGGCTAAAAAGTGACAGTAACAAAATGCAGTGTGGGTACAACAAAACTCTTTCTTAATCAATAATTCCCATGCTATGCAGTTAGCTAGGCAGCTAGCTACACCCTTTTTTTACTGTCCTGAAAACTTATTCCACAAATAAAATTGTTGAGTGATTTTTTTTAGCTTGACGGGGTAACGACGGGCTGTTTCACAAGTTTTTATTTAAATCGGAGTTGCAATAAAGTTTTTTTGGAAAAGGGTATTACGCCTATACACATGTGCAACACCGTTCCCCGGCTAGTCTCTATAATAATACCCGTATATTGCCTGTCTGTCCGCAAGAAAAGTGTTGTGCAACGGGCACACGAAATAGCGTGTGATTTAAAGACGGACGACCCCGTGGATTATTCCACGGGTTAACGATTAGTCTCTTTATAATAGCGACATTTCGTCTGTCTGTTTGTACAAGAGAAAAAAGTCGTGTTACGGAAACATGAAATGCGATATATAAAGGACGGGCGAACGCGTTGATTTATCCACTGGATACCGACTAGTCTCTATAAAAGTAGCCGTTGTCCGTCTTTCTGTTTGTAATTGTGTTAACCGCACACGAAATCTTGAAGCTACAAATAACACATGCGATATATAATTACCGACTTTTGTTTTGATTGTCTGCGTGTAGTAACCCATCACGACGCCCGATTTTTTTTTAAAAACCAACCCCAAGATTTTCGAGTCCTCGACATGCTAAAGAAAGAACGTGTAATGATCAGAATCATACCGTGGCTGATTTGGACAATTTAAAATTATATTATAATTTTGGAAAACAAGTGGCCCCTAATTTTCCAAAATTGAATCCGCGGCCCGCTAGTTTTCCAGAAATAAGAAACACGCGGCCGATAGTTTCTGAAATTTAAAAACACGCGGCAAATTGGCGGCCGCTAGTTTTTCAAAATTGCAAAGCAGGCTGCCGCCAGTTTCTAAAATTTAAAAACAAGTGGCCGCTAGTTTTCCAAAGATAACTTTGTAGTAAACGAGTCTCGTGAACCAGCAGACGCAGGGACATTATGGACGCACTGTTAAAGAAAGGTGTAAATTTGACATTGGAGGAGCTTATTCGATATTACCACGGGGTTAAGCCAAAGCTAAAATATAAAGATATATGCACAATTATTAACGAACATCATGAGATCGATCTGACAATGAGAACTTTGAAAGAGAAATTGAGAAAATATTGTCTCACTCGTGTTCGAAATGTCAGTGACAACGAGTTAAGAAACATGGTTTCAACAGAATTAGAAACATCTGCTTGTTCTTACGGATACCGTCAAATGACGGAGCACCTTTGCATAAAATTTGGAATTAATATTTCAAAGGAAGCTGTTCGAAGAGTGCTTAAATCACTTGACCCGAATGGCGTTTCAGAAAGACGCAGACACGTAATCAGACGTCGAGTATATGATACTGATGGTCCCGGCCACATTTACTACATCGACGGGAATGATAAGCTAAAACGCTTTGGATTTGCTATTCATGGGTGTGTTGACGGTTTTAGCAGGCGAATTTTGTGGCTTCACGTGAGTACAAGCAACAATGATCTTGTAATTATTGCTAATTATTTTCTTTCGGCCGTGGCTACTTATCATTTATGCCCAAAAATACTGAGAATGGATAGGGGAACAGAGAATATCTACTGTGAAGACTTGCAAACATTTTTAACCGGTCGAGATGACAGCTTCATTTACGCCGCTTCTACACGTAATCAGCGCATCGAAAGTTTCTGGGCAAGGTTAAAGAGGTATAAGCTCAGTTGGTGGATTGATTTTTTTCAACTATGGTTAAGGATAAAATATTTTGTCCGCATAACGAGGTACATCAGGAAGTTTTATATTTTTGCTTCATGCCCGTGTTACAAGGCGAGTTGAACATGTTTACAAAAGCCTGGAACTCCAGATAGTCATCAATTGCACCGGGAGGAAGGCCGGACATGTTATTTCACGTGCCTTCAGTTGTAGGATTTACTAAACAAGGGATCCAAGTTGACACTGAAGATATCGATGTTGCTAGAGATGTAATAGGGGTAGACACGCACCCAGTATACAAAGATCAGGATGTTCATGATCTATTGGTTTGTTACTGCGCAATACACAATCACAACATACCAAGCGACTATGAAGACGCGTTAGACTTATATGTTATATTTATACAATATCTTGAAAATGACGGTATGCTCTAAGAATAAAATACAGATAACACTGTATTATATATGTAAAAAAAGTAAAATTTTCAACCACTCAATGTTTCGTGTGCTGTGAGCCATACTTTAGGTTCTTAAGTATGATTAGCCACCCTGACGACTTTATTCCAATATATTATTGTATATAATCCTCCCTACGTCAAGGTAATTAATTTTTGCAGGAATGAAATTTAAAAACATGTGGGAAAAAATTAAAATGTACTAATGTACCAAGGTTAACACCATCGATCAAATTTTAGAATATATCAAACAAAACAAACCCAATGGTTTAAAAAAACAAACTTAAAAAACATAACAAACGAATTTGCAGTTTCGCTTACCTTTGCATATGAACACTCTTCTGACATGCCGTTAAATACCGCAGCTGCTCCGACCCAAAATGCATATATTTGAGCATATACAGTATATATAGTATATGCTACTATATGATATGTGAAACGTAACGCCAGTATAGCGCTAAGAATTTTTTGAAAAATAAATGAAGCCGTAAACAACAATATGAATGCAAATATGTTTTTGTGATAGTAAGTATTCTACTGCTGTAAAATGTATTAAAACACAGTAAAACATTTTCTTCTTCTTTTAATCAATTGCAAGCAGTAAAAAAATACTAAAAAAACCTAACATAACCAAATATTACCTAAAACATATATGTACAATAAAATAAAATAAAATAAAGTAAGAAGTATAGTTGTTCATGTTCTTTGCTGACATTTCTTGCAAAACCATTCTTCTTTCGCATGAGATTTTGAAACATTGGCGCAATCCCTTAAAATATAAATGTTACTATTACTTTTTCATAATTTAAATACAAAAACATGACATACGTAGGTGATCTAAAATTTACCAGTGAAACCATTGTTGACATGTATCACACATTATCATATTGGAGTACTTGCTTGTTGTACATATGCTGCAACTCCACGTCTCTTTCAATATCTCCACTAAACAAAAATATGCAGTATTGATGAAATAATGACACAAAACTTACGTACTGGCACGCCCTCGCCGAATTCGTCGATTACTAGTACCGAGCTTAAACGAAGTTTTGATCCAGACTTCTTATCGAATCCAAGTAAAGTTCTGAAATATGCTGGTCTCAAAACAGCTATAGATAGCATTACGATAGCTACCACACCACAAATGTTTCCATCGTTCTGAAGAGGATAAAATACAGAACTGTCATTATTGCATTTGTGTTTACCATTACCAGAATGTGGCTTGTGACATTCCACGATGTTGACATCACCTTCGCCGTAAAGAACTTTGCAGTATTGGTCAACGAGATCCTTTAATTCAATTGGGGCCATCCAACCCAACGAATCACCATATGTGCAGGTAGTTCTGTCAGAAACTATTGCCATTGCAAAGTGATTTCCAGGCTTTTCATAGGTTCCAATGTAAGTCTCCCCGTTGCGTGGATTACTTCCAACGTTTAAAAGAAATGCGATGCGTGTTGGAAGCTGTTGTTTACTTCTCATAAATCTTTCCAAACATTTTTTTGGATCCGGGTTATAATTCCCATAAACACAAAGAACGTCATCCTGCATTTCGTTTAATTTCCTTACGACATACATCATGTGATCTCCAGACAAGTACCGCTCTCCACATAGTCTGGCAAGTTCATCTGGAAACATTTCGTATGGATTCACAAATAGATTGTACGGCCGGTTATGAATTAAAGATTTAAAATTGTTTAAAGAAACTAGACTTGGAGTCCTTTTAACGCTTTTTGGTATCAGCCGATTTGTAGAAAACCAGTCCAGTTCCTTTTCAACACATGTTTCAACCTCCTTTGCCTTGTGCAGCTGCATGGCAATTTCCACAGAGTTTAATAAAATATATCTGTAGCGATGGCTTTGGCTTTTTTCAGATTTTGATCCCAGCGTTTTAGGCTAGTTAGTGGTGGTATGAAATTGTTACTTAACGGGTTTGCACAATTCTCGTTACTTTTACTGTGCATAGGGTTTTCACTCATTGGCTCCCTTATTTTAGGCTTGACGCATTCGAATGCTTGAAGTCGAGTAAAGTTCATTAATTCTTTGTGGTTAAGATGCCTTGAATTGTGTTGAGAATCCTATAAATAATTAAATCGTGTGTTGGTTTCAATTTGACTCACCTGTTTCGCTGTTTAATAATTAATATTATGAAACAAATTGTTGTACTCCTACTGAGCTTTTAAATTTAAAGACAATTTAATGCGATTTTAAATGGGCATTTTATTTATACAAAGAATTAATAGTGTCTTACCATGTTTATTTCTTTGATTTTGGAAAATGAATTCCAGGCGATTGTCGCAGTAAATAAAATAAATATAATAAATTTTTTTCTGATAAAAAAGTTTCTATGAACGATGAAAACACGTGCGCTTTGAACTTTCCCGCGGAGATTAAATGTAAACAAACACCTGAAAATCTTACCCGCATTATTAAATGCGGGGTAGTGTATATATATACACACGCTATCAGTCAAGTACTATATGATACATATATTTTGGTATAGTATTTTTGGTCGGAGAAGCTGCGGTATTTAACGGCATGTACTCTTCTGCAAAACTGGCCATTATGTTTTGTTTATGCAAAGCAGCAAGTGCACAAATAACAGAGTAAGAAATGGGCGGCCCCGTACTTTTGGAAAAATGGCGGCCGCTTGTTTCTAAATTTCGGAAACAAGCGGCCCCGAATTTCAGAAACTATCGGCCGCGTGTTTCTTATTTCAGGAAAACTAGCGAACGCTTGTTTCTAAATTTCAGAAACTGGCGGCTGCGTGTCTTTCAATTTTGGAAAACTAGGGGCCACTTGTTTTCCAAAATTATAATTGATTTCCGCCAGCGAAGGCGGAATCTTTAAAATCGCCTGAGGAGATAGATAGATAGATAGATAGATAGATAGATAGATTAGATAGATAAGATAGATAGATAGATAGATAGATAGATAGATAGATAGATAGATAGATAGATAGATAGATAAGATAGTAGATAGATAGATAGATAGATAGATAGATAGATAGATAGAAGATAGATAGATAGATAGATAGATAGATAGATAGATAGATAGAATAGATAGATAGATAGATAGATAGATAGATAGATAGATAGATAGATAGATAGATAGATAGATAGATAGATAGATAGATGTAGATAGATAGATAGATAGCATAGATAGATAGATAGATAGATAGAATAGATAGATAGATAGATAGATAGATAGATAGATAGATAGATAGATAGATAGATAGATAGATAGATAGATAGATAAGATAGATAGATAGATAGATAGATAGATAGATAGATAGATAGATAGATAGATAGATAGATAGATAGATAGATAGATAGATAGATAGATTAGATAGATAGATAGATAGATAGGCTGGACGCCCGAAACTTATCCAGGCTAAGATTTTTTTCTGAGAACGAGGCTAAAATGAGTTTTAAGCCAATAAGAATCCTAACAGTGCAACAAATTGTTTTATTATCCAATGAACAATACTTTATTTTAAAGTTTATATGATGCTATCGAAAGTTAAAGCTCGTGCAGTGTAGCATAATGAAGATCGTCTTATAATGCGCCATGATGTTATTAACGTTTCCCTTTAATAATTACGTCATTTCCTTTCTCTACAATTTCGCAAGCACGTAGACTAAAGCTGTATTCAGCAGAACGAATTACTTATTCATGAATTTTAATTTAAAGAGGAATTGTTGAGGCTGGATATTTTTGGTGAAAGATAATGTATTATAGCTATAAAATCGTGACAAGTCACGACTTTATATCTTTTTCAGATTATTGCTAATGGCGGAAATCTTTAAGCCGCAGGGCTTCTTGTTTAATTTTAAATTGTCCAAATCAGCCACGGTAGAATCATGATGACGAAAGCAATTCTGATTTTGAAAGTGGTCGTTCATTGTTAGGTTTGTAGCTCCTTGTTTCACATTTTTGTCTTCTAAAAGCTTTTTATTGATGTAATATTTGTTTTCTGTATGTTTTTACATGTAAAGATGAATGTATTGTGACGTTTTTCAGTCACGTACAAATCTCAAACACACCAATTTTAAGATTTTGGCTACGAACTTAGGTTAAAGTCAGCTAGCTATTGTAGTTTTTTTAAGATTTTTATTCAGTTTGATATAAGAGCTTTTTATCATAGCCTAAATTATTTTTTTTGTGCGTTATCTTAACCAATCTGGTTAGCTGCTGCAGGGTTGTGGCTATCTAGCTGTTAGCTACCTCTAGAAAAAGTCAAATAGCCAAATACAGTTGGCTGCAACAAAGTTTTTAAATAATCCTTATATGCTGAATTCAGTTAGGTAGGTACACCTTTTACTGTGATGTACTTTAGTAAAAGGTATAGTTTATTGATTCAATGAGACAACAGTTTTGATTAACTTTGGATACTGAGGATTTGATCTTTATCCAAAGTTAATTTTGTAACGAAAGCCTATAGAATGTGTTTCTGTTAAACTTACAATAAACTTTGCAGTTTCCACGAAAGAATATTCTGTTTATCAAACTACAGTTGACCAAACTTTATCACACAAACTAGATTTTAAAAATTACAATCAATTAGAGAAAAATTAAAATTAAAATTCCGGGAATAAGCTGCGGCTGAACCGAAATTGGATTCTTCGCACATTTTTCAAATGGCTTTTTTTCAAATAAATAAGAGGATAGGTGCATGCTGTGTTGGTGGAGTGATTAGCTCCCTGTACCTTAGTGATAGCTACCCTTCTCGAAGTGCCACATAGTCTAGGCTATGTGATTGGGGGTACTATGTTCCGATAAGATAGGATAGTTTTACTATTCGGTTTTCATGGCATATTTAAAACTGAGTGCTAGTAGACAGGGCTACGTGATGTTTGCTAGGTAGCAAGGGTGTAACAATGTCTAGCTAGACTTTATTACCCATAGTTTTCCCCGCTCCGAACTGATTTTAAATATTTCGATTGGTACCGTGCATTCAATGTAGCTAGCTAGCCAGCTAGCTACAACTTTGACCACCAGTGTGCAATCCAGTATGATCGCACCAACCACAAGTATATAGACAATTTTTTTGTTTTCATTTTCAGCAGAACTTAACATCTCTTCTGTGTGTGGCAGCAAAAAAGATGTGAATATTATGTGAGGCGAGGTCTTTTTTAGTCTATTTCCTGAAGATATTCTTTGGAGTTTATAAGAATCAGAATGTGTAAATCTACACTTGATCGTAGTTTAAAGGTTAAAAGATGTTTCTGTGAGAAAAAGGCAGCCGAACAAAACCTCTGTTTAGCAATCTCTATCTAGCATATTTTTCCTGCCACGTAAAGACGTTAGAGACTGCTGGAAAGGTAAACAAAGAAACCATTTATACTTCCTAATGAGAATGAGATTTGTCTAGGTTTGTTTATTCTTCTGGATGCTCGGTAAATCAATAACAACAGTGGTATTTTTTCTGTCCTGTTTTTTTCCAGCTAATTATCGACACAGTTAGCTCAAAAAATATTGTGCATTTGCTGTGCGTAAGTGCTACAGAAAACATAAAAACCTATAAAAAGGTTTGGTAAGGATAGAAAAGTTGATATTTTAACCGTTTCAGTTCTTAAAAATACCCTCCCTTGGCGGTACCTCAAAATGACGTTAAGCATATCAGCTTAAAATGCTATACATCTTTTCTGTTTATTAGATTAAAGGCTTAATGCCATTTGCTAAATACAAACGTAAAGGAGCCAGGATTACAAGTAATCGGTTGCACAATGGTAGAGTGTGAAAAGCGCACCAACGTAGCAGCATCCAACACTAGGCCGAAACGAAACTCTTTGCAAGTCTTCAGATGTTTTTGACATTGAGCAACATAATACTTGTTAAATATAGCACAGAAAATTCAGACGGTGGTTAAATATGGTGTCAAAGTTGCGGTCCAACTGTAACATATTGCATTGTTTGTTACTACGAATTCCACATAAATTTTCCATTTCATTGTATGAACAAAATAACTATGTTTTTTATTATTATATATCGTTACTACCATATTTGACCTAATTCCTCCATTTTACTTTAACTTAACCAGCATCAATCAAATGATCCAATTTAAAAAACAAACATTGTGAAGACTTGAACATAAACTTAAGTGTTTATATTGTCAAAAAATATTATTTTGACATTTGCCTATGCCATTTGCATTTATGAATATGATAGTTTTATGATAGTTATCGTTATGATTACAAACAAAATCCTTATGTTTTCAGAATGACTATAATATAAACATGACTGTAATTAGCGAGAATGGTTAGTATATAAGATATTGCTTTCCAGAATTATACTAACCAGCCACCTATATCCTAGACAAACATTTGTCTATTTGTGTAATTAAAATGTTCTAGACAGCTTTTTTTTATTTATATTCATTCATTTTTATTTCATCTATGGGATCACTGCATGAATGTTGTGTGCACTTTTGTTTGTGCAACGAAAAATTAACTACGCTGGTTCAGTTTTGTATATGCCCATTTTCTAAAACTAAACCAACAACAGCTATATCTATGGAGTTAATTTCCACATTTATTGCCCTGTAGTTGGAAGGAGAATATCACTTATGTCATTTTAAGATGTGTTTTCCTGAAAAAGTGGAGTACTTGGTCACCAGCTGGTTATTTCCACAAAATTTACGAATGTATATATTAGTAAGTGTTGTGACGTATCAGCTTGATGTGTTTCATTTTTAGAAAAAATGTCATTATCGTTATCTGATGCAATTGATCAATTTATAATTTCGCCATGGTCTGATCAATCAAAGACAATATGTCCTACTTATTCTGGATTTAGGAATTTTGCGGCTTGTCCAAATGTAGTATTCATCTGTATATCCTGAATAAGTTTTTTTTTTTACTGTTGTGCTCAATAAACTAAAGCAATAAGATATATAAATATTGTTTAGAAAAGCGGGAGTGTATTTTATTGCATAGATACTAATTTCGGGTTGGTCTTGAAAAAATCATCTTCGAAGTGTAAACAGGCTATAAAATCAGAGGGATTATTTGTACCAGATGGTGAAGTAGCATGGTTTTATATGTTGTAATAATCTCGAACAGAATTATAAATGGCAACGAATTTACACGTACATATTAAATACGACATTGTATGCGTTTTGAAACGGTATTCAGGCGTTTGTTGGTTTTCAATTAGTTTTTTGAAAACAGCATTCGTACGCTATTGTATAAATGAATCTGACAATCTATTTATGTTACATAAAATATATTTGAAAAAGGTAATAATATTTTACAAGAGACAAACCATAAATAAATACAAGAATTTTAAGTTTAGCGTACCATTTTTTCATATATACGGTCAAAAAAACAAACAGTCAGGTATAACTCTAATAATATTCATACTTTTATCATGAGATTATATCAGTAGCTCCAGATAGAGAACATAATTATTCTGATGTCATTACAGGCTAATATTCTTGTGTTTAGATAAAGAACTCTATTTGAAGATTGGATTCATTTGGTCTTATGGACGGTGAATTAATGCAAAGATTATAATCATACTTACGTAGTTTTTCGAAGATAGGGTTAATATATATAAGATAGCAGTCAAAAATTGACATGAGTTTTGTGACATTTTTAACCTGCATCATCAATGAACGTGTTTATTTACTTGTTGTTTAATGTTTAACTTCTTGATCACTTTTAAAATTTTATTTCCAGTCAACATAACCGATGTGTTGAAAGCGTGGAAGACAGAAGAAGATGAAACTATAACAAGAATTCCTCAAAACGAAGTCAGTATGTTAAAACTTACATTTTGCGTAAATGCCCCTATTCATTTGTTTGATTCCAAAACTATAGTCACCGGTTGGAGTTAATATTATTATAGGAAACCTAAGGAATTCTGGAAAGGTCTATCAGTGAAAATCTGTCGGATAGGGCTTCTTATATTTTTAAAGCAACAAAATGATACAATTTTTTTACTACGATTAGTTTCACATATGTAACACCTGTTTTGGAAGAGAATTGCTCAGTATAATCTCTTTTTCCGTCATGTTTTTTTACGTTAATGTTGGCAATTATGTATTTTCAGAATTGATGTTACTCTTAAGACGCTTGAGAGAAGGCATAGTATTTAGGAGAATTGATATTCCAACGTTTTTAAAAAAACGTTGGAATATCAATTCTCCTAAGTACTGTATCGAACACGAACATATGCAATAAAAAAGATGATGAAGCTATCAGTCAAATGTATCACAGTGTGCCTGAACGAATGATGTTATTGGCATTGAAAAAGTGAAACGGGGTATATACTAATTCAACAGAATGGAGTCTTCGACACATAACATTGTCTTTTTTTTTTTTTTTTTTTTTTTTTTTAATGAATACATTTCTGCACATCGACATTACATCGCTATTCGTCAGAAAATTAAAAGTATAAAATATAAAGTATATAAGTTAAAAACAGGTTAAAAATAGAATAATTCAAGCATTAACAAGTAAACATGATAAGAAGGAACAAAAAAAAAAAAAAAAAGAAAGAAAAAAGATCAATGATCAATGAAGGCTGGGAGGATAAAAGCACGATAAATCTACGACAAACGGGCTAAAGCATGTCCCAATAAATAATATGTCTTTTTACATGTCTCAAATTAACTGTGTTTGTAGAGCAAGCAATGCATCAGTAAAAAATTGGACAAAAGTGGTAGTAATCTATAGTACTATGACTTATTAGATGTTAATGCAGACTTACACCAAGAGAAGTAAAGCCAAGACAGTGTTATTTTGTCTTCGATGAGGGGTTTCTACAAGTCTATTCTAACTCAAAAAGGAACTTTTTTCACAGCGTGATGAAACACTTTTTAATATTTAGAACATGTCATCAATACAAAAAAAATGCATATAATACTTGTGTTCAGACATTAACCAGCCACTGAAGAAATCGAATTTGTGGATCGTGAAATATCTTGCGTAATTGAATATTGGCAATTATCTTTCGACACTTGTGAGAAATCCAGTGAAAAATTTCGGATCAATGAAATTATATCTGATCAATGAAATTATAGTCTGCGTGGGCGATTACCTTGACCAGAATAACCATAATATGTTGGTCAATATTGGCGATCTTGTAGACTTTCAATACTTTCCCGACAACAGCGAATTGTTTTCAGATTCGGACGAAAGTGTTTCAGAAGATAACGGCGCGTCAAAGTCAAATGACTTTGTTTCAATGTTTTAACAGTGTTTACAACATTGGAACAAGCAAATAATCTCAACCTCGTTCTCAGATAATTTTATATACAAACCCTTATATCCCACTATCAGCACTTCTTAGAATTTTAATCGATTTCCTTGGAATGAGGTTGACCCATTATATAAACATTTTTATTATACAATTTTATACAGGGATGTGTTTATCTCATTTTTTATTTATCTTATTTATTGCGATTATTTACCAAGGTAAACATCTTCAGTTTTTGGTGGTACTTTTATTAATGGGGTCTCTGGCATTACTCGTCCGGGGTTTGAACCAACGACCATATGCACTAGAAACCAGCGCTCTACCATAAGGCTACCAGTTCGATAAAGCCTTGTGTCCACTGAAGGCGATAGCACCCATCGCGTTGTTCTATCGCTTATTTTTATCGCTTTTTGGGGTTTATTTTTTAGAACTTGGGTCTATTTTAAAAAGCGATAGGAATGAAATTTTTTTCATTTATATCGCTTTAAAAATTAGACTATCGCTAAGAATAATGGATTTTTTTCAAATGCCAACATTCGAAATTCGAATTTCAAAAAAACATTCCTTTGAGCTTATCTAATGGCTCTAGGACGTTATGTTTCACCAAACTTTATTTCCCCATAACCAGTCTGGATATCAACAAAACTTATGGTTTTGTTGATATTTTCTGTTTGACGCAAGTACTTATGCAGGCATAAACATGACAATACTCAATATTGAATATTCCTTACATTCCCTATTTGATATCCTTGCCTAAGTGAGGCAAGGATATCAAATTTATTTTCGATAGGAAGGCGTGCTGTAGAGTGTCGATAATTGTAGATTTGCTCAGCTCTAGGCACGTTTAACAAATCGTTTTCAATGGCATAAGCGATGTTGGAGTTGGCAAGAACAGAGCAATCATTATTGGATCCATATTGTCGAACATCCACAAATGTAAAATTGTATTTCGCATCACAAACTGCCAGCAACAGGAGACTGAGAAACCCTTTGTAGTTGTGAAATAACGTTCGACTTTTAGTTGGGGCATGAATACGTATGTGCTTTCCATCTTTAAAGTCTTCGGAGATCTTTTCCATTGCTTTTGGTTTTTAGGGGCATTGAATTATATTTTGGAATGTACGCGGTCAATGTTTCACATGTTTCACTTATAATGCGGCTGACAGTCTTCTTCCGCATTCGGAAAATATGCGAGTCCCCAGATGCCAGAAAACGTAACGTTAGCATTAATCTCTGTGCAGAAAGAATTGCTTTTCGAAAATTTGTGTCTTTCTTTACTATCAAAGGAGCAACAAGTGACAAAAGATGTTTCATTCGTTCAGGTGGCATCCTAAAAAAGTTGAAAAATGGGTATATCATTAGATATTTCATCGAAGGAAAATGGAGTTGTGACAAAAATAACAGTGAACATCGCAAAAACTTACCTGAAATATGACTCTCTGCTAGTTAGTTGCATTTTCTGACAAGCTGATCAATACCAAATTTTCCCGGTCTTTGTAGATTTTCTTCACCCATATCTTTCTTTTTCTTCGTTTTTTTTTTGTTTCTTTATCAAAAGAACTGCAAGAAACATCAAATCAAGCTCCTCGTCATTATCCATTTTTGTATCAAATTACAATCTTTTTGGCGCCTATCACTTTCTCCGTGTCCATATCATTTCAGTGGACGCGCTATAGCGATAGTTCTAGAACAAAGCGATGACCTACATTTATAGCGATAGATTCTATCACTTTTCAGAAAAAGAGATAAGTTCTATCGCCTTCAGTGGACACAAGGCTTAACGTTCCTAACAGAGAACTGTTTAACCCCAATCATAACCGCAAGCATCATAGGAAAATTTGAAGCGATATAAGGTATAGTTATTTTGGTAATTATGTGGCCACGAATTCATCGTTTGATAATTCAGTAATACGTTTTGTACAAGCCGGGGAAAAGGAATCACGTATTGTAAAATTTCACACTTTCAGAATAAATACATGTATTGTTTAAAAAAAGTTACATCATTTTCTTACACTGTAGTTAGTATAAAAAAAACGTCATATGACCAAAGTTTTTAACATTTTTTTCATTCTCTGCCGAATAACTCGAACATTCGTCAACTCGACCCAATTTTTGTCTCCCATGAGGCTATTTTCTTTGGATAACTCGAACTTTTTATTCCAAAAAAGGACATCAAAGACTAGATAACGTCAGATTTTAATTTTTTTTAGTTTTTATTAACTCCTGATGTAATATAGATACATAATGTTATCTGTGAAGGAAAATTTAATTTACAAGGGACTTGCATGCCTTTTTCATGGCCAAGATTGTACCTTTTCCCGGTAACTGTTTCCCCACCTCTTGCAAAATCGCTTTAACTCGAACTATAATCTCATTTTAGACTAAATTCGACTTAACGCGAGCTTTGTTTAACTTGAATGTTCGTTAAGTGGAGCTATTTTCCTCGGTCCCTTGGAGGTTCGTGTTACCAGTAGTTAACTGTACTTTATACTTTCAACCTAATTATGCTTATTTGCATCAAATATCAATTAAAATCAACATCACGAGGTGAATGTGTTACACAATATTTCTTTTCGCAGTTATACCTTATACCACTTGTTAATCTAATGTTTTGGATTTTCAGTTATGAAAAAAACTTTATCATTACAAATTTTGTAAAATATATTCGATTTGAACCTCCCGCGATCTTTCTTGTATTAAACTTGAAATGGATGATTACTTCAAATCAATAAATTTTACAATTGTATTCATTTCATCAATTTCTTTACACATACAACAGTTCGTCCAACACACATAAGATTCATCATTTTTTGTTGTATTTTTGCATAGTTGACACTGTCTGCTTGGTAATTATGACTAGTCGGTAATGTGATGCAAACTTTTAGCAGTGCGAAGGACGGAAAAAGGACTTAATATCTCTAACATTTATAAAAGTGACAGGTCTACAAAAACAGCTCAATTCTCAGAATTAATTATCACACAGCATAATGTAATGCTTTGCGTGTTCTATTTCAAGGCCATTGATAGTCTCCAAAAAGGTTGATAAAAACTCGTTAAATTTGTTACACACATAATGTATCATTACCTAGTTCAATAACTAAAGCATTGTAAGCGAAAAATAAATACATTCCGTTTTCAACAATTAGCTGTTGCTGACGTCTGTATCACTTACCAAACCAATATTTCCGCACTTCTTGGTACTTGATTATACTGTAGTACAGTATTCTCTCCAACACCCTAAAATGCGGACGCCTCTGATTAGCGGGAATTTTTTTTTACTGGGCGTTTTCTGGTAAAGTCTGATAAAAAACTTTCTAAATAGCGGACACCTAATTAGCGGACACCCTATTGGGCGGACAATATTTTTTTTCACAAAATAGTGAATAAAGCAAAAACAGAAAAAATAAAAAGCGAACAAACAAAAATAGAAAAATGAATAGTTTTTCGAATATTTATTTCATACACCTTGAAACTTTACAATCTAGCTCAGTTTTTGTAGCTTGATCTTCTTTACTATCCAGTTTATCAACTTTTCTTGTCCACGAAAACAGTAAATTACAGGAATCTTTTTTGAAAAGACTGATTGTTTTTTAATGAACATTTTTATTATTGATGGTGTGAGTGCATTCGTCATCATCATGACTTCTGTTAACGTGAAGAAACGTGAGGCTGGGAAACTTAGCAAACCCTGTCTGACATGAAGATGAAAAAATCAAATGTCTAGATAGTAATAAAAAGGAAAAAAATAATTAAAGAGACATTTCCCCAACATGCAATATTGGAAAGACGAGCTACCAAGGTAAGGGTTTTAAACGTATAAACAGCGGAAGTTCAAAGCAATCAATGAAATTTTTGACTCATAGTTTATAAAATGTGAAGCATTTGGTATTTATGTAAATGGTCCTCTACTTAAAGAAGAAGCAATGAATATCAAACAATCTTTAAATCGTTCAGAACTGGATGATTTAAGGCATTTGAAGGCTGGCTTGATAAATGGAAATTGAGTCATGGCATAAAAGAAAAGCAAAAATCTGGTGAGTCTCTCGACGTTTCTACGACTACAATATAATCTTGGACGAAACGAATACTAGAACTGATTTTGTTTTTAGATAACGCCAATCACTGTCCATCCACCGTCATTAGTTAAAAAATTTAGCAACATAAAAATCGTATTGCTGCCAAAAAATACCACATCTCGCTTGCAACCTCTCGATGCTAAAATAATTTTAAATCTACATATCGAAAGAAGTTGATGCGCTATGTTATTGCCCGTGTTAAAGAGGACTTCTAGCGTCAGAAATTACAAAACAAATTGATGTTTTACAAGCCATTGAATGGGTGGCTGAAGCTTTGGAAGAGGCTACTGTTGAAACAATCACAAACTGCTTTGCTACATGTGGTTTTACTAAGGAAACATTGGAAATTGAAAATGGTATAGTCGATGAGGAGTTCAAAAAACTTTTCAAAGAACTTACAGATTCTGTCTCTGTAATAAATGCTGAAGAGTATATAAATTTTGATGTTGAAAGTTGTACTTCAGTTTCTGTAATCAACTCTGATGAAGTAGATTTCAGGTTCAGTCGAAAAATGTTCGAGAAAATATCTCCGTAAAGAATCTGGAGTAAATGATGTAGAACAGGTTTCATCTGATCAAGGTGACAAAGATGGTAAAAATACTGACGTGGAAGAGAAGAAGAATTGATAAACTTGAAAAATGTCAATAGATAGGAAAGAGGTTCTAGAAGAGAGAAATTATCGGGTCAATAAAAACAACAAAAGTCCAATAAAGTGAAATTTTGTAAAATAAACATTGGCTTTCAAATTTTGCATTCGTTAGTGGATATGATATTGATATTTATTCTTGTTGTAAAAAAGTTACACTGCGATCAATTGAATTATTTTCTTTTTTTTTCGTGCCTAAAGTTTAACCCGGTACCCACTAATTACTCAAATTACAATTTTCACTTACAGAACTCGGCTTTATTTTCAAATTTATTTCCATTCCAAAACTTTCTAAAAAGCGGACACCTTCAATTAGTGGTCACATTGCTCTTGCACCGACGGTGTCCGTTAATTGGAGAGAATACTGTATTATTACTACTGTTGTGATAACAATGAGAACGATCGATGAAGAAGTGTGCTATTAAATTAAAACAATGTACCAAACGAAATTTAATTTTGTTACAAGATATACACCTACTAAAATCTTATTCTTTACAAACATGAAGGATCGAATTAACAAGCTTAGTAAACCGCAAAATATCTTACATTTGGTAAGGCGG
Source organism: Hydractinia echinata (assembly GCA_030067915.1). Taxonomy (NCBI): domain Eukaryota; kingdom Metazoa; phylum Cnidaria; class Hydrozoa; order Anthoathecata; family Hydractiniidae; genus Hydractinia; species Hydractinia echinata. Next base: position 156,461 of record JASGCC010000209.1, read on the forward strand.
GAACGTATCTTATACAAGTCACAAAAAACACTATTCTCGTGCGGATTCAAAATAATTTTGTTGGAAGTCGCGCATGACTCCTCATGACTCCGCTTTTTAGGATAATCAATAGATGCTTTTACACTGTTATAGAGTAAAAACATTCATAATATCAATTAATATTATATTCCATATTGATAATTGCACACATTTGAACGTCAACGCTACATTAGACTTAATATGACGCGTGACAACAATAGAATAATTGATAAGTTGGATTATTGGAATATTATTCAAATAAGCATATAATAATAAAGAAATTCTGAAATGAGCTTGCTTAATTATTTGAGAAGAATTATTTTCTCGAGGTCTAAAGAAAAACAAAGTGAAAAAGTTGTTTAGAATCGACCTTTTTAAGATTTTTTGCATAGAAATTTCGCAAAAAAAAATAAAATAAATAAATAAATAAATCATTTTCTGGAAAAATTGGTGCAAATGCTATTTTTAGTAAATAAGTCATTTCCAGTAATTTTGCTGATGCCAGCAATTTTCACGCATTTTTTTTTTAAGTGTTAGTCACAAAACACAGCATATACATCTGCACATGACTTCCCAGCGTTGTCACCTTCATATACGTTTTTCAAATCTTCAAGATACCAAATTTTAAACACATCACCAGCCAGCACATTAATACTATAGCCAGCAAAAATGATAAATTCTGAATCTCCCTGAAATCCGGGAAGGGAGTAAAATGTATCTTTGGGTGGTGGATAAGGCATGACAATGGCATCCCCTTCATTCGTGAAGACAACGCCAATTTTATCAGAATAGTGACAACCCCATTTACTTCCATTAGAACTTTTACTTGTCCAACAATTCAACGACGCTTCACCACGATGTTGTAGTTTTAACTTGGTCAGTGAACCAGTGTGACGAATTACAAATTGACCATAGCTGTTCCCTTTCGCGCGAAAACAAACATTACTAGCTTGCAACTTCCAATTGTTTTCTAAAAGTAACATTTTAACAATACTTTTTCAACATTTAACAACATTTTTTCTCTGAAAATATCATGAAAATTACAACATGTACTAATTCAACACCTTTTCAAAGATAGCAATTTTTAGTCGAGTTGAGTTTTGATGCCCGACTAATTCGGAAAAACATGAATTTGAGCATGCTGTAGAGGCAGAAATACATTTTCGAAGGCTTCTGCTTTTGTATTTAAATTTTTTAAAGTGGTTAGATACTTGATCGGAGAAGTGCACAGAAATTAATTTTCACAGTATCTTGTTCTTAAAAAGGAATGAGCTAAGACAAAAGAGATCTCCATGTAACAAAGTTCTATAACGATATTGTTACTTCGTAATAATCCAACATTTCAACCTTCTTATTTATGTGCACACATAAGACAACCAGAAAAGGTTTGTGTATTTTTGCTTTATAAGGAACATTATACCAACGTCCAATGAAAATATTTATATGAATCTGAATTGAAAGAAAGGCTCTATGCATCTTTTACAGCGCTCACACAAGTTTTTTTTTGAAAAATATTATTTTCGATGAAACAAACTGTCAAGTGGGTAAATATACTTGACTTATCAACATCGTTTAATCGACGCTAACTTTCACGAGTAGTAAATTCACCTTTGCTGGATTTTTTACAAAACAGACAAAAGATTGGGAAATAATGATGTTATAATAAGACATCGTGTATTTATTCAAACGTTTTCCATTTCCGGTAAAAGCTCGGCTAAGAGAGGATTTAAGGATTGGAAAATTTCAGTTTCTAAAAAAGATTACCTACCATCGCAATAACATTTGTATTCCTCCGCTTCACAAGTGTCTCTACATTTTCCATATTTGCACGGTTTATTTGCGTTACAGTAATTCCCAAGCTAGATTAAAATTAAAAAAAAAAAAAAATGGTAAAAGCGTGGTGGCCAGTGAATTGGTAGAACTGTTATTTACCTTCTCGAAATAAAAACTGTTACGTACGCATTTTAACATTATTCTTGATTTTATTGGATAATTCAATATCAACCAGGTGTCGTGGTAGCTTAGTTCCTAATTACGTGTCCTGCTTATCTAGGATCTACTGTATAAGTGTTCCTCGTGGATCTTCTTAGATAAAAACTATGTGTTTTTAGAATAATCAGTTTATCTTAAAAAGTTAAAAAAGTGAGACTGTAAAAGCGGGAATACACGATGAAATATTTCTTTAGAAATATTCGAAATTTTTCTTTCTAAACTTTTCTTCCGTAATTATCCCATATTTGATTTCACGTGCTGCAAAAGTTTACGATTTTTTAACTAAATGGTTAAATTTTTCTTGTCTTGAAAAGAAGATCAAAGGAAACCGACGGATAGTAAACTTTAGGGTAGCACCAGTGCATTGTAAACAAAGACATTTGTGCATTTCTAGTTTTTGTGAGAAGGAAAGTGTGCCAAGATGGAACGTGAAACAAGGTAAGTTATGATAACTTTTTCAAACTTTTTAATTGATGACTATTAGCGTGCATCGATTATCTAGCCTACTGATTAGCTATCCGAAAATTTGCCATTTTACGGTTATGACGAGGTAAAAATTTTGTGTTATTATTTAGTGTGGAAAAGGTCTGGTAACTAACCGACGCAATTGAAGAAGAAAATATACAAATGCGAAGAGAAATCGCAAATGATGACAACATAACTACTGAATGCAAAAACTCACAAAAAACAGGAAAGACCAAAAAAGAAGAGAAAGTGTACTTAGTGTCATGATTCCATCATCAGATTGATTGAATTTTTGAGCTCGTCTTTTCCTTTTTTTTCACGTTTTTTGCTTGTTTAAAATTTCAATTATTATTATACAAACAGTTACCTTGCGCTTCGACTTTATTTTTTACTTATCTCCAGCAACAATTCTTTTTTGAAATACACACGTGCAATAGTAAAATAAAAATTTCGAAAGAAAAATTTCAAATGTTTCTAAAGAAATATTTCACCGTATTCCCGAATACGAATTAAAAAACATTTTTTTAGTAACAGCTTGACTTTTGACCTGGTACGTAAAAAGTTGTTTAACGGTTAGAGGAAAATCGATCAATATTGAATATTCTTAAACACCCTACAATGAGCTTATTCGCTGTCAAATACAACAAAACATATTTAGTTTAAGAGCAGGAAAAGATATGTGTTCCATGACTACCTATACACAGGACTGTTCCATGACTACCTATACACAGGACCTTTAAAGGACACGTTTTTTTTTTACTGTACCACATTGATATATTTAGGGTCTATGAGGAAATTGCTTCCATGAGAATTCAGAATTTTAAATTTAAGATTTTTAACATCTTTGTTCAAAAAAAGATGAATTAATATGATCACAGAAATCCGAGATCGTATATACGTATACGGTAGAAGATATCATCAATTCAATCCGGAGTAAAAAAAGAGCAGAAAAATCCTTACCTATTTAAGATGAAAATAATCATCGCAACTGAAAGCTGAAAATGTTATCGACTAAAATTTTAAAGGATATATGTAATATATACTAACTACTTACAATAATAAGAATTATTGCGATTTGAAAATTCGGAGTGATTTACCTCTATTACATTTGATTTCTGATATAACGTTTTTGTAAAACCAATATCTTATTTATAAGAGCAACAATACGTGTACACTAACGAGCGAAAATGTTTTACTTTAGCACCTTTGTGTTCAATATTAAAAATTATTTTCCTCTTTTGTATTAGTCCTCTTCAACACTTGATTGATATTTTTGTTACGTTTGTCTCAATAATTAATACCGTTAAAGCCTCTCTTCTATTTTTAGGGAAACAATATTGCAAACAAAAATTAAAATAGCTATAAAAAATGCAGCATTGTATCATATGATTGTATCCAATCATTTTTTGCCGAACTATGACAATATAACATTATAACATTGACAACGGAATATGTAAATAAAAAATAACATTATTAATAGTTCATTAAGGAATAAATTATTAAATGGTTCACGAAGTTGGCACTGTGTCGTCGAATAAAGTTATTTCAGGACAAGCCTTAAGGCTGTAAAACCGTTGGGATATTTCGTACTAGCTACTTCTTTTTCATAAACATATGTCTAAACTGACGCAACTTTTTACGCAGTAATTTTAATTCAAGATCAAGCACTAGTTTCTTAAATAAGGAACTTACATTTTGCAATTTGTCATCAGTTTCAATATGTACCCAGCCATCATTTATTTCCAATTTTGTTCCATTTTCCTCATGTCGACTGTGATGTAACATACACAATCCTGCATCTTCTTTTATACTTATACTTTTACATTTCGGGTAGAGCATGCATGTAACAAGACACTGTTCATATGAAGTGTTTGAAACAAGAGAATGTGTACTTCCTGTGAGACATTTTCCCTCATAAATATTTGTCCACGCAGCATCAAATTTTCCACATTGTGGCAATCTGAGAATTTCACTTCGAGTCGAATAAAATGTTGACAATAACAAAATAATTAGGAAGTTCCAAGATGTTAAAATTACCCAGTAACCACAGTACATCATATTGTCTGTGTTCATCTTATTATGCCAGAGAAGCAGCAGATGATAGCATTATAGCTGCGAAAAAATCGTAACACAATTTTCTTTAAAAATTATTTTATTGATTGTGGTAAGAAGGTAATATATAAGTAATAGGTTATTCAAGTAAAGGATGGTTTTAATAATTTATTGATATTTTAACGTGTTACTTGATTACCCGCGCTTCGGTTAACCAAACTTATAATCGTGGGATAATCCCATTCACAGACTGTCCCATTCACGATAATTCTTCTTTCTATTGTTTTAATTTTAGAATTCTTTCTTATTGTTAAGAAGTCAAATATCAAGATAGAATTAATATCAGAATAGAATTAATATCAGACTGTTGTGTAAAAACTTTTAGAAAATTAAGAGAAAATCAAGCACATGATATAGGTATTACAAGCCTTATGATTAAAATTTACAATATTTTTTGCAACAAAAATTATGTAATGTATAGATTTTTCTTAGTTAATTAGAAAGAGTATTGGCCTATCTTTACCGTGATTCAGCTCCAGATTTGAATTTTAACTTAATATAATTAATTAATCAAAGGGCAAATAATAATATTATTTGTTGAACATGAAACCCAAAAGCGTTTATATTTAGTGCTTTCGGATTTCATATTCAATCTTGTATCTCAATCTAAATGGTGTGGTTTTCTACAACTAACGTTGCATAATTTATCACGAAACGAGAACATGTTGAACATTTTGTTAATAAAGCACTTGAATTTCGATTTTAACTTTGGTATCAAAGGGTTTCATCTGTCTCAATTCGGTTATTTCATTTTAGGAACAAAGGAAATCAAGCATCAGGCGTCAATTCGGCATGACTTTTTTCACTATCATGCGCAGTTCTTTCGTCCGCTGCAATAATTTTGTGTAAAACAGTGCCTTTTTACAACACAATGATTGAAAGAATGAAAATTTCGCAAAGTTATTTTCTAAAACTTCTTGAGGTCCAATGAGTGTTCTTATTAGACAGCGTAAAGAAAGAAAGGAAAAGGGAATGGAAATCTGTTTTTATGAAATTTCGACTATAAAAATCATATTGAGAACGCAATCATCATATTTTCCCAGAAATATTAAAGTTTAAACAAGAAATCCAGACCGGTTAAGAGCTGTGGAAAAAGTACAAATATCATCGCCTCAATCTCTTCAAGAGAAAAGTTATAATAACAAATAACGGATTGTACAAGTATTAAAAATTAAATTAAGATCGGGATTATTTGAAGTTTGTAAAGGTATTTTAACCAGTTGTGTGACGAACAAAATATTAAAAGTTTAAATTTGCTTTCAGATATATGCTATGTCAATTTTTTATTATGTAAAACGCAATTTTCGCAACCTCCTACCAGATAGTAATTCGTAAATTTTATTGAAGAAAACGAATTTATTTAAATAGGGGTTTCATTTCATCTTTTAAGCCTATGATATAGCTATATGAAGCTGTACTTCGTATAGATGTACACTATGAACGGAACATAGCGACTGATATTTTAACCGAACCAGTTGCGCATGTAGTTATCAACAAAAGATATCCGAAATGGTCAGAAAAATTATTCAAGCTAAGGGGACTTTCCTCCCGTAGAAACTGTGTGTTCCACAGATACTCTGCACACAAAGTAACAACAACATAGTGTGTTTAGCTTTTTTAACAATATTACAATGTGAGGATTCTATTTAACACCAAATATTTTTGCTTACGTTATGTGCTCATAATAATCATAACTATACTTAATAGTTATCGTTTGTGGGCACCTAATTTTCATTTGATGAGGACTTCAATCAAAGCACTAAATTTTTAAAAAACTTTTTAATGTTTAAGGCGGTTTCTCTAGAAAAAAACTATATCGCAGAGGATTGTCTTTTCTGAAGATACTTGATGAGGATATCATAGTATGTGACGGTACGACAAAATTAAGTCAAAAATTTCATTGATTGGTTGCCATGGTTACCCGTTGCTTGGAGAAGTATAGGCAAAATAGGACATTTTGCTGCTCGACGCCTAACTAAATAACTGAATAACATGCGTTATTTCGAGCACCTTTTTGGCCGCTTTTGTTCCTCAAGGGTCACGTGTATGGATTGAGCGAAGCACATTTTCGCAAGGCTGACTCGTCTTCCAGAGAACTGATGCGGTATTTTTTGGACGACAGAAAAGCTAAAACAGGGCGAAACAGGCAATATCTTGACAAAATAACTGAAAGACAAAACTTCGATTTGAAAATCGGTTTCTTTTAAACACTAGGTGGTACAAATGCCTGCATCCACAGAAGAAATTGTAAAGCGTGGGTGCTTCGATCTTGAGAATTCTTGTTTCACGTGGATTCCGAACTTAAACGGCAAAGAACTTGTTTAAAGATTATTTTATGGACATTCTTGACTTGTGGATCGACAAAAGGTGTACGCCAGCACTATTTCGACCTTGCTATGCACTTATATTTGCGGTTGGTTGGAAAAAGTGCCAGAATGCGCAATAAAAACCTAAATTTGTCATAAGCACTACTTGCCACAGTATTCTAGGAAGAATTTGCTGTCAGAAAAGCTACAAAACCAAAGACAATTCTAGAAATTTAGACATTTTTTCTAGGGGAACCACCTTAAGCTACATGTAAATCTGAAACTTACTTACTTAGTCAGTTACTTAGTCAGTCTTTGTTTTGTAGCAATTAAAATTTGAAAATTTAAAATTTAAAATTTAAAATTTAAAATTTAAAACTTAAGAAAGATCAAAAAACAATAATTGAAAACTCAAATTCAAATTTTGTTTTTCAATTTATAAGTTTCATTACGCACGTGACACATGGGTTAAACATCAAACCAGTCTCCTCCCCGGGCGTCTTAGGTTCTTGTTAGGTGTGACATAGTCAATATAAAGAAACTAAGAATCCCTAGGACGAGATTCACATCAAACCTGTCCTTTATTACACCCGAATGTTAATCGAAAATTTACAATATTATACCAATATTAAACGCCTTTTAATGTGTTCTATAATAGGCTCTCGATGAATGTCAACAAATTTTCTGAACCAAAAAGAAGATTTTAGAAGAATGAACATTAATTTTGCTTCTGATTGGTGTAGTTACATTTCTTAAATTTCTCCTATCAAATTAAGGGACTCTGTAAATAGTTGATCTCAAACACTTCTAAGATTAGCATAAACTTTTATTTCCAGATCTTTTTGAACAAAAGAAATCCAAGAGAATAGGATTGACGCATATTAAACAAAAGTCAATTGAAACGATATTTGTAACAAAAGAATATATCTGCCTGGCAGTCTCAGGACTTCCTTAAAATATTGGACCAATCTCAGCTCCTTATGAAACGCTTCTAATAAAAGAACTCTGTGCAGGAGTACAGTGGGTTGGTTAAAAAGAACCTGTTGGTTCATTGCATCATATTTGATCGCGAAAGAATAGTAGAAAAAAAATTGATTTATGATTTTTGATTTTCAATTTTTTTCTTTTAAAATATTTGAATTTTAGTTTATAAATTTTGAATTTCAAAATAATTTTTTTTTAAAAAAATGAGTTGGTACCAAAATTTTGATTTTTGATTTTCAATTATCACATGGCATTCATATAAAATAATATAAATTTATTTGCAGGATTAAACCTTGTGAGATTGCTTCAGAATTCCCGAAATAATTAAGATTTTCAACTCACAGTAATTGAAACTTGCAAAACCTTATGCTCTTAAAGGTGGATGAAATATGGTTAAATTACAGCATTTTAAATACAATTTTACTGCATCTTATTCCACGAAAAGAAAATAGGATAGCCTATCGTTGAACATCCGAAGGGAACACCTGTTTATATTTTTTATGGAAAGAGAACTCTAAAAAAAAGTGTAGCTAGCTACCACCACAAGCTATGAGCTCTTTCCTCACCTTTAGTGTGACATCACAGTATTTAGCTATATACTTTTTCCATTACTAAGCTGTGACTTCCACCTGGCTTACAAAAAACAATTCTCTACTGCATGAATTTTTTTTTGCATAGCATGCAGTAACTTTTAGCTAGCTAGCTACTAGGAGAGTTATGATAGCTAAGCAGACCAGCTCCATTTAGCCTAGCTGGTGGGCCATATGTGTGGCGCTGAAAGTTAACTATCTAAAAAATGGTCATATACTAACAGTGAATGTTGTTAAAAGAGAGCCGAATTATGTTCTTGGTCGATATAGGCCTTAATAACTACTTTAAACTCAGTCACGACATAATCAAATGGAGCATACTTCGATCTTTCGTCTCTTTCACCGCAATTACATTTAAATGCTAAATACAACATAGATCTCTAATAATAGACCAATCAGAATCCATCACGTGACCAGACGGGTCCAGAGCTACTTTCAAGGTTTATCAAGAATGCATTGCTGAAGAACTGAATAAAGCAACCGTAGAGACTTTTCCTCCAAATAGCTGTCCTTGTTTTCTATTTTCCAACCTCCTAATTATTCTAACTTTCCTTCAACGTTTCGATACATTAATTCATGAAATGTTCGTACGACTTTAAACTCCGCACATTGAACTTTCAAAAATTTTACTTTTGTTTTTACATAAACAGATATGGCTGAAGTTTATAACCTTTTTAAGTACGCTGACTTACGCTGGCTTTACTGTGATTATTAACGATCTTTAATTTCTTGATTGGCATATTGAATATAACGTCAACCTCAACATCGTGTACTGCACTGTGTGTTATCATGAAGCTTCTGCTTAAAACTTTGCTTTGAAGCACCAGCTACTTGAGTAATACATTTATTAACGCAATCGAGCACCCCATCGAGCTGGGGTGTTCGGGGTACCAAAAATGCTGTATTAAATAGCCTTAAAATGTAATTAATACGTCTACAAAGATTTTAAAGTCATTTTTGTTGCCTCAACTGACTTTATCTCTTATAGTAAAACGAAAACTGTGTTTGTACGTCTGTTTCCGGCATAACTGGATTATATTTTTTATAATTTATTTAAAAGCGCCTTTAAAACATCGACAAACGTCTTTATTTTATAAAACTTATTATTTACATTTTAATTGGCCAGAGCGCCAGAGCAAATCATGTAAAAAATAAAACGGACCCGTCTAGTCACGTGACGAAAATACTTCACTATATGTGACAGGGGCGGATTTAGACTTTCGTTAGTTCGGCGCTTGCCTAAGTAGAATTTGTCAATGCGAAAATCCTGAGTATCTTAAACTAGTAATTGGTCTAAAAGCAACGCATAATCTTATTATAACAGTTTAATAATGTTCCTTTGCGCCCAATACCCGATTATTAATTTAATCTCCACTCAGAAGTGTTCGTAGATGCTTGACGCTCCTTCGATTTGCTTTGTCGAATTACTATGGATTTTACAGTAGTCGAACTACATATTGCTGCATTTTGTTGATTTTGTTTCTCTCAATTCCTTTGTTTTCTGCCGTAAAATTTGTCAACTTGGCAGCTGCCGAAGTGTGGACTTTTGGACTCTTTTAAAATAAAAGAATTTGTGACGTCAAGAAAAATCTCACCGAAGTCGTCGAAATTTACGGAAGTAGAAAGAGTGATAAGGGGATGGGTGCGTGGGATAATTTGCTCTTTCTGTTGTTATTGCTTCGCGGTAGCCGGTCTGTTGGATGGGTTCGGCCAACCTCGGCGAGCTGCAGTTTTGAAGTTCCTCCCGATTCAACATATCTATTGACTTTGACAAAAATCAGGTACAGCTGTTTATTTTAATTCCATTGATCTCAGATTGAGATACAAAAATTGCTTTGTATTGCTCTGCTAGCAGGTGTAGGACTGGTTAGTTTTCATTTCAACAAATTCCAAAGAGTTTTTTAACATGCTATGAGACCTACAAAGAGAGTTTTTGTGGGGAAGACTTTGTCAAGACTTTATAATGTTTGTCCCAATATTTTTATTCATCTGATAAAGCCTATACATTTGTTTTTCTTAGAGGCCTCCTTTTTAATGCTGTAAAATGTTTTGCATAAATTAAATATGGAAAGTGTCTATTAGTTATACAGTTTCGCATCACTGAGCATAAGAAATTTGTACATTTTTTACCGAATACAGTTCTAAGAAATGTTAGCCTCAGAGTTAGCCAAAAATCTTTAGAATATACCTAGGCTATTATTTTCACCTATAACTTGCAAACACGAGCCTGTAAATATGCTTAAATCAGACCGTAATTAGGGCAGTTATCACCAAAACTATTGGCTTTATTTTTTCTTCGCTCTACGAAAAATACGCGTATGTTTTGTTTGCCTCAAAATTCAACTCAGGTCAACAAATCCTGGACCCGCCTCTGTGTGGGGTATTTTTGTGACTCGATTACCCGATGCTGTGTTTGCAATATTATTTATTTTTTATGTTGGGGTTGTGATCATCTAGCTAGCTCTTTACCTGCCTCTGGCTGAAAAGTGAAGGTAGCTAGCTATAGCTGGCTAAATGCAGTTTGGCTAAAACAAAATTCTTAATCAATAATTCTTATGCAAAATATATCTCCACTTTTATTACTGTCGCAATTTATTTTAAACATTCACGAAAACTTATTCCGACAAATGAAAAAATATTGACTGATTGTTTTTGCTATGGCGGGGTAACAGCGGGTTTTAAACTGTGTTTTTATTTTAGCTAAAGTTTCGGTAAAGTTATTTTTGAAAAATATATCACACCCGTAACAATGTTGTGCGCGCTTTACTTGATTTACGACATACTGCATACCTGTACTAAAGCGCTCCACCTGAATGTGTGGCACAGTTTACAGCTTATTAAAGCGCATTATTAAGCGCTTAGCGTGGCGGTCAACACTGGGTCACACAGTTTCTTGTGGTTTAACCCTGCATTTTGGCGCCTGCTCCCAGTTTAATCTTTATAATAATAGTCGTTGTCTGTCTATCGGTGCGAAATCCATTTTTATTAAAAAAATCCGGAAAACCTGGTATTATCACCAAAACCCGGTCACATCTCATAAATCCAAACCTTCGTCCAGTCTAACGGCTGTGCACATCTTTCTTTCGGAACTCACGCAAATTCCGATTTTTATTGGCTTTTGTTTATCCGCTCGCGTGTACTAGACCAATCGCGAAGCTCGAAATGACGACGACGAAGCATAGAAAAACAGAGCAAGCGTTATAGCTTTGAGGCTAAATAACTTGGAAACAAGGTGGTGATGTCAGTCATTTCTTACCACATGGGTAATTAACAATACCTGGGGCCAAATTGAGTAAGTTCCAAATCTGAGTCCCCGAATACGTTTTGGAATAGACGACTTGATGAGGTCGTCGAAAAACTTTTAAACCTCAATATCTCTGTTTTCGTTTGTCAAAAGTACATCACCCTGTACATTTTCTTGATCAGCGGTTCAAAATCTGGATGTTAGAGGCAACAGGTTTACAAATTTCTGAAAAAAATAATTTTTCGGTACTTCGGCGCGTCCTTGCAGCAAGAACCCGCAGAACTATTATATCTCGTTAACCGTTAGTCGAAAGCACACGATTCTATGCATTGTTTTGATAAGCATTTTTAGCTCCACTGAACAGTTTCAATATCTCAGTAGTTCTCATCGAAAACTTCAAGCTGCATCCAACTGAATCCATTAATCCATGTCGAGGTCTAATCAACATCTATAAGTTTAGCTTTTTTCCTTGTGCTGCTGCTTTTTTGACTGTACACGATGCCACTGAGTTATGTTCGTGAATCGCAATAGTTTAATGATGCGGTATCTGTCACATTGTTTTGATGATTTTTCTTCATTATTGATCCAATGGAACGATTTGACTTTCTGTACACTTTATCGATGATTGATGCGTACGGGTGCTGATGTGGCAGTCTTGGTCTGTTGTGACGACAAATTTGACCAACATACAATGCTTTGCATACCTAACTAGCTATATACTTAAGTCTTGACTGTCCACTGTTATGGAAAGATAGCAAAAGAAAATACGCAAAGGTTTAAATAGCTAGCTACGTTTATTTAAAATGACAGAATACTTTAAAAAAATCCTTTATGTAACTAGCTACATAAGCATAGCTACTTGTACTTTATTACTTAATTATTTAATAACAAATGTGCCTTTGGATTGCTGGCATCGTACTACTACTAGCTACTACTACTAGCTAATCACCCCCTTTTCATCAGGCATTGGAAAGGGTTTTCTGTTCTCTAATCCTCATTGTGGGGTGCCTCAAAATTTTGTGAATCCAATTAAAAAAATTTGTTTAAAACTTCCTTTTTTTTTACTCGCACGACTCATGGTATTTTGGTGTGTTGTCTTTAGTTCCAAGTCATGATTCCGGCCTCCAACCGCGAAGTTCAGTTGTGTCGCGTTCGCAAGTTTCAGAACGTTCACATTCACAAGCAATCACCTTGAGCAATTTAATAATATCAAATCTTTAATAAGCAGAGACATTTCTTTGAAATTCTTTGACCCAAAACTGCCTACAAAAATCACATGCGATTCTTCAAAATATGGATTGGGTGCAACCCTTGAACAGCAGCATCACAGTGGTTGGCAACCCATAGCATTCAAGTCACGATCATGCACGAATGCCGAACAACACTATAGTACACTGGAAAGAGAAACACTTGCAATAGTGTTTGGATGTACTACATTCCATGAATATTTGTATGGTCGAACATTTTCAGTTGACAGCGATCATAAATCATTAAAAAGCATTTTCAAATACAACATTAACAGTGCACCACCTCGGATACAAAGATTTTTGTTGCAGCTGCAGAAATACGATTTCACAGTTAGTTACGTTCCTGGAAAAGAATTAATAATTTCAGACACTCTCAGTCGTGCACCATCGAAAATTCAAGTTGCTGAGATTAGCGAACATGAAATCATCGCTCAAGTTGATTCTGTTATCTCAAGTCTACCAATTAGTGACAACAAATTAAAACTCATTCAAGAGGAAACATCTGCTGACAACACAATGCAAGAACTTTGTCGGACCATACTTAATGGTTGGCCATCTAATCGGTGTAACGAATGAACTCAAACCATATTTCAACCAGCGCCATGAACTTAGTGTTGTCAATGGTATCATAATGAAAGGAACTCGTATTGTCATTCCTCTCTCACTCAGACCTGAAATGAAGCGCATTCTTCACATTGGACATCTTGGAATAGAGCGAACAAAAATCAATGCACGCACTGCACTCTTTTGGCCTCATCTTAATGAAGAAATAGAAGACATGATTAGTAGTTGTGACACATGCCAAATATTTCGAAATAAACAATGCAAAGAGACTTTGATTCAGCATGAGGTTCCTAGTGAGGCCTGGGTGAAGGTGGGTACTGATCTCTTTACTCTCTTTAATAAACTCTTTCTTGTCATCGTAGATTACACTAGCAAATATTTCGAAGTGGTTCAACTTTCTAATGGCAAAGCATCAACCGTCATCAATTTTACGAAAGGCATATTTGCCCGTCATGGAATTCCAGCCGAAGTTGTTAGCGATAATGGGCCACAATACTCGTCATTCGAATTCAAACGTTTTGCAAGACAATGGGATTTCAAGCATACAACTTCCAGCCCTAAGTTCCCACAAAGCAACGGCCTGGTGGAAAGAACGATACAAACAATAAAACGAACATTTCGAAAATGCAAATCTGATGGTTCTGATCCTCACCTTGCGCTATTGGCATTGCGTACCTCAGTCAATAGTGCTAACTCGTCTGCTGCTTACTCACTCATGAAACGGAACCTACGGACATTGATTCCAACTGTGAATTCAACAAAAAATCAATATGGCAAACATGCTCGAGACTTACCAGCATTGAACATTGGCCAAACTGTAAGATTTCATCAAGGAAAGAATTGGGATCGTCTTGGCCAAGTTATGCAGACACATAAAACTCCACGTTCATGTATACTTCGAACTGACAAGGATACAACGATCCGTCGTAACCGTCGTGATTTACCTCCATCGAAATCTGAGTTCAAATTGGTCAAAAAAAATAAAAAAATTACAATATATTATAGTGTGGGAATGTTATGATTGTAAAAGTTTGTTTATGTTTTATGTCTACCATCTTGTCTCACTGTGTTGTCTACCATCTTTGTTTAGATCAGTGCTTGTTGTCTCATTCATCTCTGTAACATTGTCTCAGTTAACCATAATGTCTGAATGTATATATATATGGGATGCTAGATCAAGAATAGACACTCTATGTAAGCAATGCAACTTGTTACTGAACACAACACGGGCTACCGACTAGTATAGGAAAAATTGTCTTTAACCGACTGCTGGTGGACTGCCCTGAAGCGATCGATTAAAGGGGGGTCACAAAGCGAATTTAGACGGCGACTTCGCCGGCGAAATGTTTCTGACCATGCGTTTTATTTTTTTTAATTTGCTTCAAAAATTCGCTTCGCCGAAAGGTAGAAACTGTTCCTACGTTTTAGCGGAGAAATATTTGGCTGTAAACTTTTAACCAATCAGAACGCAATATTCAGTGTTTATTCTTAGAAAAACTCATTAGTGGAAAGAATTCAAAATAACTGTCTGGTTTTTAATACTCAAAAAGAGTGCTTTCATTTAGTATTTTAAATTCGCGTTGTTTTTCGTTCCACCGCGCAGAAGGTGTCACGATTCGAGAGAAGAAATTTTAATTTAAAGTCAATACAGCGCCCTATACCGTGCGATTTTGCATAATGGCGGCAATGATGTAACCTTGTGTACTTTTTCCATCTTTTTCCTGGTTCTTGCAGTGTGGTGTATGCATTAATTTAGCTCAGTAGCATGGCTTTTTATTTTGTTGGAATAGCTTGCTATTATACTGACCATTGCGTGTTAATTAAAATTCGTTTTTTCCTTTTTATGTGTTTCAAAAAAGGTTGTAGCTCATTCTCTGTGTTGCAGCTCCTCCTCAGTCAGTTGCGCAGTAGTGGTATAAGTGCTCGACTCACGTTCGATACATACATAATGTAGGGCCGTTGTCTAGCTAGGCAGAAATTTCAGAGATGTCTGTAGCTCAAATAAGGGCTTTTGGTTTGCTTATGGTGTAGGGAGGCCATTTTAAAATACTGTAATCATGATATCAAGGGACCCCTTGCGTCTGTTTCATAGCGGACAAAAACGTTACGAAAAAATAATTTAGTATCCCTATATATATACCCCCTCGGTTAAAACAGGACATCTCCAGAACGAAATAAGATGTTTATATTCTGTAACGAGGGTACCGACTTGCCGGAAACGCCGCAAAAACCACGGGGCTGTCGGCGACTTCCGGCGTTTTAAAAAAATATCAAAGTTTCGCCCGGAGAAACCCGAATCAACCCGAAACAACATTTTTTTAAACATTTATTACCATGATGTATAATTTATTCTTTCAATGTCGAGCAGTGGTAGTGGATGTTAGACGTAAATCTCTGGTTATGACGGAGGGTTAGTAAACGAAATAAGAACGCGTATATTTATATTAACATAAATGTCTGTCTTCTGTGTATTAACGAAGTCCGTAGATACTTTACAGTACAGCTACCGCGCCATTATAGCGCATTTGCATATCGGCACATAACGGCATGGTTAAGGTACCCAATACCAAATATAAACATAACGGTAGACTAATAGTCACTCCTCAACAGTGGAAGTTCTGAAAAAACTGTTTTTTATATCATTTATTCGATAAATATATATAGCTGTAATAAAATCCCACAAATAATGGACAAAATAGCACCTTCCTTCTTCACGACAAAATTTAAACGAGAACAATGAGCCTCGCGCGCATAGCATTTCGGGGGCGATTTCGGATGGGCCCAGGCTTTTCCGGGCGGTTACAGACAAAAACCTTGAAAAACCCCTGAAAAAACGCCCGCGGTCGCCCTAACATATACGCCGTTTTCGGCGAGTCGGCACCCTCGTATTCTGTAACAAGAATGTTAATCTCAGATAAATTGTCTGTATTATTAGCAAAAAAATAATTTGGAAACCTGTCCAAAATAGGCTAAAATGTCTAAAAATGTCCTAAAAGAATTATTTATACAAATGTCTTCCACAAAACCTCTTAAACGAAGTTAACTTTTTTTATGGTCCATAGGTTAGATAAAATATCTGGTATATTTAAAAAAACTCTAATTTTAGTGCCTTTCAAAATTGTCCAAAGTGTTATTTTTGTGAGAAATATATATATATATATATGTGTAAAATGGCCTTTATAGCCATAGTGTATGCTTAAGCTTTACTTTATACTGATTTTAAAACTCACTTTGGATTCTGAGGCCAGTAAAGATGATGTAGATAAAATATTAAAAGGGTTTTTGGGCCAAATATGTGACATCATAATAATACGGAGACTCTGTGTGTGTGTGTCTGTGTCTGTCTGTAACAGGCAAAGTGGTTAGTTTTCCTTTGATGTTGCCAAAATAATTATGACTCAAATGTTAAATTTTCTGACATTACAGCATGACGTAATAACATTAATGTAACATCAATATCCTAATTTAAATTAATGAAGCCATTACAATGTACTGAAAACCTTTGATGCCAAATAACTTGAGAAAGAGGTGGTGACGTCAGTTTAACCGTGCAGGTAACTAGGGACACCCTGAGACCAAATTGGGTAAGTTTCCCAAACCTGGGTCCCCAAATCTGTTTCGGATTAGATATATAGGTTGATGACGTCATCAAAAAACCTTTACTGTTTGTCAAAGATACATGATCCTATACATTTTCTTGATCAGTGTTTCAACATCAATACGATGTGTCTTTGCTGATTTCAGCAAAAATTTTAAACATTGTTAATAACATTGTTAGTAATGCAACACAAAGTTATTACAGTTGATGAAATACATGACATTTCATGACAAATAGCTAATATTCCAAACCCTTCATGCATTGTAAAGAGGATTTTTAAGAACGGTGCTCAATATAAAGCAATTTTTAGTAGAAATTTGCAAAGAATGTGAGAAACAGAGGAAGCATGGCATTGAAAGGCTTCTGATCATGTTTAAAACACAAAAGTGCCTAATATTAAGCACTTTCCTGGTTTAGTGTTGTATATTATATGTTAAGTAAAATATTACATGTATATAAAGAGTTAAGTTTTATCTAAAATTGACTTTCATATAAACTTTTATATACCAAATTGTACTTGCTTGTGATGAAAGATTTCCTGTTCCATGGAAACTTTCCATTTCCAATGTGCCCCTAATATGTAAATAATGGATTGGTCTTTATTAATGCTTAGGAATTTATTGTTCTCTGTGTGCAGATAAATATGAATTTTTTAGTCATGTGTAAAAGTATACACGTACTCATTTTTTATTATAATATTACTGTGTATACTTATATTCATTTAAAAAGAAAAATGATTTGAATTGTTGTGTATCCCAAGTTGTATCCTTATTATATATTTAAGCAAAATTAATGTTTTTATACATACGTTTTCTATTTTATATATGTGATTTAAATATACCTGTTGCTGATAGGTGGAACTTAATTTATTGTGTCGTCTGGATGAGAAAGGAGTTTTGCCGACCTGGCTGATCAGCAATAAATTTTATTTGTAGTTTTTTGCAAATCTAAGCAAATTAAATTGTGTGAAGTATACAGGTTTGCCATGAACAATTGCAGTAGTAAATACAAGTTTTTAGGATAGGATCAAAAACATACTTTATGTACCAAGCTTTGTTTTTTTCCACTTGGGTGTCAAAAACATAATATTTTAAAGTCTAGCATTAGTGGGTTCCAAGCCACTGTTATATACTAGAAAATAAACCAATTAACTTCCTCAAAATATGTGAATAAATTAATTTTGATTGTAAAATTCGTTTTGAATGGTATAAAAAGTGGTGTTACTTTACTAAATATTATACTTTTTATATCCATAACTAAAAACATATATAACAACTGAATGGCGTATAGTTCACATTTAATTAGAAATTTTATCTTATATTTTAGTTCTAAACAGTGACAGAAATATATTGAAATTTGGCAATGGTAAGTCTAAAATTATACTTTAGTGCTCTTACTGCTCAGTAGGCTACATTTTAAAAGTTTGTTGCTGACCTTAAAATGCATGAATTTCCTGAATTATTTTTTTATTCACATTTTGTGAATTTTTCACAAAATCCACAAAATGTGAGAATTTTCATTCTAAGTTGTAAATGTGTAATCGGTTGGTTTGTCTTTTAATTTAAAAGCTTTCTAAAAGTCGACTCAGTTTCTTTATACTGAATAACAGACGAACCTGGTCAGTTTTCAGGTGACTCAGTGAATATTTTTTTATAAAAGATTGATAATAATGGCTATTAGAGTTGTTTCTTGATTGGATGCATCGTTTAATGCATACATCTCCTGTTTAATTGCTGCTTTGCTTCTTTATTGGAAATATGTTACTTTCTTGTCATCAGTAGTTTGTAAGAGGCTTTACCACATTAGGACTGTGACTAAACCAAAAAAAAATTGGAGATCTAAACCTGCCAAATCCCTGTGGCATTCTTTCTGCAAACATCAATTAATTCGACTCGTTTGAAATAGTCCTGTCTATCTTTTCATACGTTGTGACAACTAGTCTATTGTTTGATGTGTTGTCTCTACAGCTGTTGTGCTTCAAATTGCTACTGCAGAGAACTCTATTTGACACAACTCCATTTTATATTTGTTTTGTTTTTTGAAGTTTTGTTGAATTTTGAAATTTTATTCACCACTTTAATATAATAACCAATGTGTGGTTTTCTCTTTATTTATTATTTTAAACATTTTTTGTATAATTGCAAACCCATTTAAATTACATAGCCTTAACACTACTCTCCATCTCCACTACTCTCCAATTTACATCTTGGCATGAAAGGAGACGGTTTATTTTATTATTTTTTAATAATATTTTAACTCAACTATTACACAGCTTACCGACAGTTAGGCTCTTGTAGTAGAGCGTTTTTTTCCAATGCGGATGCTCGTGGTTTAAACCCTGACTAAAATTTGCCAAGTTATGAAAGTGTGAATGTATCCTGTCTGCTTAACGTTCAGCATGAGAATAGAACTGATATTTTAGATGGTTGTCTAATTCAGATTTTACTTGCACGACTTCCGTAGCTCAAATAGGAGGTTTAAGTGCACTAGGACCCCTCTGAGGAACCTTAAACAGTACAAATAGGGACTGAAGAAGCTATTCTTAGTATACAAACGTGATGAACATACTTTCTTTTGTCGAAAGTGGTAATTACATGAAACTACAGTTATTTACATTGTAAATGGACCTATATCAAACCCTTTTTATTTGGAATACGTATTTCGACAGGAATTTATTTATTATAGGGAGCCGTCAAAAAATTTGATTACCCAAAGTACGTTTGGAGTCCCACCGGTGGCTGGTGGTGTCAACCGAGGAATTGGAAACGCAACACAGCAATTGCTTTTATAGCTTCAGCACTTATCTCTATCCCAATAATAAAGTGGGGACGGGAAAACGAAGTGGGTAGTTTTTTGTTTATCGATAGATTTATTTGTTTTGTACCTACAGTTTAGCGGTGTATACCATGCGTGTAATGGTCACAAAAGTACTTTTTTGGAAAGTTAAATTACCCGAGATAAGAAAAGTCATGTATGACTAAAACTCTGTTCATTTATGTATTTTTAAAAGTTTATAAACTATCATCTTCCTTGGTTTTTATTTCTGGAAAAAAATGTGCTTGTTTATAATAACGAAGATTTTAATTTTAATTTCACTATAAGCTAGAAGTGAAAAAAAAGGTTTAAAATTTTTGCCTGATGACTTCTCTAACAAAGTTTTTTTTGAAAGAGATTAAAACGTAAACATTTAGTAAGAAAATTGTCTGAAGAAACCTTTCAATATGGTAGTTCACCTCCCTAATTAAAGTCTATCAAATGTTTAACAAAACATAGTTTCATTTTTAATACCAGTGTTTATAATCAGTACCATATATAGTAATGTTGCTTCACAAATTTTTTATTGATTTTGTAATAGCACGCTCTTTTTTTCTAAACAATGCCAAACTTAAAAGCACAAAATTGTTAAAATTTTAAAACACTGGCTGGACATTTTGCTGGGAGCGAATAAGAGTTAAATGAAATAAATGATTTAAAATCAGCCTTATCTGAGCTTATGAACAAAGACTTAAAAACAATTTTTGGGACGTTTTTTCCCTAAGTAGCTAAACAATGTTTGGAACAAAGGGCAAAATATTTTAGAAACAAAAATATGAATGATGTATCTGCTCGATCAGGGTTTCCACGCCACTTCAAATCTTCTGTAAAATGAAAATCCTACACAATATCTTTTCACTTCTCCTCAGAAACTATGAATACTACCTCCGGTATTATACACAATTCATGTAATTCCATTGTATCCATTGTTTTAGTGATTTCTGTTTAATTTGAAGGCCATTTTATGTTCATATGTATCTTCGTGCAATCGATCAACTAGATTTACTTACCTACTTAATTGAGCTTTTATCTTGTAACGAAACAAGAGTTATTTCCCTTGGGTATTAGTTTTCTTGAGAGATGCTGATTTCTCTTTTGACATATTTTATACATTTGTTACCTGACTCTTTTCTTGATTGTAGATAAGGTATTCACACAGACTTCCCAATAAGGTATTTATACATGTAATGTTTTTGTTGTGTTATCTGGATCGAAATGAGCCTGTATACTACCATATGCTGCTTATATAATGATTTTTTTATTCGTTGCGTTCCGTTAGAATCTGCTCTTCCAGTTTCCAGAGTCGTAGAATATTTTCTTGCCATAACTTTTATTAGGTGACTACCTTCAATATCTAAAGCTCCATGCGCCTTTTTAAACCTGTGTGGCTCCAAATAACCAAAAAATATAGTATTTCGAACGCTTCGTTTTATGAAATTGGAAACGACACATTTGGAAATGACTCGATTTTAAGGTGTGGTTGGGTGGGGTTTTGAAACCCAAAAAACTTATATTTAATATTCATGTCGCGTAAATGCATCTGTTGTCATTGATTTGGCTACTATCTACATGACGACCAGTGCTATTGTTGTTAATATTGGAGAACTGAATGAAATAATTATGCCATAATACGATAAAGTTTTTGTTTGTTTGTAGGAAGATGTTTCAAGCTAGAATTTCTGGAAAAGTGTTGATCGAACTAGCAGTGTTTGCTTCCTGTACTATACCTTTATAATAAGAAACTACACGTTGTTTTATATACGTCCTTATTTCTCCCCCTTTTATCGACTTTGTTTGGAAATTAGAAATAAGATTGAGATGGCCTGTTCCGCATTTATAAATTGTGAAATTGATAAATTTCGAAACTTGAAGAAAAAGGTTAAAGGAAAAGAAAAACTTTACTTTAAAAAACGTACTGGCGAAAGGGTCCAAAAATGAATCTGGTTAGAAAAATGTAGGAAATTTCGATATGAGTTCAAAAAAGTGTTTTAAAATCATTATTAATGTTAGGGTAGTTGATCCAAAGTTATCATTTTTATTCGTCTACAAAAAAAAACTCCGATGGAGGCGAGTTTCATAATTTACAAGTAATCATAATAAAGACACAGCCTAGTGAAAGTTGGTGGAATTCCTTTCATTTTTGGTTTGTCAAGGCTCTACAATCTCGTGTGCACAACCATTTGCATAAGAGAACTTTGTTTTGGTTAGATGGATTTAACAAAACACAAATTTTTTTTAGGAGGTCAAACCTTAAATATTTTTTCAGGCCCTGTTCGAACGCGATTTATTAGTTATGGATTGAACATTGTGGGATTAATTTTCACTTCATTTGGATAATATTTGCAAAAATATACTAACAAATAAATAACTATATTTCACATTATGAGATTCACAAATAAATTTGCGCAGAAATTTAAGCAGCTTTCATCTTCTTCAGATGACGCGTTGCTTCAAATAATCAGAAACAGTAGTAGAATTTCTTTCAAAAAATAATTGCGGAATTACACATTCTCGTCTACAGATCTTTTTGAGATAAACCTCGAAATTAGTTCTGAACCCGTCTGGTCACATGATGGATTCTGATTGGTCTATTATTAGAGATCTTTGTTTTTCCGCGAAAGATTTTATTAAGCAATTAAATGTAAACCAACATGGCGGTGGAGAGAATTTAAATCAGATATAACGAACTGTATACATACATCTACCAAGAACATAAGCCGGCTCTCTGTTTTTAAAAAAATTCACTGTTAGTATTTTGACTATTTATTTGCATAACTAGCTTTACGTTTTCTTGACAAAGAAATTTCGCAAGAGAAATCAACAGCATCTCGTACAAAAATTCACATTTATTCTTTAATTAAAAGTTATAAAAAGTACACCATATAAAAAAGTTAATGATAAAAACAATTGGATGATGTGGACGTAATATTAACAAAATTATCCAATCCGCATGACCTCCCCTTCTTTTCCTCATATTTCTTAAGCAAGCCAATTTATAAGGATTAAGTCTAAAAACTTGTCGAAATTGTCGAAATCATTGGAAGAATAATCCAAAGCCATTGGATTTTGAAAACCTTCTCAGCGTTAATAGAGCTAATTTTCGCGGTTTACCGGGGTTGTTAGTCGAATTCGCGAACTTTAATTGCGAAATATTCTTTCACGTGGCGGTTCAGGCAAATTTAATAATTCCTAGGATTCTCAACTGTGGGTAGAGTAAAAAAAATTTATTTAAACTAAAAAAAACTTATCGCAAATGTGTTTGATGATAATTTAACATCACCCGCGGAAATTAATACCCATAAAAATTAGAATCATTAAGTTGAATTTCAAACTCGTATTACTAAGAAAACTATATAGCGAGTCGGAAGAAGCCAGGAAGAATCGTTGCTATTCAGAATAAATGTTTTCGGTTCTAATGTATTCCCAATAAGAATCATCCAATTGAAAATAAATTGAGACTTAGCTGTATAGAGCTGTCAGAATAACGAAGTTTAAACGAAAATACGTAATTCTTATATACAAAAACAGTGCATTAATATTGTTTGAATGTACTCCATACTTCGAATAAGCAAGCACCAGCGTGAAAGCGAAAAAAAATGCACAAAGGGTACGCAAATATAGTCACTGCCCGCCATGTTGTGCTTCCGTATAACATCACTTGTATTGGCGTCGTGGCCATGTTACGCAA
Organism: Hydractinia echinata; assembly: GCA_030067915.1. Taxonomy (NCBI): domain Eukaryota; kingdom Metazoa; phylum Cnidaria; class Hydrozoa; order Anthoathecata; family Hydractiniidae; genus Hydractinia; species Hydractinia echinata. The sequence goes on from JASGCC010000209.1 coordinate 180,083, forward strand.
TTCGAAAAATGAATCTTGTCCCCATAATGCTAAGTTTGTTGTGAGTAGAAATAAAGCACCCTGTCTAACAATATCTCCCTGAGTTCCTTTGAAAGAAGGTCTAAATCGTAGAGCCTTCACAATTGCAGTCACTTGTAACATTGACTCGATTAATACGAGTGAAGATTTAATCAGTAGCAAAGTTGACATGCTTTGCATGACGTTAAGTTCGGTTATGGCTGCCGTAAAACTAAGTCCAGCGTATAAAAATACACCGGTAAACGAAACTATTAACAATGCATCATCTGAATTATAAGGATACCAAGACGATCGCTGACTTTGCAGTCCTTTTAAAATCAGCCATAAACAAATCACCATTATAGTATGCAACGTGATTTGGTATAGATAATAAAATTTTAGTGCGTGGGATGAGTTCGTATCGATCCATAAAAATGCGATGGATATAAAGAGTAATGTTGACAGCAAGATACCCAACAAGAAACCTGGATCCGCGGATGGCTTATACGTGTCCATGATCTCATGTGACTCTTGCGACTCTTGACACGAGCGACACAAAGAGTGATTGGATGCGCGACTGTATAGCGATATATGACTATGCGATCTTGATAAAGTCGGGCTGGCCACACTACCAATATAACCCGAACTATCGTCAAGAAAATTTTTCGCCTTTCCCTCTTTGTCTTCTTCGTCTTGCATTTCGTCGTAGATGTAAATATCTTGAGGATCTGGGTCCAAGTCTCTCATACCACTCCACATAGTATACAGCATGCCACCTGGAAAGTATAAAACAAAAATCCTTGTTTTATAGACTGTCACGTGAAAAGTAGAGTAGAGTAAGAAGAATTTTTTTTTTCTCATAAAAACGTTTGCAGAACGTCAACACAGTAGATAAAAGATAAATCTGTCAGTTTTGTTTATATCTTTGTAAGTACTGAATTATTTTGTTAGTGAGTATTTTACCAAACGGGTGCAAATTAAAAAAAAATGGAATATCTGTTTTTCCAAGAAGTATAAAGGAAGGTTATAAAATGCTGTTACTACTATTGTACATAAAATAAGTTTAATTATCTTGAGATAAAGATCTTATTTCTAATGTTTACTGGTAAGTACATCCAAAACCTACTTTTATAACCCTATACAGCCATGAAAATTCATACTTAGTTGTGAAATATAGTTATTTATTTGTTATTATAGTAGTTTTTAGTAGATTTCAGGATTTATCTCTCGCCTAAAATTTATTTTGTGGCTGCCACAAATTAGTTTTTTATTCGCCCCTCCTTAAACACTTTTTTTTTTAAATTTAACATCTACATGTAATGTTTAATATGTATAACAAACGTACCTGCAATGAGGGAATACTCCATAGTAAATGGATACAGGTACGGTTCACTAGCGGTCCAAATCTTTGACATTGGTACATCTTCAGCACTACACCATGATCTTCGTGGACCTTCTAAACTAACTGACTTAAAGAGTAATCGAGCATGACTAAACAAGGCACGAAACCACAAGCAAATGTTCGTACCAAGAATATGAAATAACACCAGCCTGATATTTTGCGACTTGTGCAAAGTTGCATTCGCAAATTTACGTAAAAATAAGATTTGTGTTAAGATAAAAATCGCCTTGAAAAGTGAAAAAAAGAGACTAGAGATGTTACGAGAACACTGAAGATAGAAGGAAATATGTAAAATATCCATCACTGAACTTCCTGCACCGAATACGTATGCACCTGCCATTAAAGGTCTATGTGAATGTGGTAGCGAACTTATAAAGTCAACAGTTTTCCGGTCGTTTTGTTTACAAAATATGTACATTATCCAGATCAGTGCAGGGCAGATGCAGGTTATTAAAAATCCGTCAATATGGTCAGTTGTTATGCCGGCAACTTTTGAATCGTTTTGTAACCAAGCGGTCATATTCATAACAATACCGGCAGTTGTTAAGCAAATCAAATATACGACACTTGCAATACGTCCGTCGGATCTGGTACCGTCAGAAGGCAGTATAGGTTCAAGTATATACATTAAGAACAAAAAGAACCTATTTGAGTTCGGTGCACGGCGGTTTGTGGCGGTTTGTCTCCTGCCGTTTCGTAGTAATTCTGCAGTGTTTGTTGTTTCGTGTTTGTTTTCGTTTTCCATGCCAAGTTTCAATTTTTCAATCGTTAGTACTTCACTCTGTTTCATGTTATCTGTTATTGTATATTTATATCTTTATACTTTATATTTGTTATGCTTAATATTCCATTTTTAAATTATTCTGTTCTTCGTTTAAATTAATTATCAACGGTGTTTGAAAATGTTTTCACGCTAATTCGAACTCACTAATAACCAACCATAGAGAAATAATTTTTTCGAACGAGATTTCAAACTAATTTAAACTGCTTCAAACGAGTTTAAACTAGCTAATTATTTTCTTAATCTGGCAGAAATTCGTTCGAATGAATACCCGTGCATAAAAGACAATACAAAATTCAGTGATGCGTGAAGTATTTTTCTTCTTTCTCACTATACATAAGGTTTGTTAATTAACCTCATTAAATAATATATTCAAAGACATTTAAACGCTTCATTAGGCTCAGGTCATACCAACTAAGCAAACATACAACTCGGCACCAGTCCTCTCACAGTATGTCGACGAGTTGGTTTTTAGCTAATGTGGGGCGATATTTCAATTTGGGAATGAGAACTAAGTTTTCTTCTATTTAAAACTTTATAACATAACGCACCGCGCGTTGAGGATCACGCCATTTTGAATCTTTCTTTTTTAAATATATTTTCACAACACGACCTTAGTGAATAAAGAATGACTTAAAAAATAGAAAAAACAACTTTTTCATTTCCTGGGTCATACCCAATATTAACTTAAAGGAAAAGACTCGCTTACCCAAGTATTTAATTTGTTTGTTATATCAACCTGAAAATCGATTTCTTGTTTTGGTCAAAAAGCTCACATGTCAACCTCGTCCCCAGGGCAATATAAAAACCTTAAAAGCCCTGTCTGTTGTGTAGAGCCCGAAAATTCAGAGTTTAAATTTAACGATACTAATTGTTTTTTAAAGTCGAAATCATCATTGCCTTTCTATTTCCCACCGTTTCAAAAAAAAAAATCCCATATATCTCGTTTCCCTAACTTTGTTTATCCTTTAAATCATTTAATTAAAAATAAATATTATTTTCTCGACGTTTTATTTTAGTCCGAAAATTTCATTCAGCAAATTCATGCCGAAAGAACATACAATAAGGACAACCTCGTTTCCAAGTCTTTTTATATTATTCTGAATGTCGGGTGGCTACAACACACATTGACTTAGCCATCATAGAGGTTTTGGTTCCTTTGAAAAGAAATTGCCATTAATAGTGAAATTTTTCAAACAATTTCAAATTTTCAGTACTTCAGCTAACCTAACAGATATTACACACAAACAAAGCACAAACAAGCTAAAGATGAAGAACGAATGAACACAAATGCGTTCTATGTTTAGCTAGTACTTCGGTTCGTGAGTCTGTGTTTTGTACCGTGCGTCATAGTTTTGTAGTTCTCTGTGTGAAGCTGATGCATTAAAAGACACCTAAAAAAATATTGTTTTAAAAAACAAAAACACTAAAAATGTAGTATTTAACTTTTTTAACTTTTCTCAGGAAAGTACGAATAAGAAAGAAAACATAGCTGCCTTAAAAAATTGCAGGCGACTTAAAAAAGACTTCAAAATATGTTTTTTACACCTAACATAGACATCAAGTTAATTGAGTTCTGCTAATGACGCAAAATATGCTCTAAAGCAACAAAAATATGCTCTAAAGCAACAAAAATATGCTTGAAACTCAAATTTTACAAAATTGTATTTCTAAATATTATGTGCTTTTTCTTTACTTGCATTAATTTGTGTATATTTTGTTTGTTTACGTTCTAACCAGTTTCTCACAATGTTTCACGTAGCTTATGCAATAAAACACAGCGGGTTTAAAAACATATTGAAAAAAAGAATGTAAAAGTGGTATGATAGATACTGGACCATTCGCAAGACTTTCACACAAAAGTAGGCGACCATTCGCAAGCCTTTCACACAAAAGTAGGCGACCATTCGCAAGCCTTTCACACAAAAGTAGGCGACCATTCGCAAACCTTTCACACAAAAGTAGGCGACCATTCGCAAGCCTTTCACACAAAAGTAGGCGACCATTCGCAAGCCTTTCACACAAAAGTAGGCGACCATTCGCAAGCCTTTCACACAAAAGTAGGCGACCATTCGCAAGCCTTCCACACAAAAGTAGGCGACCATTCGCAAGCCTTTCACACAAAAGTAGGCGACCATTCGCAAGCCTTTCACACAAAAGTAGGCGATCATTCGCAAGCCTTTCACACAAAAGTAGGCGACCATTCGCAAGCCTTTCACACAAAAGTAGGCGACCATTCGCAAGCCTTTCACACAAAAGTAGGCGACCATTCGCAAGCCTTTCACACAAAAGTAGGCGACCATTCGCAAGCCTTCCACACAAAAGTAGGCGACCATTCGCAAGCCTTTCACACAAAAGTAGGCGACCATTCGCAAGCCTTTCACATAAAAGTAGGCGGCCATTCGCAAGCCTTTCACACAAAAGTAGGCGACCATTCGCAAGCCTTTCACATAAAAGTAGGCGACCATTCGCAAGCCTTTCACACAAAAGTAGGCGACCATTCGCAAGCCTTTCACATAAAAGTAGGCGACCATTCGCAAGCCTTTCACACAAAAGTAGGCGACCATTCGCAAACCTTTCACACAAAAGTAGGCGACCATTCGCAAGCCTTTCACACAAAAGTAGGCGACCATTCGCAAGCCTTTCACATAAAAGTAGGCGACCATTCGCAAGCCTTTCACACAAAAGTAGGCGACCATTCGCAAGCCTTTCACACAAAAGTAGGCGACCATTCGCAAGCCTTCCACACAAAAGTAGGCGACCATTCGCAAGCCTTTCACACAAAAGTAGGCGACCATTCGCAAGCCTTTCACACAAAAGTAGGCGACCATTCGCAAGCCTTTCACACAAAAGTAGGCGACCATTCGCAAGCCTTTCACATAAAAGTAGGCGACCATTCGCAAGCCTTTCACACAAAAGTAGGCGACCATTCGCAAGCCTTTCACACAAAAGTAGGCGACCATTCGCAAGCCTTCCACACAAAAGTAGGCGACCATTCGCAAGCCTTTCACACAAAAGTAGGCGACCATTCGCAAGCCTTTCACATAAAAGTAGGCGACCATTCGCAAGCCTTTCACACAAAAGTAGGCGACCATTCGCAAGCCTTTCACATAAAAGTAGGCGACCATTCGCAAGCCTTTCACACAAAAGTAGGCGACCATTCGCAAGCCTTTCACATAAAAGTAGGCGACCATTCGCAAGCCTTTCACACAAAAGTAGGCGACCATTCGCAAGCCTTTCACACAAAAGTAGGCGACCATTCGCAAGCCTTTCACATAAAAGTAGGCGACCATTCGCAAGCCTTTCACACAAAAGTAGGCGACCATTCGCAAGCCTTTCACACAAAAGTAGGCGACCATTCGCAAGCCTTTCACACAAAAGTAGGCGACCATTCGCAAGCCTTTCACACAAAAGTAGGCGACCATTCGCAAGCCTTTCACACAAAAGTAGGCGACCATTCGCAAGCCTTTCACACAAAAGTAGGCATGTTTTCTTGTAAAATAGGTTCTCACGAGTTAAGACTAATGATATGTTTGTATTTTGTGAACAATATTCTTATCAAATTTGTGCAGTTAGGTTATTTTACCAACAAAAGAATTTGAAAGATGAAATTACAGGCAAAGTATTCCTTCGATGTGCTATTTCCAAATAGTTAAACATCTCGTCGTAATCACGACCACACAACTGTTTGGCGGTGCACCTTCTACAGCTTACAACTTCGCGAGACGAACACACTGTTATTTTTGTAACCTTTCGCTGGTTTTTCGTTATTGTCAGATTGGTTGAAATTAAATCATATGCAGTCTTGTTTAAAAAAATAACGCTAAAGGGTGCAATCCGTGTCACTCTAAATAGAATATATTCGCATTTGTTTACGTTCCCTATTTTCATACAAACCGTAACAAACTTTGTATTAGCCTTATTACATTAATCTTAATTGGCGTTAATTAGATTTGAGGTTGGAAAACGTTGATAGACGATGATTTTGCAGTGGAAATAAACCTTTAGATGCTTTTCTTACGTCTATTAAACGTCGGACGTCATCGTTTTTTTGTATTTGTGTAATTACGCAATTTACTGTTTATGTAGCTTCAGATAATTCACACCTTAATATGTGCCAGTTTTCACGATAAGGGAACTTATTATATACAAATAAACATTTTTAAGATCATGTTCAGTAATTTGTATTAAATTAGTTTATGTTCGGAGGTTTATCCAGGGAAATGGATCGGAACACCGCCTTATAGTATTATTATATGCTGTGATGCTTCAATTAACCTACCGGACGTTTAATAATTTGAGAGACATTTTCTTCTGGAATGGGTTTAGAACTAATAAAAAAGAAAGCGTTTATTTTGTGGGTATTTCAAGAAAAGGAGTTAAAAAGTTTTTTTTTTGATCAACGCATCGCCGTGCATCCTCGTTTATTTCGGAAATCGAGACCTTAGAAGTGTTATTTTGACTTGTCTGAATATTATTGTAAAAAACAAACAAAGAAAAGTTTATTTACTATGTAAACTATTTTTTTCTATAATGTCAATATTATGTTGGCCATAACTGATTAAATGAACTGACACAAAATTACTTGTTTCATATTAACAAGTCGCAAGAAGCCGGCAGAAACTTAAAGACAGTGATCAGAAAAAGGCGCGTAAATGTTTGTTGTGTTTTCAGTCTTGATTTTATTATTTTTTTGTAGAGTCGAAGATAGAAAATCTTTTGAAGAAATTATAAGGGGCTGAAGTATGTGTTCTAGTGAGAAATACGAAATAGCGAAAATTCGAGATAACGAGAGTCCACTGTAGTCCCTTTTTTCTTGTTATTTACTGTTGTGTGTCTAGCGTCTAACATGATTGTATTTTATTGTAACTTGCAACCAAAATTGTAACTTTGACGACCTGAAAGGAGCACTAAGTAGAGAATGATCTTTCAAAACATGAAATATACAAAAATCAATGTGACAAAATTTTTTTCTCTATAAACAGATACTCACACCACACAAACATGGGATGCTATCTGATATTTTTATAGCTGATAACTTATTTTTTATGCTACATTTCCATCTCATGCAAAAGATTATGACTTGCTGACAATCAGATACATCTCTGCTTGTTTTTTTGATAATAAGGAAGCCCGTAAAAAAAACTCTGCGATCTTTGAATGCTTACTTTGTCGTGACAGCACAAACGATTCAGTTAAGTGTTCCTTAGTGCTGACGTAAGCAAAAGAAGGAAAGTTTATTTAATTTAATCTGCCATAGTGTTTGTTCATCATCTCTAATGTTTAGAAAATAAATCTGTTGTTTACCAAGTTGTCTTGGACGTTCTTAACTTTTTGATATTATTTCTATTTTTCCTGAAAAGACCAGACATTTCAATGTTAAACTTTATATTTGTTATCGCCCAAACACCAAAACACTCCGAGTATATATCTACAAGAAGTTTAGGGTGTTTATTAGAGATTGGTGTTAAAAAGAGGCTCAAAGAAAATGACATCAAAATATTCATTGTTGACATCATGAATTCGACTTAAATTGCTTCAATAAGGAAGATTCTAATGCCTGACGAAATCTGAGCTTAATATTCTTACAAAAGAAGAAGCGTATATTGTTGATGCTTCGTGAGAAAGTTTTTGTTGCACAGAAGTCTGTGATTTGATGACGATTGGTGGATGAATACTGGGTCCACAACATTAATGTCGTTGTTCACGTTTTTAAGGAAAACATTTTAGTTGAAAACAGGTTAGAAACATTTTAAATCTTAGCTAAGATTTCTTCAAGGATATCAAAATTGATTTTCTCTCATACGAAAGTTTAGACTCAAAAGAATCAAAAAGCGCTGTCAGTATCCTGTTCGCAGTCAATTTGTTTGCGACCCAGCGTAATTTTTGTCACCTTAACTATTCCAATTTTCCGGTCATAAGAAATATTTTGCTGAGTGTCCTGGCTAATACACGGTGTATCTCACATCAATATAGATAAGACACTCGTGATATTGCGAATTTAAAAAACCGATATAAGGAGCCGCGATAAAAATCAGCTCAGCATAAAAAGGTTTTTTTTTTGACAAGAGAAGTTGTTCAGTTTTGTTTCAAAGCGAAAAATCTAGCTTTCCACGATTGCCATGTTTGCGTATTAGAACGAGCATAGAGATACAGCTGGAAACATACAGCTGGAAACATACAGCTGGAAACATACAGTGGGAAAACTAATTAATTGACTAAACGTTAAAAATAAAAAATAAAGTAAGAAATAACATCACCAGGAAATATATGTTTAAGTTTTTTATATAACCTTTGCGCAACACATTAAATAGTTTGATTGTTAATTCGAAATGTCGTCAAATAAGGATGATTTTCTAATGTTGTTTATTAACTTCGCGCGACAAACGTTTCCTGGTTAGTTGGCTTCATATTATTGTTTCAAGCAACAGCATTACTCGAAGTCAACAAAATTATATGACGCGCCGAGGGTAACATATCATCAAAATACTTTTCTTTCTACACTAAAAGATTGTTGATAAGCAGACATTTAAACTTTACACTATAGACGCCTTTCTATATAAAAATGACTTCCAGACCCCCCCTCTTTCTCATTTTCTTTATACATGCAATAAAATAGTTAGACATGGTTTCGAAAAGTTTATTTACAAGAAAGGCGCCATTCTGGTGAAAAATGTGTTTCTCGTTCCTGTTCACCAATTCTCTATTTACTTAATCTAATCATTTACACTATTCTCTTGTTTTTCTTTTCTTCCTTTTTTTGTGTGCAAGCTGTTCTTATAGATCTGAGCAAATAGTTAGTTGCACGAAAGCAGCTAGTTATAAAGGTTTGGGCGTTGAAGATGATGATAAAAAAATTATGCAGTGAAGAAAACAGGATTTATTTTCGAAAGAATTAGTAGGAAGTTTGTTAGCATGTGCAAAATGTGTCTGCAAAATAGACGATAGCAGAGATGTCTGGCTCGTAAAGGTTACAAGTAAATTTGTTAAAAAGAAATCAATAACTTTCTTTTACCTTAGGGCTACTAGAACTACTATCCTGGTCATAATTATTTGGAAAATCGCACTTTTTGGCTATTTTATGAAATGGCAAAACAACATTGCCTATCGATTGCTCCGCAGCCGGAGCCTGTGAAATTTCTGCTTTGGCAGATGTGTAGCACGAGTAAGGAAGGTTGAAAATGCCCTAGTTGCAGTTTCTGCGATGTCCGCATTACAAACTCAATGCCCTACGAAGGTCTAGAAAATCGAGAAAATAGATCATGTTGACGTCATCAAGAATTATGACAGTTTAAATTGCTAACCAAATAACCAAAACCACATCAGTTTTAAGTCTGTTGTGAACATTCATAAATGAACTTTGACAAGTTCAAAGTGCGTAGCTTCATTTTAAAACAGTCATTAATCATTTGCTTGTGGGTATGTATGATCTTAAAAATTAAATATTTATTCTGAATGGAAAATTGACGTTAAATAATTGCTCCACTTTTGTTTTTGTTATATGTGCTTAATAATAAATAGTTTAAAAACATGTCAACCTTTGGCAAGCTTAAAATTTGGTACAAACGTGATTTCGTTACAAACGTGATTCAGCTGTTGTTTAGCAATATGTTTTCAATCAATCTGATAAATTCTGAACCTCCTTGGATTGAGTCACTTATTAAATTTATATAAAAATAATTTAAAACTTAAACGTTTTGATATGCAATAATTTACATTTACAATTAATTCTACTACTAGCTTTAGTAAAGAGAGTGAAGCGAAATCTGTGACATCTAATTTTCTGACCAGTTTCGTTTGGATGATTTTCTAACTAACGTTTGGATTTTTTTAGAATTATATTAGTATATCAAGCAGAACAATTATGGAACTTCATATTTATTTTACATTGATATCATCAATAATCACAACTTTGCAATGCCAAGGTATCGAATCTTATCGCACTCATCTCGAACGAAGTATTGATTACAACAATGTTTACCTCGAGAAAATATACCGTATTTTAGCGCAAAAGCAGAAACAAGATAGACGTCTGCCGTCAACTAAAGAAGACAATTTTGATCTTAACTCTCGACATGGCGGTAAATACTTTGATCAGGTGGAACATTACTCGGAACAGAACGCATTTGGGAAAGCCACTGAAGAAGAGCTGAACGACGTCGAGCAGACGTTAGCTGAACTGAAAAGTTTGGATAACAGTAAAGCTATCGAAGAGGCAAAAGACGTTAAAGATATGCACATATCTAGCAATTTTCTACTCCATGATGAAGAACGCAAGAGAAGTTTACTTCAAAATGTCTACAAACAAATTCAACATGGAATCCTTGATGATCAAGAAAGCGAGAAAAGATCAAAAGATTATCGCACTTGTAAAAGCAGATGCAAAACGAAATTCACGCAGTGCATTAATATTGCTAAAACATTAATGGAGGATCCATCAAATAGTTTTGACTTTATAGCTCAATTTACAAAATGCAGTAAAATTAAAACAGAATGTTGTAAAAATATTTGATGTAACGATCTCTATATTTACTTTTAGCAGTAGCAAGAAACGTTGTATTGTATTCATTCTATTTACATCATCCACGAAATGCTAGGTCATATCACAAGAAAAACTGATTTTTCTTAATCATATTCTTTAGTTGTTAGTTGGTACAACGATATCCTCCGTTATATATGTTACAAGCTTTTATCTAATCTCAAAGATACAACTTTCTGAAAAGGCTAAAATTTCCTATAATATCCTATAAAGCCAATATTTTTCTGATATCTCGATTTTTTGTAGCGTTCTCTGATGTTGCAACATTTTCCTTCCATATATTTCATGCTAATATAGACGTTTGCAGCATTGGAGCTAAAATTAAATAGCTGTCCGGATTCTCTATCTTTAGCTGTCTCGATGTAAAGATGGTTTACCAGTTTCAAATAACATGCTGTTAACTTGAAGCAGGATTTCTAACCCGTCATGCACGAAAGAAGAACGGCGGCAATACTTTGAAGTGTGAAACATACATTGTAACTTTGGAATTTTTTTTCTTTATAAATTTATGGTGGTAACACCAATCCAGGGTGAGATTTCAATTTCCAAAGGGTTTTAGCCTCTGTATCAATACATTTTTCAAATAAAATAAATCGCTCAAGTTTTTGGACGATGCCATTAATCCCGATCCTAAGCATAGATCTGATAGGCTTTTCCAAATGAAACTTGGCACATATGTATTATGTTGTGGCCATTTTTTGAACAATCGGTATATTTGGCTGATCGCGTGTGAAAACTTTACAGAATGATTCACTTTGATGATAAAATAAATATATGTTGTAAGTTTCAAGTTCCAACTATAATCCCAACAGAAGTTATTATATTTTACCGATTACGCGGTTAAAATCTTATATAATAATACGGAGTGTATGTGACGGTCATAGTGGATATCGTCATTTTCCTTTGATGTCGCCGAAATTTTCTTTGAAGTCGCCGAACAAATTATGTCCATTTTGCTAGCGGGTTTACTTTGTTTACATCACGTGATGAAAACGACTCAATTTGATTTGCTGAAATAAATTTAACGGCTAACTTTCGAAAAATGGTGTCCTCTCGCCACCAAAAAAAAACACAAACGAACGATCTTGAAAAAAGTAAAATAAGTGGTTCAAAAAAGCATATTTAAAAAGAAAAAAGTCCAAGTGAAGAAGTAGAAAAGTGAAGTTGGAAGTGAGAAGTGGAGCTAGAAGTAAAGTAAAGTTAGAAGTAGAAAATAAAGGCCACCAAAAGAAAGCACAGAAGAACGATCCCTTTATCTTGAAAAAAGGAAAAAAATTGGTTCAAAAAAGCATAGCTATATATTTAAAAAGAAAAGAGACCAAGTGAAGAAGTAGAAAAGTGAAGTGAGAAGTGGAGCTAGATGTAAAGTAAAGTTAGAAGTAGAAAATAAAGGCCAGAGTTTGATGTGAAATTACAAATAGTAAGAACTTTGATATTTTTAGACGTTTGGTTTTTATGTCGCTGGAGCAAGCAGACTCGCATTTTCCAGTAAAAAAAAGCCTCAAGTTCTTAAAGTTTTATATTTTGCCGCATATATAGCCATATTTGTTTACGTTTTGTTGCATAATTAATGATGCCCTGGCGCGTAACTAATGTGTTGTCCTAAAATTCAAAATGCTACATAAAGCTGTTAGCTGACTAACAAACGAAAAACTTTGGTTTGTAGAACTGTAATGTTATTAATTTTACATTACTATTGCTTCTCTTTATATGTGTTTTACTAAGCATAAATAGCTAGCTTTAGTTTTAGCTAAGTGTTCCCAGTTTAAGTATATTTAACTGGGTGCCTTAGCTTAGCTACTGTTAGCTAGCTAATGTTAGCCTCCAGTCCAGCTCCCTATCCCATCCATGGCGAGCTCTAACCTATGACTTCTGTTGTTATTCCTCTTTTTTAATTATATATAGCTAGCTACCTTAGTTTCCAAACTTCTCTTCTTTTATGAGCACGAATTATGATGTAACAAGCTTGCTAGCTACCTACAAAAACTTTCAAAAACTTGAACTTTTGCAGGATAGTAGGATGTATTTTTATGGCCATAAGAGTTCAATTATTTTCACATTTCCTGTAAACTTTACAAGGGGACCACGTGCAATATGACAAGTGGAATAAATTTTGCAGAATTTAAAGCGTGCATATTAAGTTATTTGTTATTGTTTTGCTTCTGACATCCTGTTAAACTTTTGTCAGCCTACATGTAAAATGCCAGGTTATTTTTACAGGGGGTTGTAGGCATTTGATTGGCAATTTACGTGGGTTTATGACTTTATTTTAATTTATGAGAGGATGGTATGGTTGTTCGTGTTTTTGTTTATGTTGCAAACTGCTGTTTTTTTAAATTTTGTGTAAACTTTTGTGGGAAAAAGACCACATGCAATATATATACTGAAAGAACAAATTCATGTTTTTGTTAAGAATTTTAATTTGTAGTAATAACTGTGTTTGGTGATACTGAAAAAATTACTAATTGTTCTGACTAAAACTTTTTTGTTTGTTATATATATTGTATGAAATGCTTGATTTTTCTATAATTTGATGTGTTTCATAACCTTTATGTAGAAGATTTATGGGCAATGGCAATAAAGGACATGCTAAATCAACTGATTTTCGTTGATTTGGATATGCTCCTCAAAAACCAATCTGTTTTACATTTTGTGTAAACTTTTGTGAGGACGGACCGTATATATTCCGAAAATAATATCTTTGTTCATTCAAAATTTACTCCTTATTCTTTTTTGACATTTACGTTTAAAATGGATTTCAAGCTCTACACATTGGAAGCAACGTGTAAACAAATTTCATGAAAAAAATATTGTGTATTGACGGGTCCTGGCAGACGTCATCAAAATAAAAGTTACGATTCTCTTTTCCAATGTACTCCTGCCTAAGTGGATTTTACAGTGCAAATTTCTAAAGAAATTTTTTATTTGTACTTTACTGACGTCAGCAAAATTTTAAAACACTATATATATCTCCTTATGCGTTTGCGAACACTTTTTTATCAGCGTTTCAATCTGCACGCATTACAGGCAACAGATAAACTACATTTCGCCAAATTTTTTTGTATGCACTGCTGACGTTAGCAAAATCTGCAAAACAACCTAATCTTCTGCCTGAGTGGATTCTTCCACGGGCCTTATCGACTAGTATAATATAATAGAGGATTTCATATAAATGGATAGTTTCAAGTAATAGCTAATATCTAGGGTTGCGGGAGGTATAGGATCTAAAAAGTTGGCAGATAGGTGTCTAATAGATACTTATAAAATAGCAAAAAGAGTCACACGAAAAAATCAAGCCTGATGTTGGTATTGTTATCCACTATGTTCGAATCCGGTTACAGTTGACCGGTCTTAAGCCTATTCACGCACGCTGGTTGGCTGACCGAAATATACAATCATTTCGCACTTCAAACAGAAAAGATATCTTGACAGTGGCGAAAAGCTGCCAGCATCCTTGCTGTTATTAATCTTGGGCCTAGAGAAATGCCACCAATTGATCCCTTTTAATGACATAGACCCGATGCTTGTTGAAGTAATTGAATGGGATGATAACTTTTTATCAATCGCGATAAGTTTGACATCGAGATTGATACTTCAAACAGCTACTTCAGACATGTAAAAGCGATGGTATGTAGCGACTGACAATTAAACGGGATCTGAGTGGGAGGAAGGGCGACATGAACCATGATTTTTATTTTTATCAAGTTTTTGCACAGTTCGCAAGAGCTTTCTCCAAAAGTTTTTTCAGCACGCGAAAGTTTGTGCTCTTAAAGTAAACTAGCTGCGCGAACAAAGTAGCAAATGAAGTGTAACAGTTAAAATGTCAGCTGTTCATTTTGTTTTTCGCAAGAAATTAAATATGCGGTGCTGATTCACCTGGCCAACGATATTCTTGATTATTTGTGCGCTATTTAATTTCCAGACATGAATAAGCGAGACAATATTAGTGGTCTCCAGAACTGGCCTCATCACTTGGCAGAACCAGGTCCTTTTCCCTTGTTCTGTATAAATATAAAGGCCAAATAAATCTCGACTTTCCGGGTATTTTGGAAAATAATCAATATATAAAGGGTTGCGGAGCGGGAACAGGTAGAACCAGGTCCTTTTCCCTTGTTCTGTATAAATATAAAGGCCAAATAAATCTCGACTTTCCGGGTATTTTGGAAAATAATCAATATATAAAGGGTTGCGGAGCGGGAACAGGTCCCTATGTTCGCAAGCGAAATATTTACATCATACTCTAGAAGAATATGGAGAGAACTTTTATCTGCTCCAATAGACAGTTTAAATAAGATGGTTCCCCGAGTAAAACGCAATCTCTTCCCCAGAGCTTCTTTTTTACTTTTTGATATATGCGTGCTGGCGCGGCCTTAGCCACTATTAGATTGCGAAAAAAATAAGCCCTGGGAAAAGATATTTACAATATGCATTTGTTTTCAGAGCGTATAAACAGCAAACATTTTGCAGCATAGATTATCTTATAGGTTTCTATCATTAAACGCACTTTTCCGTTTCCGGGGTTTTTCTGTTTGTTTAACAAAAAATCTAGAAAAATCAGAGAACGAGAATAAAAAAATCCGAATATGCGCTTAGTAAAAAACCTTGGAAACATTTTCATATAAAGCAGAAATAAACGTTAACTGAGCAATGTTATGTGTACTCTCATAGAGCATTCTGGCTATTGGCCTGCATTGCAGTGTCTTCAAATCTGATGAATCGAACAAAACATCGATGAATCGAACCAAAGCATAACGTAACGGACAACATTGTTTTTCAGGAGCTTTTTTCACACTCCCGTCAATACGCTTTATGGGTAAAAATGATTTTTTTATCTAATCTTTACTGTTTATTCGTATTACAAAAGTCGAAAGAAAATCGTTAAAAATCTCAATTCATTTATCTAGCTAATCCATACTTATCAGAAACTACAAAAAGCTGTAGACCAAATTATAAAAGTAGCTATCTTTCCCGGCTTCTGACTTAAGTAGAAAATTTTGATTAACGTTGCCTCTGTGCAAAGACCAATCAAACTTATTCAGACTACTAACCTTATCTGACATTTATTTTGAGATGATGCTATATAATTCCAATCATTTGTTGTTCTTTGTGACGTATTACATGAGCTGTTGTTGTTACCAACACAAACTTAACTTACGCAACTCATATGAACAACGCAAAAACCTTTTTAGTTTGTTTTGTTATTTTATTCGAATGATATTTTCGAATGTGACGATGTTCTTAAAAATAGCGACCTCTTTCCCAGAGCGTAGAGAGTAAGCAGAAAAAAATTTGGGATAACCGAGACTGAGGGAATTTAACCTATCGAGTGGAAAAAGTGACACTTTCGTCGAAATTTTTTTAAAAATTTGATTTTCTCCCGCTGTATAGTAGAAAATAAAAAAAAATAATACGCGCTTAAATGCCAAATGGGCTCCGCTGCGCTCAGCAATAATGAGAAGACATAATTAATATCGTTAAAATTGTAGCAAAAGAAATATAAAATATGTATACATCCACACTACGTTACAAATTGAATGATATAACATAGATAAAACAACCATCACATAACGCACAATAAAATCGTTGGCATTCGAAGGTGTTATTATATGAACTTCAATGCTTGGCTAACTCTTTTCTACCTTTACCACATATTTCTGTGTGTAAGCTTCGTTATCGTTTGGATCTACGAAAGTCAAAATTTGAATGTGTGTTAAATATTACTTGCATTGATGTTCACTGAAAAAGACTTCTGTCGTAGCATAGAATACAAGGAAATGTTCAAAGCAAAGCCTTAAAAAGTTGAACTAGTCTATACACGCATACAACAGCAGATTGTCTAAAGTTGTCATCCATAAACATAACTTCTTATTAGAATGTATTAAGTACAATTCGATTTAAGGAATAGACATAACATCTAATTTTAATGTGGTGCACCATAGAGAAACACAATAACATCCCTTCTTTCCCTTGTTAAGATATTTAAAAACATAAATTACCTGTGCTATGGACTTCAACAGCCTCGCCATTTTGCTTCATCTTTTCAAGTCTCACTGGTTCGTCTAAGATTACTCCGTTATTGACAGTTCCTTCAGTCTTGTTTATTTTTAACGCATTTTCGTGTACCGCGTAAGGAGCAGGACCAAGCAAGCTTAAGATTACAGGTAAAAAGACCAAACCATGAAACATGCCGAACATAACAACCAAGAAAAACACCTATGAAGAGACATACATAATTTGAAAAAGAAATCAAGAAGTGTAATGCGAGGTTAAGTTCCATTTTAAAGTCTAACCTTTATGCGTGCATGAGTTTTAGAGGAATTTTAAGTGAAAATTCGATCTCTTACCTTGAAAAACGTTTTAAAGACATAAGATTCAGACGCAGCGAGTAGTATGAAGGCCAACAATGTGCTCATACCCCCATGAATAACCGCTGGCCCTATTTCACATAGTGCGGCAACCATCCTCTCTGAAAAATAATTAAATATATTTGTTGTATATAAAAATATTCGAGAACTGTCATGCTCTCTTTTTCTCTTTTAAATAACAAATAAAATTCCTTTATCTTGCCGTTTAACAAAAATTCCTACATACATACCGTTTCGTGTTGGTTTACGCGAAACCATAAAGCCGTGCGCAATATGAGCGGAATAATCAACAGTCAACCCAATCGCAAGCACCATGATAATCGTTGTGACTGTATCCACTGTCAATCCCCAGAAATGCATAAAACCAGCTATGTCGATCTAAAAGAAAACATTGACTTATTTCAGGTCGGTCATTTCGCATTTGTAAGTATGTCGCAGAAACCTAAAGCACATTTTCTTTCTGTCATGATTTACTAGCGACCTTAGTGGACAGCAGTTTATACAATGGAAACAAGGGGGATACACAAGAACGGCAGCCGTCGTCTTAAAGTATTTCTACACAAAGAAATAGTGAAACAAATGTGAAAAAACTTCTTATGCTTACTACAAAGGAAGTGATATGCGAAGACAAGTAAGAGATTTTTCTCGCTCATGTAAATAACATGATTGACGACAAACAATTTTTTTGCATTTACACCCTATATAAAAAACACACCAGTAGAAAAAGCCAAAACTCAAGGAAATATATTTCTTCGAAATAAATATATTTTTAACCTTCATTTTATGAAGTCAGTGAGATAAAAATTTCCACAAAAAATCTTACGTGAACGTGAAACAGCTTACTTCGACCTCTCATTAATCAACAAAACAGTATTTAAAATGAGTTTCCCCTCTAATACACATGCGCAGTAAGTAAATAGAGTGGAATCTCTCTATCTCGACTACTCTCTATCTCGAACTTCTCTCTATCTCGAACTAAAGTCTCGGTCCCTTTGTGGTCCGCTTAAGGTATTTTCCTTTCTTTATCTCGAACTTTCTCTATCTCGAACAAATTTTTTGGTCCCTTGCGAGTTCGAGATAAAGAGATTCCACTGTACTACCGTATTCTAATGCTCCGTCCTCTTTGCGTAAGATTGCTATCACCGCAAACTCGTTGCAACTAATATTAAGTTAAGGCGCAAAGTAATCTATATTCTAGTAAATTATATAAAATATTATAAAATAAAGAACTTACAAAAAGGTGCCATTTCAACAATTTAATATTTTAAAGCGATTAAAACAAGGATACTTACCAAGGCTAAAGCCACACAACAGACAATCATTAGCGACGCCCATAAATTTGATAGCAGAAACAGGGTGACAATAAATACACAAAGTCCAGCAAGAGATATGTTTCGGATTAATTCTTTCGATATAACCTAGGAAATTGTTATTAGATGGGCAAGTGAAAGTTGTGGGTCTAGCAAAGTGTGACAGTTCATAAAAGAAATGATGCAAGTTTCTTAGAGATTTACATGAATAAGGGGGACAGATAAAGAAAGTTAGAAAAAAGAGCGCTTTTTACCTTATTCGTTTCCCACGAAATATACACAAACGAGTATACGAAAGGTAACAATGCAGTCTGTTCAGAAGGAGTCAAGCCTGGCTGAATATGTTCCTGCACAGAGTCCATTGCTTTGATCTCGACAGCAGCATTATCAAGCAGTACGTGTTTAAATGGTATCGCAGCACCCTGAAGGAGATCAAGATTGGAAATACAAGGAACATTTCTTAAACATTAAATATGTTTTGGCCTCGTTGATATGAGGAGTATTCATAATTTTCGGTCTTCAAAATCAGTTGAGAAAAACTTTTGTGCGTAGATTACGTTTCTTTTATCAAAAGTATAAGTCCATTCACTTGCCAAAACAGCGTTATTGTGAATGATTAATAATAATAATAATAATAATCGATAGATTTCTTACATCCCTTTACAATGGTTCTTCTTTAGAAATGAGTAAGGAAAATTTATATAACGTAGATAAATCAAACAAGCAAACAACGAATAAACAAAACTTGTTGCTATCTAGAGTCTAAACTGCAATCAGACGACTGAGAAAGAAGATAATTAATCAATTAATTGATTATAAAACTTAATTTTCTTAAATTTTGGGATATAACTATTATTTATTATTACTTTATCGTCATCAGACTATTTCTGTCTTTTTGTCTGTGACAGACAAAGTCGATGTGCTCATCTTTCTTTCATGGAGCCGAAAAAGTTATGTCTAATTTGTTAACTTTTGTGACGTTACAGCAGGATGTCAATAACATTAATTTAGCGTCAATAGCTTAATTTAAACTAATGAAGCATGTATAAATTTAAGGGCAAATAAGTAAGAAACGAGGCAGTGACGTCAGTTTTTTTTTGCACAAATGGCGGATTTTTGCTGACGTCAACAAAATTTTGAAACCCTTAATCTCCTTAACCGCTTGTTAAAAGCACAAGATCTTATACATTATTTTGATCCGAATTTCAAGCTCTATCCAATGTAAGTAAATGCTACACAAATTTCAAAAAATTATTTTTGAATACGAATTTTTTTCCCATTGCTATTCTGTCTAAGTGTATTTTTTCACAGGCTTTATCCACTAGTCTCGATAATAATACGAAGAGTGTGTTCGTCTGTCTGTAACAGGCAAAGTGGATATGTTTATTTTCCTTTGATGTCGCCGAAAAAGTTATGTCTCAAATGTTAATCGACAATTTAAACGTCACGGCGTCAATAATATTAATTTAACGTAAATAGCTTAAATTTAAATTAATGAGAAGCCATAACAATGCATCTATTGAAGCCAAATACCTTGAAAACGGGGTGGTGACGTCAGTCATTTTTCACCGCGTCGTTAACTAGGGACCAAATCGGGTAAGTGTCCGTTATTTCTGTAACCGTTTGTCAAAAGTACACGATCCTTTACATTAGGGGCCACCAGGGACCAAATAAGGTAAGTTCACCAAAGCTAGGTTATACAATTCCTTTCAGTACGGACAGGCTGATGACATTATCAAAATAACTTTAAACCCCAATATTTTTTCAACCATTCCTCAACAGTGCACGATCTTATACACTTTCTTTATCTGTACAATAGTCGCAACAGGTATAAAAATTCCCCTCCCCCCCCCCATTTTTTTTTTAAATTTGGCGGATCTTTACTGACGTCAGCAAAATTTTTAAACCCTTATATCTCCTCAACGTTTGTTAAAAGCACATGATCCTGTACATTGTCTTCATCACCATTTCTAGCTCTACGCTTTAAATCAACGAGTAAAGAGATTTCCGAAGAAAGACTTTTGTATATGCACTGCTAAGCTCATCAAGACTGCAAAAACATTATATATATTTCTCCTTTGTTTTTCTGCCTAGGTGGATTTTTTCACGGACTAATCGACTAGATAAGAGTATTTAGATGATTTCCAAATCATAAAAGATGATTCTGCTATTTCAAATGGTTGCACACTGCCATTCAGGCTGTTCATACATCTGCAATATTTCTTAAATTACGAACACATTCAGGTTACCTTTACAGAATTCTTTGTTTCATGAAAAGAAATATCATTTTTGAAAAACGCACCAGTCTTCGTGTTTAAAAATAGTTTAAGAAGTTCATAGAAGCGTTTGTCAGAAGGTAGCTCGCATGCTAAAAAATAAAATATGAGGAAATATTAGATTTTTTAAATAATACGTACTATCCTTACTTAACACACTACAAATTTATTCAAACTAAACACATCTACTGTGTTTACAACAAACTTTTTTACCTATCACCGATTCATTACACTCTTTAGTTCGATTCAATTCAATTCGGTATGATGATGCGTCTAACCATTTCTTATACTGATGGTACCAACTGTTCACAGTACCATTAGCAACATACGAGTCTGATTCAAGTTCATTCACGATTCTAATAATTGCTGCATGTTCTTTGTTGTAGGAGATATCGCCAGTATACGCGGCTGAGGGAAGGCCATTATTTGGAAAAAACTAAAAAAAGAATTTCAAATGCACAAGCGTTAACGTTATTTTGTTGAAAATCTTTTTATTATCATTGTGAGAGGTTATGAAAACCAGGCGCTAACACACAATACGATTCAATTCATCGATTTTGATATTGCATTGCGAAATACGAAGTCCGAAATAACTATTTCTAACATTTAAAAAATATATTTGTATTTTACTAATGTCTTCTACGTGTCGTCACGAAGTGACTTGTGAAAGACGTTAGTTCTTTTGGCGTGTCGCACGGTTTTTCTTCTAATAAGATTGCAAAGGCGCGAGTTCTGGTATAGATAAACCATTTTTATATTGCTTTGCTTGCTACAAATTTCTTTACTTTTTTAGTTAGCTAACCTTATCATGCTACGTCAATCGAATTATCGTAATTTTTTATAATTACGATTATTACGCTGATTTCAAATAACTTTCAGGTCAGGTAATAATGATACAAAGCATCCAGAAGAGAACTTTACCTTGGTTTGCCAAATAATTTTTTCGTAATTACTTTAGATTTTATCATTTAGGACGTTACAGAAGGCGAGTAAAAAAATGCTAAAACGTCAGGATATTTTTTGGCGAACCAAATTTTGCAAACCGCTGCTGTAGCAACCCCCAATAATATCGAAAACGGAAAGGATCTACTGTTTAGGCTAAACATGGTTGTTTCATACCTACGTTATTGGCATTTTTACTTTTTTAATACAATTTTATAGTGTAGTCTTGAAATTTGGAGAGTTAAAATCCCTAATTTCAGCAGTGACAGTCTCGTCAACCAGATGTTACATTGCGATATGTTATATAAAAAAATAGCAAATTTAATTGCTCTTACAATTTCGCTATTGATGGTAAATTTTCTTGGTGGCGAAGATGGCGGCATAAACCAGTTAAAATCAAAGTCTTGTTCTAATTTAGAAAGTCCATAAGCACCACCTGCTAGCAAACCAGCAACAGCTAACAACGTTATTATCTGAAAATGAAATAAATAAGAAAATACATCAATTTTACTTGTATGTATATAATAACGCTGCAATAAATCTTATCTATATATTTCTATTTGGCTTTAAGTATCACCCAATTTAGCGAAGTTAAAGCGGCTTGTCAATAAACAACAAGCGAAGACTCAATTCTATTTTTTTCCTCTTCAAATTTTTATAGCCAATCTATCTTTTCTTTTCTCTTCTTTTTCACACAATCCGCAGGAATGTGTGTTTGGTTTAGCCTTTCTTCGTCTCCGGATAAAAATGAACACATTGGTGAATCTTTTACGCGGAGCCTGCTCTGATGCGTTCATACGTGAAGTTTAGGCATAGTTTTTATTTCCCTGAACTAACTTTCCCGGAACTTTTTTACTTGCATTGACTGGCTAAGTATCGTTTACTGTGAGGCCAGGTTTTATTCGAAAATCGACAAAAAACTTGAATAAAGTTGTGAAGACAAGACAGGTGAGGTATTGTATTTATATTTTTTCCGTCGAGGTAGTTAGCAAATAAATATTGTTGACATATATTTTGTTAAAAGAGTGAAATGTTTTTTTTATTTTTTTGATTAGTAGCGAGCTACCCTAGCTAGCTAGTGTTTGTGAACTATATCCACTAGCCTACTTAGCTCTGCTGGTCTCTGCTGTAGCTATAGATAGGCTAGCTAGCTAAATGTTGGTGATTTTCTGAGTTAACCAGCTAGCTATAATGCTGGCTATAATGTAAAAGTTAATGAAAAAAAACAATCAGTACTTGACCTGCAAACACAAAACAGATGCAGAGCGTCTGGTATAGTAGTTGAACCCACTGATATCAGTTAGAGAAGAAAACTAATTATGGAACACCGCTATTTAGACGTACTCGTCCTAATTAGCAGAATAATCTAGCCTAATTTGGATGACGAATGCCTAATTAAGCTAACAAACTCAAAATCATGGAATCCTAATTTGGCAAATTACATCATTTGTTTTCCACCATATTTAAAGCGTACGTGGCTCGAATCACCTACAGAAAATCGCTCAAATAAATGAAAAAGAACCAATCTCTCCCATGCTTTTTCTAAATTGTGTACATAGCTACTACAGAGCCTAGCCTTATATTTAGGAAGGTAAAATGATAGATTTAGTGCTTGCGTATCAAATGGGGAAGAACTGGGATCTTAAAAAATGTATATATAGCCTTAATATTGCTTTGTCTATTAGAGAATCGCCTAATTAGCAGCACCTGCTTAGTTAGCAGTTTCCTTACTCCATATCAAATAGGTGTGTGTGGACAACATTATATACAATAAAGTCCCAGATCCTCCATCGATATTCTTGTTGCTGTGGTTGCATGGCAAACATTAAAAAAATCTTTTTCGCAGACTCCAATATTTTTTTCTAAGAGTTTATTAGCTAGCTAGCTGCTTTATAGCTTCTAGTCAAGTTTGTGTTTTTTGGTTTCCACAATTAAATCTGTTATATATTGAATAAAGTGTATTACATTCCCTGTACCAAGAATGTTTACAAAACCTTGTTTTAATCATAGAGGTAGAAATAGAGACGGAGATTGAACTCATCTTAGTGCGCATTAAAATTCTATTCAAATTGCTATTGTTCCGGCATCCCTTTGATATCCATGCATGATGTGCATTTCACTGGATTTTAACAAAAAAACATTACGTAATCCTTCAGCGGGTCGTTTGTTTATATACAAGAAGAAATATGTTGCGACGTGTATTGATTGTCTCTTGATACATTTCGAATATGATGTAAAGTGGAAATAACACCAGAGAATCCTGCTGATTAATATTTAGCTAAATTTTGAAGTATCGAAACCATACATGTGTATATATAGCTACATTTTTACATTGTATATAGCTATAAATAAGTTTTGGTTTTACATCTGCTTTTTTGCGCTTGCTCGGGCATTCTCCGGGTTGGAAAATGTCACGTGATACTTTTAAACCAATTACAAGTCCGTATTTTTCAGGGTAGCCAATATGATATGAGGGAAAACAGTCACCTCCAATTACAAGTCCGTATTTTTCAGGGTAGCCAATATGATTTGAGGGAAAACAGTCACCTCTTCATAAATGGGGGCTGATTTTTTTACAGATTCTTTGTTTTCTAACTTCAAACCTGTCATATTGTGTAGTTTTAGGTGAGTTTTTTCTAGTTTAGCTTTACTTTAATTCTGATACTTGTAGTTCTTGTTTAATCAAAGCTTCATTTGTGAGAGTTTGACCGTGAAACGTCCATGTTTTCTCTCAACCGAAAATTGTACACTAGTTTCGCCAATATTACTGTAGATTTCTTTTTAACTTTTTTAACTGGATTTCTTTAATCTGGTGATCTGTTTTTTATATTTTCTTATATACCTATAAATCCATTAAAATAATACTTGACTTGAGTAGTTCTTATACAGTGATGTTGAAATGCTGTAACCTTTTACAATTATAAATTTAGAAATTAACTTCTGTCGTTTTATATAAGGTATTTTATTATTTTACAAAATGTACCTTTTCGCCACACAAATTTCTAAAATTGAGGCCATAATGCCCAATGCAAGAATGCATGTAATGACTAGAAGTTTTTGCTGCTCATTATAAAAGAAAGGTTGTATTTATTATAGTGTATTAATAATTGTTTAACTTAAGAAGTCTATTTCATATTCCTGTACAAGTTCTTTTTCTTGCATCGACAGATTTTCATGACCATATTTTGGTTGATCTAGTAGACATAGAAACCCAGACTGCTAGCAATTTACATCGCGGTGCTAGACCCTTTCGAGGAGGTTTGCCTAGCCGAGAAAAGATTGGATTGTGTGTTCAAACCGACAGGTTTTCTTGTCTTTTTTTTAAAAGAAGGTGGGGAGGTGATCAAAACCTTGTCACAGTTAAAAAAATATATCATATATTGCGGTCTGTGTTAAATTTCTTGTATCCTGTTTGACATTGATGGTTGTAAAACATTTCAAATTCAAGTAAATGGAGTAAATGTATTACCTTTCCGGGTATGGAAACCAAAGCAGGTCCGTATATCTTCTGTATGAATAACTGTAGGTAACCCCTCTCGCTACATTCCATTGGTTGCCAATTCTTTTTTAGTTTAATGCAACACAAACACGAGTCACGTCTATTATATTGTCGCTTAGCATCAATGGCGAGCAATGCAGTGAAAAATGTTATGGTGAGGATAAACACTGATAAAATGCCAATGCTACACCAAATGCAAAACGAACGTAGCGCAGGAAGTATCTGAAAGAAAAAATTAACCATCTTAAATTGAAAAAAATCACTGAATTTTATCAAATATATCCACACGCCAGTAATAACTTTAGTTTCCGCAAAACTTACTGTAGTAGCACCAATCAGAAATGCACACACATCCGTTAACGTTGTAACCAAGATAGATACGCCCTTAGAAAACAAGAACGCGAATTATGAACTATTGAAATTAGCCCCCCCAAAAAGGTGCACACAGCAATAATAATTTTCTTCTTTGGATTCTAGCAAAGGAAGTTCTGTATTTATGTTGATAAGTTCAATGGCGTGGAAAGAGTCAAGTCACGTACTGCATTTCTGAGAGCAGCCGAAACTTTTTCTGGAATTGATCGCCCGTCAGGTTGTGGTCCACCAATATTTTCCCAGTTCTGTACAATAACAAAAACATCATCTACACCAATGCCTGAAGTCAAACAAAATTAAGGTTATGCATTTAACTTTTTAGCGTAGAGATTGGCGACCAAAAGTACGGTAACACTACATCGAGAAAACGCAAGTAGAACAACAACAACAACATGACCAGAATAACGACATAACTACAGGGTGCAAATAACCACACAACCAGAACAATACGACAATACGACGGTAGGAACATGTAACATGACCAGAACAACACGACAACAGCTAGACAATAACAACACGACAGCAATATAGATAGCCACGTCACTAACAACAAGAAGAAAACAAACAAAAAAACGAGAAAGAAAACTGTTACGACAACAACTAAGCTTACCAAGTAACAAAAACGCCAGAACATCATGAACATTTGTTTTCTTCAGTTGAAATCCTGATCCTAAACCATATGAGATACCAACTGCCATACCAATGACGGCAATACCTGCCATAGCTAAGTAGAACTATAAAAGACGCATACTAGCAATCACAAAATGTCAACCCTAAACTAACACTAACAATTATACAGGCTATTTTGACACTAGATAAAGGCATCTTCTCAATATGGACCCTGCGATGTTCATATTAAATTTAGGTCATTTGGTCAGATCCTATCTCTTAATATGTTCTTATTGTGCTGACGTCAGAATAGTTCTCTATCAAAACTGTTCGTGCGTTTGCCAACGCTGACGTGAGACTCGGCCATTTCAAAAGCTGCTCACCTAATATCTACGCGTTTGCCTACCGGCTGCAGAGAATTGACGCGAGTTGACACATTTTTTGTGAACTTTGTACAATGTTTAAGTAAGTGTCTTATTCATAATATTTTAGTGCCGGATTGTAGATACTAATAATTTTTACATCATCTTTATCAACTTCTCTGACTGTGTATTGTATAGCGGGTGATAGCCTATCATTGTCTTTGTAATTACTTCAAATTGTCACACAAGGAAGACAAGACAGAGAAGTAGAATAAAACATTGTTTGCGAAGTGTTTATAAATTTGAATCCGTTAGCTCTGTGTCGTTTGTCTATCACTAACAACATGAAAAATCAACTTAATACGTTTTTGCGACATTAAAATTGCTTGATTTTTACCTTGTGTCCTAAACGAGAAAAGCTTCCCAACATGAGAGAAAGATAAATGATTACGAGCAAGTAACCAACTGTAAAGAAACGCAGGTCGTCTGTACTTGCGCTGCTGGAGGCTTCATTTGCACTAAAGTAAGACAGAAAAAGTAAAAATCAGAAAGTGAAATAGTAGTGTAGTCTTAAAACTTCAGAGATTTTGTTAGGGCGATGCGCTTATTGAAGAACGTCTAATTAAATAAAAATAGCTGTAAGCATCTTTATGTACAAATGTTACCTTCGTTGACGAAAAAAATGTATCTTTACTGTGTGATTAACAAGGCATTATTCTCATTTAGTATTCTACTTTGGAAAAAGCGCTATCTCCACCTTTTCAAACGATTCAACAAAATATAGTGCGATTTAAAAATTACCCAGCGCTTTATAGCCTCTTTTTTTATTAGTAATACTAACATTTTCTTCCGACTTTTTCCTTATAGTTACTGTTTTTTTGGTTTGAAAAAACTGATGGTGCGTTTAGAAGGAGCTGATAGATACTCACCCCCATTCTGAAAAATAGTATAAAGTATATCCAGGCGTTGGAAGAGCTCTCATGGCTCCATCGAATGATTCTTCCCATCGTTCACCATTTTCATCAACCTGTGCGAAAAAATACCTTCTTTTGCTCATATTGCCTGTGCAGAAATAACAAAAAACAGGAAAAAAAATAATAAATTTTACTTTAAATATATTTTTGTCCTATTAAATGTCTACGAAAAAAAGGCAAGATACTAAGATTTCGCTTGTGAGAATACTACTAGCAAGAGGTGGAGTTAAGCGTAATATACCTAAACGATGTTATCTCTTCTTATATGTCGACTCTTGACCTATCAATAAACTCAAATTTTACCTCGTAACTCCCATGTCAGCACTAATTTTTGCGGCTGTTGATAATAAGCGTAGCATACCATATTATAAGGTCTCAAGATTTCAAAAAAAATGTTTGAGAAAGTTCTTAGCTACCAAACTACATGGAAATTAGCAGACTGACTCGTATACTGTTGTCTCATTCGCTAAGTGCACACAGTGTATAATTCAATAGCAAATAAATTAGACTGACATGCTGCAGGGCCTGTGAAACCCGGGTTTGGGCGGGAGAGTATATAATTAAGACAGTGTATTTAACTGCTATGAGAATAAGAAATGTTATGGAATTTTAGAATGTCTATAATGCATCGGTCACGAGAAATGTCCACATAACGTACCAGCCTTCCTTTGCTTTGTACAAAAGTTGTGTTTTTTTTAATTCTAATGTTTATTCTTGCCACAATTGAACTGACGATAAGACCATTACTTTTATTTCTCATCACAGGACCACCAATCATCAATTCAGCATTCATAAACTTCCCCGTCATTGGACTAAAAAAAAGATGTGGTAGATACTTTTCATAGCGTCTAACTTGTCTTAACGTATTAAAGAAATTGTTGGTGATTTCTACTGAAGTTTTGTGACGTTTTACATACACTTTTTCTAGGGCCTAAGTTGATAACCCTAGCTGTGGAAATATCGCCAAGCTTAGCCTGTTCTGTCTAAATATTTTAGAACAAACTGTGGTCTTCCTTCTTAATTTCTAATGAGCTACCTAAGTAAAAATTCGCCACCGTGATAGTGGTACAAACGAAGGAAAACTGTAGCAGTAAATTTTGTTAATGTCAACATTTTTGTTGTGACGTCATCATGAACATCATCAAACATCTCCAGTTCTACGGCAAGTATAGTCTGTCTGTTACAGAGTTAAGCCATTACTACAACAGTACCACTCTGCTTAATAAGGTGAAATTTGTTATATCACCTTACCTCCGAGAGATAATCTCACAAAACTGATTTTATTTCAGCCAATTGATAAATGATAGACAATAAAAGCACACCAGACAAAAGGATAATATGTAAATTATATCATACCTAATCAAAGGTTTTTTATTAACTCTATTTAAAATATCTTGTGTATTTAACGTTCTGATTTCTGTAAGATTATAAGAACATAATTCTAATATGGAGCTTGGAATACAAATTGATGATGATCTAAAGGAAAAATCATATGTAGTGAGAAGATCAACAGAAAGGAGATCAAGGGACAAAAGGTCTTGAATTTTTTCCGATTTTGGGGGACTTATGGAATCCTAGTGGAACTTGTAGTTGAGTGATATTTTAATCTGTGCTTGCTTATTCATCTATAGTTATTAATGGGAAAAATAATGTATAACCTTAATAAATTTAGTACAATCTACTGTTCCGTTACTTTGTGTTTCAGAGATGAATAAATATATAAGAAAAATCGAGAAATAATGAACAATTATGAGTAACTAGTTTTACTAAATGTTTGTACAGGTGCTATATGGATTTAGTAACGAACAAGTGGACATTTATAATAAAAAAAGGAGCCACAGGACTTTCATACAGAATGTGAGTACCTGTAGCATATATCTTTCCATTGTGTATTACTGTTCCCATCTTCCACCTTTGTAATTGCTTCATAAACTTTATACAACTAAAGAAATTAAATATATACAAGAGTAATTTTTATCAATTATTAACTAAACTAAGTATATCAAGAGAATAAAAAAAAGAATAATAATTTGCCAGCTGCTTGTACATGCATCACGTTGCAGTTGTTTGTGAAATTAAGTCTACTGGCAGTTGTAACTGCAAAATAAAAACAAAAGTTTAAAGAGATAAATGAGAAGACGAAAAAAATACTAGGTTACACTATGGTTAAAATTTACCTTTTTAAAATATACCTACTTCAAAGTATGCAAGAAGAATATTTAAGTTCAAAACAAAAACTGTGGAAAGTTAAGTCAGGTAGATGCACTGAAAGCAGAAATACATACGTATAAAAAGCTCTTACCTCTTCCAGGCCTTGCGGAGTCAAAATATTTTCAGAGGGTTTTTCTAACATAATAGCAACTTCTCTATATTGCGAAGGAAATATCTCCTCGACCCAGTCTTTGTGTTTCAGCGAATCAGATGATTGGGAAACCCACAATTTTTCGCCTCGATTTTCAACTTCGTACTCGACAACCCCGATCAAACATAATCCAGTGACTAGCAAGGAAATTAAAATTGTTTTCCATGGATGAGTGGCTACAACAAAACCAATCCTAAAAGAAGATTTAATAATAATAATAAAAATACATTAAAATCAAGCCAAAGTTTTTCCATACCAATGAGCAAACTTTTTGTCGCATGATTGTTGCGTGACATGCCATATTTAACTTGATTACTGCTTCAACTAAGCAATTTTTTGTCTTCTTCTAAATCTGGGGCTGGGAACACCTGCAAAAGGAGAGCTTGTTTGAAAATTTGGTCTTGAAATTAAAAGTAAAAAAGTCTTTAACAAGATTTAAATATGTGAATGGGCTAAAAAATTCATAAAAACACTAAGAGAGGACTGCTAAAATGTGAATAAGGACGTGCTCATTTATTTGAAGAAATTGATAGTCTCAGTTACACGTAGCTTACTCGCGCCAACAAATGATGATACACAAAAACACAAAAACACGACTAATCATATAGAATCTAATACTTTGCAAAAGCGTTCTCCAACGTTCTGTTGATAGCATTTGTCAAATTACGACAACATCCTTCCTGTTTTTCTTCACTGGAATCATTTTTAGTTTGCACATTAACAACTTCTCTTTGCGGTATCTCATCTGCTTCTTCATGTGGAGGCATATTCAAATTTTAGCTCTAAATTGTAAAAGCAAGAAGTGTAAATTAAGTGACAAAGTGAAAGTTGACTTTTGCTTCTTAAAAGAAAGAGATGAACCTCGTGCCTAACTGTACTGTAAAACACATTGAATATTTAATAGTTCTCTTTGTGTAGAATTTAAGACAAGAAACGGAAACTAAAACAAATTTATTTTGATAAGTTTTTAAAGCCCCACGAAAAGATATATATTAGTGATAAAAAGGCAATTTTACAGGTTCTTGGAAATTATTGAGCGGCGCTCTCCACGACACTGATGACGGAAAATGACAAATGGCAAAGAAAAAGGGCGCAGTCATAAAAATGAATGTTTGCTTATTTAAGACACTTCAAATCAGTTTTATGTTTGGATCTTTTTCTCCATGATTTTATTTATGGCACAACAAAATGTTTTTGTTCTTTTTTCTCAAGGACGAAATAAGCTAACTATAGCTACCGGTGAAATTATTAAACGGATTTGGTGATTGCCCTGGTTTTGTTAGGACGTTTCTCCATGTGTAGTTTTCAACAGATTGTGTGAAATCAGCTAAATGATTGTGAGGAAGAAACGAGCGAAGTGTTGTGTTTGAAGGTTCTGAATATAATTATTTCTTCTTTTTTAATTAATTGTTGATTAAATTATACTTCATTAAAGAAAGGAAATCTTTACGTTCACTGTATATACCGGGAGTACCTGCGCAAATAATCACGTCATCAAAAGCATAATCACGTCATCAAAAGCATAATCACGTCATCAAAAGCATAATCACGTCATCAAAAGTATAATCACGTCAGAAAAATTTGTTTGTGCTGTAATCTCTTATAATAATACGAAGAGTGTGTCCATCTGTCTGTGACAGGCAAATTTTATGTGTTCATTTCTGTTTGCAGTTTTCGAAATTTTTTTTGAAATCGCCGAAAAAAGTATGTCCATTTTGCTAACGGGCTTACTTTGTTTACGTCACGTGATGAAAACGATTGAATTTGATTTGCTGAATTAAATTTGACGGCTAACTTTCGAAAAATGGATACACCTGGACACCAAAAAAAAAAGAACGATCCCTTCATCTTGAAAAAATGCAAAAAGAAAAAAAAGTTGTTCAAAAAAGCATATTTGAAAGAGAAAAGAAAGTCCAAGTGAAGAATTAGATGTAGAAAAGTGATGTTGGAAGTTGAGAGTGGAGCTAAAAGTAGTAAAGTAAAGTTAGAAGTAAAAATATAGGCTAGCTAGAGTTTGAAGTGGATCTTAATTTACAAATAGTAAGAACTTTGATATTTTTGACGTTCAGTATTTATGTCTCTAGAGCTACGTGTTACTTTTTTATGTAGCACACTTTAAGTTATCAAGCAGATTTGCATTTTCCAGGAAAAAGTCACTTAAATGCCTCAAAGTCTGAAAGTTTTATAAATAGCTAGCTGTAGACCTAGCTAAGTCTGCTCAGTCTTAGTATATTTAACTGGGTGTCTTAGCTAGTGTTAGCTAGTGTTAGGTTCAAGGCTATAGCTCTAACCTATGAGTTATGTTATTATTTTCCTTTTTCTAGCTATCTATAGCTACATGATGTAAGAAGCTAGCTACAAAATCTTTCACAGACTTCTTAAACTTTTAGAGGACGTGATGCATTTTTCATGCCCATAGAGTATAATTTTTTTCACATTTCCTGTAAACCACAGGACCACATGCAATATGACAAGTGGAACAAATTTTGTAGAATTTTAAGTGTGTTTGTTAAGTTATTTTTTATTGTTTTGTTTCTGACATCCTGTTAAACTTAGCCTACATGTAAAAGCTGTTGTGCAAGCTGATCTCTTTATATTTCGTATTATAAACTTTTGTTTGGGAGAACTTACATGTATGTGATTTTTGCTGGAAGAAAAAATGCGTAAAGAACTTATTTTTGTTGATTTGTGCAACTCTTGCAAGCCTGCTATTTGAAATTTCAGATAAATATATTGAAGGTTTACATAATCACTTATAAGATGTATATATTTGATATGCGTTGTTATTATCATTGTTGTGACTTTTGGTATTGTAACTGTCGGTGTTTCGGTATTGTAACTGTCGGTGTTGTAACTGTCGGTGTTGTAACTGTCGGTGTTGTAAATTTATAGCAACTAGAGTTTACACCTTGCAAACAGTTTTTTAATATTGTGTAAGTTTTGTGTGGGGGAATTAATGCGATTTGACATTTCACATTTTGTTGAAGATTTTAAGAACATTTTTGCTAAATTAGGAATAACTCTTTGCAAACGTCCTTTCCTTGTTTTCAGATTTATATTTTCGGAAAAGGGCAGGGTGTAATATACTGAAACATTTGCTGACGTCATTAAAATTTTATGACGGATTTTTTCTATTGTCCTTTCTTCCGCCTAAGTGTATTTTTCCACGGGCCTTATCGACTAGTATCTTATATTAAATTAATGAAGCCATTACAATGCACTTAAAATTTTGAGGCCAAATAACTTGGAAACGAGGTGGTGACGTCAGTCATTTTTCACCGCGTGGGTAACTAGGGACCACCTGGGACCAATTTGGGAAAATTTCCCAAACCTGGGTCACCGAATCTGTTTCGGAAGAGACAGATTGACGACGTCATCAAAAAAGCCTTTAAACCCCAATATATCAGCAACGGTTTGTCAAAGATACATAATCCTATACATTTTCTTGATCAGCGTTTCATGATCTATACAATTACGGAGTTTCATACCGCGCAGGTCTGGGCACTAGCGAAGCGCTTGTAGGGACAAATTTTTATACCCCCTGCAGAGCGTAAGGCATTTGCTAGGAAAAACATGCAGCACGCAGAGAATTATTCACTTTTTCCTTTGTATTTTCACTTTTTAAACTGGTGCGATATATTGATTTTACAATTATTTAAAGGAAGGATACTCAGTATTGACATAAGAGTGTATATTATGAAAGTTCAAGACCTAAACTTGGTTATTAATTGCTTCAAGTTGTGGGGGTACACTCATCATGAAAAGTTGGCAGTCAAAAGAGAAAGAAACCGTATTTTTGGTGGCTAGTTACATCACAAGTTTTAATATTGTCTTAAAAATATCACAGTGCTGATCAAAGAGGAATTGCTAGCATGTCATTCAAGATTTATATAGCTACTAGTACAGCCAAAATAATGTAGCTCATTAAACAGATACCTAGCTAGCTAATAATATTAAAAAACAATTCCAAAAGTTCTTATTTTGTGTTTGCTAGAAACTTTATTTAACTAACCAGGGCTGGGCTACCTACATTTTTTATACACCAAATTAAAAATTGTCAAAAAGCTGGCTGTATCTGTCTCGATGTAGTTTTTCTTAGCTAGGGGTCACACTGGGTCACTCATATATATCGTAGCCTTATTCATACAGTAATCATATATATTTATAGGTGGGCAAGTGCCCAGATGCTAAAAATAGGATCATAAAAACTCATTTCTAATATCACTCAACTTCAAGACACATCAAACAGTGCAGTTCGAACACCAACTTAACCTTAAAAATTGCTACGCCTCAATTTTGCATTGGAATAATTTTAATCTGTAAAGTACAAAGTTTCAACCGCTGCAAAAAATAAAATAAAATAATATATATACTGTGGTTAAAATAAACAAATTTAATGGAAAATAACTTTTTAAACAAATTTAGTGACTTTAACTGTTTTCGTCAAATATTTTCGGTTGCCAATTTTGCAGAATTGTGCAAAATATGTGCAAAATTTATCTTATGTCAATGTACCAAAATTACTATAGCTATCACAAAATTGTAAAAGTGGACCTTGCCTAAATTTATTCTTGCATTTTACCAAAATTAAGAACACAGTAATACAGTGTAACATGCTATTATATACATCCCTTCCTAGCTAGTTATGTAATATATATATACAATAATTTCTAACAAAAAGTCAAAGCCAGTCATTATATCATTGAAGTGTGTATTTTATTTTCAATCAATTTCATCTGCGCTCTTTTTTATATAGCTAGTTAGCTATACTTTGCAAATAAATCCTTTATTAAATGCTCTACCACGAATCCATGTCAAACTTGAAGATCCATATATAGCTGTACTCTAGCTAGCTGTAATTTTTATTTCTTTTTGCCAAAGTGCATTAATAATGATAGAATAGTGTTTCTTTTTAACCATTACTTTATTCCTCACAACACAAAATGTATGGTATATGTAGCTTGCAACAGCAAGCTAACCCCTAAAACCAACATCAACAATATGTCTTCTCTTGTCTCTCTGTAAAAGTCAGTAATTTAAGTTTTCGGTTCCAACATCTTGCCCATGTCAATATACCACAAAGAGGGTTAGCAACACCATTTAAACGTGTTATTAAAAGGTAAAACGTCAGTTAAAGTAAAAAATTAGTTGAAGAAACATCAGGCAGGATTTTGCATTTCTGCCTCTTTTCGCAGCACTAACCAGAATAGTTGTGAAAAACTGACCATGAAAATTATTTGGGCTATCGAGACAAATGAAAACAAGCCAAAAATTTGTCCCTACAAAGTGCTTTGCTAGTGCCCAGACCTGCGCGGTATGAAACTCCGTAATGAAGGCAAGAGGTATACAAATTTTCTGTGTTTTGGTCAAAATTTTTAAACCCTTATCTCATTAACCGTTCATCAAAAGCACATGATCATATACATTTTCTTGATCAGCTCTACACAATAGAGGCAAAGGGTAAACAAGTTTCTAATATTTTTTTCGTATGTGAACGGGACATTGCTGACGTTATCAAAATTGAAATGACAGTTCTTTTCCTTTGTTATCCTGCCTAAGTGGATTTTTCCACGGGCCTTATCGACTAGTCTATATAATAATACGGAGAGTGTGTCTGTCTGTAACAGGCGAAGTAGATGTGTTCATTTTCATTTGATGTCGCCGAAAAATGCATGTCTCAAATGCTAATCGACAAACTCAACGTCAAAAACACTACTTGTACGTCAATATGTTATATTAAATTAATGAAGCTATTACAATGCACTTAAAACTTTGAGGCCAAATGACTTGGAAACGATGTGGTGAAATCAGTTATTTTTCACCGCGTGGGTAACTAGGGACCACCTGGGATCAATTTGGGTACGTTTCCCCAAACATGGGTTCCCGAATCCGTCTCGGAATGGACGGGTTGATGATGTGAACCAAAACCCCTTAAACTCCAATATCTTTGCTACCGTCTGTCAAAGATACATGATCCTATACATTCTCCTGATCAGCGTTTCAAGATCTATACGATGAAGGCTAGCAGTGTACAAATTTCAAAAAAAAAATTCTTTGTGTTACGGCGGGTCTTTGCTGACGTCAGCAAAATTTTTAAACTTTTATAAATTCTTAGGCGTTCCTCAAAAACATATGATTCTCTATATATTTTTAATCAGCGTTTGCAGCTCTACACATTACAGGCAACAGGTAAACTAAATTTTGCCAAACTTCTATTTGGATATGCACTGCTGACATCAGCTGAACATCTAAAACGACCTATTTTTTTCATTGTTCTCCTGCCCGAGTGGATTTTACCACGGGTCTTATCGACTAGTGCTTTAGTAAAATAATCCAGAGATTTGCCAATTAAGAAAGGATGCACATTACCCCCAATTTTAGTACTGAACAAGAAATTGGTAGAAACATATTGCCCTTTAAGAAGCCCATTGTAGCGCCAAACTTGGAATCTCTAGGAATTTAAAAAATGCATCACGAGGTGTTAATAACAAGCTTAAAGAGCAAATTATTAAAGTTATGCGGCGTAAGCATAAAGATGATTAATAAGATTCAATTAAGTATGGCTTGTTATTTACGAACGATTATGACAACGATAAATTCCACATCATAAATGAAACGTGTAAAGCTTTAATAAGAAGAAATTCTGCATTTTTTTAAAATCTGACGAATATGTGATATTCATGAATAAAATATGCTTTCTTCTGATTTTTGCCACGTTAATCACATTAAAAAAGTGTCGGCGTTGACAAGATGTAATTGTTAAGGGTTTAACACCTACGCTGCTTTATAGTTTGATGATATCTGTGGTGAAATCACTTTTGTCAGTAGTGATCGAACAAGATGAATGGATCTATGCAACTATTCTTTATATGTAATACATGTATTACATTTTAGGGAATAAAAACAAAATCAATGAGCAAGACTTTCTTTATTCTTACTCTCAAACACCAACTAATGAAACAGAACTTCATATTTTAATCCAAGAGTCTTTGCATAAGAATACTACACAAGTGTACCATGTGTTCCTATATATTTTGTCTTAAAAGATAAGTTATTGATGGATACTTAGGGGGAAGATTTAGCCATAACCATCCCACGTGACATAAAGAAATTATACGCGATGATGATTATTACTTGCTGTTTGTCGTTTTAGCCGTAATATTTTTTGGATGTCTGTCGCAGATTTAATTAACGTAGAAAATCAAACAACGGTCTGATTACATACACCGATTTGTTCTCACCAATATTATATTTAGTGAAAAATATTAAAACCATATGGTGGTAAAATTAGTAGCGATCAACCAATGATCTCTAGAACTACTTTCGATGTTAAAAATGTTTTATAATCAACAGGATGTTTGGTATTTGACAGTGAGCCATAAATATCTGTCGTTGAACAAAACATAGATAACTTAACTAGCAATATATTTATTCTAAATCCAAAATACATACCTGTGAACAACGAAATCATTAACTCTGTGTTGAAACTTTATTTTGCTTACATTTGCATTCATATAGAAGATACGATAATTAACTGCTCAATTAAAGTCCGATCTCATAGGGGGAGCTGTTTTTCTTCTAATTACTTCATTGTTAAAAAAAGAAATGAACACATGGCTATCATTTTTTATGTTTTGATATGCAATTGTATACACTGAGCTCACGCAAGCATTGGCACAGTTTGCGACCCATAACAATTTTACGTTATTTGAATGGGATTTATTATGTATCATAAATTACCAACTTTTTTGATTAAGTAAAATCTAATGTAAAATCAGTTGTTCATTAAAAATATTTTACCTTACAATCAACTTTTTATCATACATTACATTCTTAACTTAACAGTTAAGAATGGATGCTTTCAATAAACGACGATTTGCACCACTAACCACAGGAATTAATGGTGCACAATGCACTTAAGTCATCTTAATTCGATATCTTAATTATTCACGATTACAATTATTGTGAAGTAAGGCGAAGTTTCTTTGGCATTTAAGTGCGGAACATTCTGTGGTCAAAATCTCTAAGCCTAGTCTTTATGTTTATCTTGGTGTTCTCCGTTCCAGTACTGAAGTTGCTGTTAGAGCTCTGACGTTCGATAATATAATTTGAATAAAGTAAATTTAAAAAAATAACCATTCTGTCCGGAGTTTTTGTAACATATTATGAACGGGGAAGTTTGAAAGCCTTTCTCAAGCAGAATCAGACTTAGTATAGTTGTAGTCTCTTTAATATTCGGTCTGTTTGTTTGTGCGCGAGATAAAATTCGTGTTACGGAAACGCGAAAGGCTATATGTAAAGGACGGGCGAACGCGTGTATTTATCCACGGGATACCGACAAGTCTCTTTAATAATAACCGCCGTCTGTCTATCTGCGTGTCCGCGAAAGGCGCGTCCTGTTATGGAAACACGAAATGCGATATATAAAGGACGGGCGATCCTGTGGATTTTTCCCGGGTTAACGACTTCTCTTTAATAATAGCCGTATTTTGTCTGTGTGTTCAAAAGGGTTACCGATATTCCTTTGATCTTTCCGCGAGTTTTTAGGAACCAGGAGGTTGTGTAATTGGAAATGTTATTATTGATTAAAATAAATTTCAGAAATTAATTTATTTCTTTAATTACATTAATTATTTTAATTTATTAACTTAACTAAGGAAAATAAATTAAGTGATTAAAATGAATGCAATTATCTTTATACGCCATTTTTGATAATAATTACCCCCGTGACCTCAATCGCCGTTTTCGCTCAGGAGGCACAGAAAACAAATGGGACAGTTTACTGACAGTTTTACTGACTTTGTTTTGACCGCTCGCACGTAGTACACCAATCAAAACGCTTGATTCTTTGAAAAACCAATCCAAGATTCTCGCGGCCTGGACATGCCAACGAAGGAACATGACGACGAAGGCCATTTTGGATTTGAAAGAGGTCGTGGTCAGTGCTAGGTTTGTAAGTCTGTTTTACCTTTTTTGTCTTTTAAAAGCTTTTTATTTTGTAATATTTGTTTTCTATATCACATGTTAAGAGAAATGTATTGTCACGTTTTTTTAGCCATGTACAAATATTAAACGCACCATTTTTAGGATTTTTGGCTAGGAACGAAGATTTTGAAGGCTAGCTAGCTAGCTAACAAGAGCCTCACGTTTTACTATTCTGTATGGTATAAGAGCTTTTTATCCTAGCCAACATTTACTTTTTTGTTAAGGCTGTTCCTATTTAGCTAGCTCCTTAGCTATATCTTTGGCTTAAGAGTGAAAGTATAAAAATGCAGTTTGGCTACAACAATATTCTTAAACAATAAATCTTATGGTAAATGCAGTTAGCTAGGTAGCTACATCTTTTCTTATTTTCCTGAAAACTTTTTCTGCAAATAAAATGCCTGAGGCTCTTCCCTGGGTTTTTATTTAAGTTGCAATGATGTTTTTTCGGAAAAGGGTATTACACTATACGCCTGTTCAACTCTGTTTAACTGTACTAAGCGCTTTGCCCACTGTTAACAACGGACTGTTTTTTTGAAAAAGCTGTAACACATATGCGCATGTGCGACGTCGTTTATCTGTACTAAGGGATCAGGCCACTGTGACAATTAATTTTTGAACTTTCTCGGGGAATCACGCCTGTACGGATGTGCAACACTGTTTACCTGGACTAACCGCTCAGCCTGTGTTAGCGATGGACTTTTTCTTGTGTTTTTATTTAAACAGAGTCTGCGAGAAAGTTTTATTAGTGTATTATCCCTATACGCCTGTGCAACACCGTTTACCTGTACTAAGCGCTCAGCTCGGTGTCACGATTCATTTTTTAAATTTCACAAAAACTTATTCCGCAAAATAAAATAATATTGACCGATTGTTTTGCTATGATGGAGTTGTTTTTATTTCAGCTATCGTTGCAAAATATGTTACAGTCGCAACACTATAATGGTGTATGCGCTTCACTTGATTTACGACATACTGTACCTGTACTGAAGCGCTCCACCTGATCGTGTGGCACAGTTTACGGCTCTTATTAGGCGTTCCACAGAGTGTTCAACGCCGGGTCACACCTTGAATTGTGGCTTACCCCGGCGTTTCGACGCCGGGTTTCCCGGCTATCTCTATTATAATAGCCGTATTTTGTCTGTGTGTTTAAAAGGGTTACCGATATTCATTTGATCCATTCACATGGAGCACTTTAGTACAGGTATAGTACGTCGTAAATCGAGTGAAGCGCCCAGCATTATATCGTTTTGGGCGTAATATATTTTTATTAAAAAATAACCTTCCAACAGCTTTAGCTGAAATAAAAACACAGTTTACTACCTTAAAAACATATACAAGTTGTTAATAGATTTAAAAAATACTTTTTACGTTTTTTAGAAACTACTTCTGTAAAGAAGTTATTGCACTTATGTCTTTAAAATGGTGAATATGTTAATGAAAATTTAAATAAAGGTTTTGCATATCCGCTGTTATTTAAAGTTTTTTAATATTTTTGTTTATAACATTTGTGTTTACTCAACACATCGGTTTAACTAAAATTATAAAAGTTGTTGGACAATAACTAAAGAAACAAAATTGTGCCACAACTTGTAGTATTGTAGTATTATAGTATTATTTTCTGCATATAGGTTGTTTTTCAAATTTACAATTACTTAGAGAAAAGAGAATTGCTTGTCCTCAACAAAGATGAAAGGAAAGAAGAACCGAGGAGGTTTTTACACTAAACAAATTGTTGTATTATTTATATTAATAATTGTTTTGCTTATATGCACATTGGGATATCATACGATATATCGAATTGATGTTAGAAAACCACCTATCTTATTGGAAAAATGTAAAAATGTTAATAAGATTCAGTTGATAAAAACTATCGAAATTTTGCGTTCAGATAAGAAAACAGAATACTTTAAATACTTATCTGATTTAAAAAGCACCAAAAGAAACAAAGCACGCATAGCTCATGGTCAATGTGTCCCTCCTGTTAAAGACAAAGGAAATTCAAATGAAACCCAATTCATACTGTTAACTAATTTTATCCCTTACTTTGAGAAAGCTCACAGAGATAATAATCTAATATTGCAAACAAGACCAGCTACAGATGAAGAAATCGATGCAAGACTTTACGAATTAGTAACAACTCTAGAAGGCAACTTAAAACATGCTCATATAAAGACAGTATATGTGTTTGTAAACACGGTTGCAGCTGTGGAATATCTGCACTGGTTGAATTTGTCTCACAGTAAAAATCTAGTTATACAGCATGAAGTGATGCAATATACTTTCAAAACTTTTGTTCAATATTCTTCAGATTGTTTGCAGGATGAATTGGTAATCATTGGACAACAAGATATTTTGTTAGGGAAAGGGTGGGACAAAGTGAGCTATAAAATCATGTCGGAAAATCGTTTAATGTACGCATTAACCAGACATCCAGCATTTCAATCGAGCTGTTATTACACCACAGAGGCAAGCGCTAATTGCAAAAGTGGTAAGTACTTCGGCAGCCATGATGTTTTTGCATATCATGTTAAAAATCTGTTTTCACCAAAACTTCTTGCTTTACTGGATATCCAACAAAATAAATTTGGAATGGAAAATGTTTTTATATGGGTGTTTATAGAAAAGTTGAAATACACTGTGACAAATCCGTGTTCCATACTTTATGCCCACCATCAACACTGCGTTCCATTACGTGCAAAGAATAAAAATCGTGCACGTGTAAATAACGCCACTACAACTGGGTTGGCAGTGTTCACCGACAAACTGACACCTTAGATTTCTTATTGGAGTTTTAGCATGACTCGATCTATCAGCAACAATGAGGGAAGTATATCTATTAAAATTTTAACACGAAAAACAATTACTGCTTGAAAAACGAACTTTTTCTCTCCCCAGTTTTTCCATTTTCAACATAATGATTCGCGTTCATTAGCGGAAAGATATTTTTGGAATTAAAGTTATTCGGAATTCGACAATTGATCTGGCTAGATAATTCTCAAAGCTTTTTTGTGTCTTCTGTAAAACAAAACAAAAAAGGGGAAATGCGCTTGTGACGCCAATTAAAGTAAAATACGTTAATATTATTTTTGAGGCAGCAGCTGACAATATTAATAATGTTCGTTGTGAGTCGTTGTTTGGACTTCGCAATTGTTTGGTCATCGTGCTAAACGGGTGTTTAGCACGATGACCATTAATGCCCGTCGTCAACAAAAATGGTAGCTTAAAATGTAAATAAGCAGGAAATTTTATTGTAAGGAAAGCGTATAGAGCATTGAAAAAACTTTTATATGTAATTTCTACATTGGGTTAATTTGAAAAACATTTTCACACGAAAGAAACAACAACAATGTTAAGTTTTACTGTTAAAACACTGAGAGACAGCTTCAATGTCTAGATGTTTCTTCAACATAACTAGTTGATACCTACATGGTCTATAAAATCAATGATGAGATATCCACTTTCATCAAAAATACTCAATAAAGAACGACGAGTTTATAATGGAAACACGTTCTTATTCTTTTCAGTCATCAGTCATTTGTTCAGCTTTTTTATTACCCATTTAACATGAAAAAACGTGTCATCCCTGGCTTGGGGTAGTCAAAAGATTCTGATCATCACGTTGTTTTATTTATTTAGATTTATTGTGTATTTATTTCGAATTCTTCATAGAATGTTGATATTTTTACTTTAGGGGAAGAAACTTTCGCGAGCATTAACTTTCGCGTTTTTCGCGTTTTTTGGTCATTTTCGCGAAAGTTTATGCCTTTGGAAATTCTAAATCATCAAAACGCGAAAGTTTTTTCACGCGAAATCATGGATATTTTTCAAAACGCGAACGTTTTTTCACCATAAAAAAAATCATAAAAACGGGGCAATTTTCAAAAGTAATGATTTATTTCTACTTTAATCGTCGTCAACTACAATAACACTTGGTGTTTTTTTCTTCTTTGGAGCTGCGAGCATTTCTCGGATGTCCCGATTATTTGAAACAGTAGTGCTTGTGGATGCAGACTTTTTCTTCCTTTTGCCGGGGGCTTGCGGTGTAACAACTGTAGGTGGCAACGTCATGACGAAATTGAACAGATTTCCAACCGCTATGTCTTCTGTTGGTTCCGTGTAGAGATTCTTAACTAGATCTAAATAACTTGATGTTAATTTTGCTTGAAGAATAGTAGCTCGTGTTTCGATCACAGCTTGACATTCTATTTCAAGCCCTCCTTGTACTAAGGGAGAACGGCGATAATGTTCTGAAGAAAGCGTGCAATACATAGACGCACCTCGATCTAAGAAATACTTTGTTATTCTTGAAATCTCTTTTGGCAAGTGTCCAACAGTTTCTCCATTTTCGCTCACTGTCTTTATAGCAAATCTATCGAAGGCGTTTCCAGGCTCGTGAAGACAAATAAGTTTTTCGTTCTCTTTTGGTTGCCAAAATCTTCGATAGTAATGATATCCTCTTACAGCGGCAGTAAATGTATGTTTTTCCATATTGATGAAGGAGATTTGTAGTAACAGTGATAAAAGATGTTATTTATAAGTTCGATTTTTTTTTTAATTTTATTCATTTCTAAAGAAAATTCGATTGGATGATTTGAAAATAAAAACATTCGATTATTCGCGAAGAAAGAAAAGAACACTCCATTGTACAATAAACAGAGGCGGATCTAGGGGTAGGCAGCCTAGGCATTTGCCTAAGCCTAATTTTGTGACCTAGAAAAAAAAATTATATATATAAGATAGAATAATCTATAAAAAAACTGAATTTATTTCTGTAAATTTGTTTTGGCATCCACCGATTTCGACTTCATGACGATGCGGCTTTTTATCGATTTTTTCATTGAAGCAAGGCGATCTTAGGCAAAATGTCGATTCGCCTAAAACGTCCGCGGGTTTTCAAGTTCCAATGAATGAAATTCTGAAATGGGAAGAAAAAACGCCTAAAACGTCCGTGGGTTTTTAAGTTAAAACGCCTAAAACGACCACTGGTATGGTTATATAGACAAGTGAATGTTTCTTTTTCAACATGGTTTACCTTGGTCAGGTCGAGGTCCAATTGCAGGGAGCACTTCAAATGGCTAGAATTTCAAAGCAATTGTATGCTACCTAAGTTAATGAAGACGTTTTGAATTTGGAAACCCTTTCAGATATTGAAAGGATTGGAACTTTCATATATTGAAGGGATTGGAAATGCTGAAGAGAAGTATTTTCGCCACGTGTGCCATGTTGTTGTCTCAAACCAAACCTTTATCCTGCCTCTGAAAGAGAAAATAAATTAATTGCTGAAGTAAGTAATACTTGAAATATTTTAGATTTTGCTGCTCCTGGATTTTAGGCACTTGTGTCAAGAACTATTTTTAAAAGTGGTAAACCACCAGCAGATGTTCTTACAAAACGTGTGATTTAAATCTCTTTCTTATCAAAACAAAAGGTTTTAACTTGACCTTGATCAAATGGATTATTTGTTTAAGAAAGCCCAATGCTAAACGAGATAACTGAGGCAATTTATGTAAACACTGTCTTGGCGGTCAAAAGATGTTTTGATGTGTATTTTAAGTTTGGTATAGCTAGAGTATTGCTAGCTAGCTGCATGTGTATTTGTTGGAATTCTATTAGTTTTTTTGTTTATTGTAGAGATAGGGAAATGTTCCTTCTAGCACAGGCATATCACGCGCACGCACACGCCACGGTCAACCACAACAAATCCCTATCATGTGGTGTATATCAAGGTAAATTCCCTAGTATGCTATAATTAGTCATGTAGTTCAAGGGTAAGTCCCTAATAGTCCGTGCTTAGTCATGCATATCAAAAATCATACAAAAATGAGTAAAAAATTTCTAGCACACATAGAGGTATATTCCCCCACACATCCGCTAATAATCATCAAAAATCAACGCATGCGCAGTAAATATGTGTTAGTTGACCACTATGAAATCCTCTGACAAAATAAAATCCATATAATAAAGAGAATGAATCACACTGTGAAACAATTACGAGATATCGCTAAAAGCCG
This sequence comes from Hydractinia echinata, assembly GCA_030067915.1. Taxonomy (NCBI): domain Eukaryota; kingdom Metazoa; phylum Cnidaria; class Hydrozoa; order Anthoathecata; family Hydractiniidae; genus Hydractinia; species Hydractinia echinata. Next base: position 224,869 of record JASGCC010000209.1, read on the forward strand.
TGGACTTACGGGGTATTACAGGCTACGCAAGGCTGAATTAGTGGATATGTTGGAGAATGTACGAAAGCCAGTTAAACCTATAACGTCCGAGGATATGGACCTCTTCGAGGGACAGGAGATGGCGAAGGCCCGTTCAACTATCGGTGGTAAAATCAGGGAATGGCACGACTGGATATTGCCCCCATCTGAGATGGACCTCTTCGAGAAACAGGAACTGTCGAAAAATCGTTCGGTTGTAGGGGATAAGATGAAAGGGTGGTATGATTGGCTTGTGGACGCTGTTCCAAGGCCTATAAAAGAGGGGGTCAAGAGAACCTATGCAGCCTTTAAACGTGGGGTGATGGATCTCTATAACAGGGCAGTCAACGCGAAACCTACGCTTCATGACGGAGTCGAACAGGAGGCCGAGGAAGACTATATAGAAAATATCCAAAATCTATAAGATCGGCCGGGGCAAGATTTTACGCCTCAGGAACATAAGCATGCTCTCCACAGGACCTTTCGAAGTTTTCGCATTCCCGGTATAGGAGGAGCCGACGTCGACGGGTATATAGGGATGGTGCGAACAAACGTGAAAACCTTGATTGAGGGGCAGGTAGAAGATATGGGATCAGCGAAGGTACAGTTGTCCCTATGGATCATGTGGAAGAAGAAAACAAACCCGGGGGAGGCAAACGACGAGTACATTGAGGTTAAGAAAGCCTTTAATAGTAATATGACGTCGATATTCCAGAGTAGCGACGTGCTGGACAGGATGTTTACTCAAATCAAAACACATGTGGAACACACTACCCCAAAGCGGATTCACCATCAGTCGAATCATACACCTTAATGTAGACTTTCACAAATTGAGGCTAACAAGGGGCTCGTCGTATATAGATATACCTAAATGGATAGCCTCAAAGAAGGCCGTTATTAACCCAAAAAATGAAGATGAGGAGTGCTTCAAGTGGGGCGTCATCGCATGCCTACATCATGAAGAGATAGGAAGGAATCCGAATCGAATATCTCATAGACCTTTATAACTGGGAGGGTATAGAGTTTCCGACAAGCATCAAACGCATATATAAGTTTGAGGAGAACAACAAGGACATTGCGGTAAACGTCCTATATATAACGGGGAAGAAGATCAACATCCTACGTCGATCGGTGCACAACGGACGTAGCAAGCAGGTGAATCTACTGCTTATCACGGATGACAAAAAGACCCACTACACAGCCATCAAAAGTCTATCGAGGCTCCTAGGCAAGGAGACCACGAAGAATAGGAATGCAATGCACTTTTTCCTGAACTGCCTACAGGCATTTCCTACAGTTGAATCGAGGAACAAACACTATGGCTACTGCAAGGACCACGAGGCAGTTAAAATTACGATGCCGGGCGAGTCTGAAAAATGGTTATTCTACAGGGATGGCCAGATGCAATTCAGGGTACCCTTTGATATCTATGCGGACTTCGAGAGCCTGCTCATCCCGGTAGATGATGCCAGGGAGACCAAGACGAAAAGGCTGAGTAGGCATGTACCATCTGGCTGGTGCACGTATAGTACCTTTGCCTATGGGGATGTACCGGACCCACTAACAGTGTACCGCGGTAAGGACTGTGTGACGAGGTTCGTGAACCACCTGGAGGACGAGGTGAGGCGGTTATACTATACCTACCCACAACAACCCATGCTGGAACTGACAGAGGTGCTAAAAAGGGAACATGACGAGGCCACGCACTGCCACATCTGCCTAAAGCCGTTTGACGACTGCGAAAATAACCGTAAAGTTAGGGATCATTGTCACTACACAGGGTTATATCGAGGCGCGGCGCATAACAGCTGCAATTTGAAGTACAAGATACCTAGCCATATCCCAGTCATATTCCACAATCTTTCAGGATACGATGCCCATCTCTTCATCCGAGAGCTGGGTGAAAAATATGACACGCAGGACATTGGGTGCACAGCGGAGAATACCGAAAAATATATCTCTTTCAACGTTAAAATCAAGGTACCACTTGCAGGTATGGGATATGGCGATGGCGAGACGTATAAGACCATAGAAATCAGATTTATCGATAGCTGTCGATTCATGCCATCCTCGTTAGACAAATTGGCAAGCAACCTCATTGGGACAAACGCCGCAGGTATGAAATGTCAACATTGTGCGGATACCTGTCTAGAATTCCATAGCATAGACGCCGAATACACGGCAAGGTTTTGGTGTAAAAATTGCGACTCGAATACCACGAAGCAACTTAATCGGGACCAGGTAAAGGCAAACGTATCATCCATGGCCAAATTCATCGACAAAGATGATACTTTCAGGCTGATGCTTCGAAAAGGCGTGTACCCCTACGAATACATGGATGATTGGCAACGATTTCGGGAGGCGGGGCTACCTCCCAAGGATGCCTTTTACAGCAAGCTGAACATGAAGGGTATCAGCGACAATGAGTATGCCTATACGAAAAAAGTATGGAATGTCATTACCCCAGAGGGTGATGTAGTCACCATGGGCGACTATCACGATATATATCTAAGCATAGACGTACTGCTATTGGCCGACGTTTTTGAAACGTTTCGAGACGTGTGCCTTACAAACTACAAACTCGATCCTGCCCAGCTCTACTCCGCACCTGGTCTGGCCTGGAGGGCGGCACTCAAGCATACAGGTATTAGGCTAGAACTCCTCACAATCCCAACATGCTTCTGATGTTCGAGAAGGGTATAAGAGGAGGTATAACCCAGGCCGTACACCGGTATGCGAGGGCTAACAACAAGTATATGGGAGATCAGTATAACTCTAATGAGGAATCCTCCTACCTCCAATATCTCGATAGCAACAACTTGTACGGATGGGCCATGAGGCAGGAGCTCCCAACAGATGGCTTCCAATGGGTATCGAACGTCGAGGCATTTACAGAAAAGCACCTCGAGAAGCTCGTTAGGGACATTAAGCATGGATACATTTTAGAGGCCGACATCGACTACCCCGAGAGGTTGCATGACAAATATAACGAGCTGCCGTTCCTACCGGAACGCACGACGGTTCACAAGGTCGAGAAATTGGTACCGAACTTGGAAAACAAGCGGAGGTACGTGGTACATATAAGAGCCCTTCACGAGGCCTTAAAACATGGGCTCGAGCTGAAGAAAGTGCATAGGGTCATCCAGTTCAATCAGAAGGCATGGCTGAAGGGGTACATCGATCACAACACTAGGCTGAGAACGGATGCCAAAAACGAGTTCGAGAAGGACTTCTATAAGCTGATGAATCTCTCGGTGTTCGGCAAGACTATGAAAACTATACAGAATCATCGCAACATTCAGCTGGTTACCAACGAGGACAAGTATACGAAGCTTGTCATGAAGCCAAATTTCAAGGGTGGAAGCCGGTTCAGTAAACACCTCCTAGGTGTCGAAATGGGTAAAACGGAGGTCAAAATGAACAAGCCTGTATACATAGGCCAGGCAATCCTGGACCTGTCGAAGTTGATCATGTACGAGTTCCAGTACGACTATATGCAACCAAAATATGGCAGCAAGCTGCAGCTCTGTTATATGGATACGGACTCATTTGTGTACCACATACGCACAGAGGACTTTTACAAGGATATCAAGGACGATGTTGAAGATCGATTTGACACAAGTGTCTACAGCGAGGAAGATAATAGACCTCTCCCCATAGGGAAGAACAAGAAGGTCGTGGGCCTTATGAAAGATGAGCTAGGTGGGAAAATCATGACCGAATTCATGGCCCTCAGGGCCAAGCTATATGCCTACAAGACCCTCACAAAAGAGGGCGGCGATCGCAAAGCGAAGGGCGTAAAGAGATGCGTTACGAAGAAATCCATCACCTTTGACGACTATAGACGATGCCTCCAGGATGGCGTTGAAATATATAAAAATCAAGTCCTGATTCAAAATAAGAGGCATCAGGTCTATACCCAAGAGGTATCAAAGTTAGCACTTAACAGGGCTGACGATAAACAGATCGTTCAACCTGATCAAATTACAACACTAGCCCGTGGCCATTGCCGCCTGGCGTCTACCCGAGAATAAAATGGACATATGCTTACTAATTGCTATACTTCTGCCGTATGCCCTGATTGCGTTTTGCTTTTTTCGATATCGTCGTACAATAAAGAGAATGTCTGATATCGCACAAATATTCGACACGACAGAATATGAACATGTGGAACCCCCACCCAATAAACGCCAGGCGTTTGAAAGAAGCCCTACGCAAAGGCAAAGGACACCTTTTGCCAAAAAAATGTACGGAAGGCTTTGTTGACAAGGCTCCTGATGAGGCAATCGACAAGGTCCATACCGAGTATGTTCAACGTGAGCTCCACGAAAAGGGCGAGAAGACGGCCAAGGCGTTGACTACTCATGTGATTAGCCTGTATGCAAATTTGATTGGGAATTTCGTCGACATCGATAATGTAGATGAATTACGTCGAGATATCGAAGAAGACCCTATTATCCGAGACTCTATGACAGATCTTGGTATTCTGGTGTACTGCACCATTGGGAGGTGTTTAGCGCCTATATTGGTGGTAGGGCATACCGCCCAGCATATGGGTAAAAAGAAGGAAGAGGCGGAGGAGGAGGCTAAGGAAGAGCCTCGGACGGTATAATATAAAATGAGTGAAGAACAAAAACAAGAACAGAGGGTCATCACAAAACCGGTAAAGCATCCGGGAAGGGTTGCGCAGGGACACAAGTTGGCTGCACTGATGAAGAATAGGAAGGAAGAAATGAAACAACAAGAGGGTACTGTAGAGCCCACAGTCAAAACCTCTTCCGGGACCAGTTCCGTGCAGTCGGTATACATGTATGGCGTAGGGACACTTGCCGTGTTGGCGATAGGGGTTGGTGTCTGGTACAGGTTTGGCAGGGGTGAAAATGAATCTAACAAGCCAGCGACTAATCCAGAGCACCAGCAGGGGAAACAGGGTAAAACTCAGCCTATTGAGATTTTCAAAATGCTATAATAAATGGCAACAAGTAAGGCTCACATGGATAGCAACATTAGTCCGAAGGAGACCATGGTTATTGACTCCTTATGGGAATCCGTCAGGCTGGTATCGTATACAATCCTCATAGCCATGGGCGCGCAGAAGGCCCTAGGAGTTTCCAGACTTGGGGCAAAGATGGATTTGGAGGACGGCCTGAAGCTCGCCGGCTATATGACGGCAGCGATCTTGTTCGATGAGTACGCGATCAAGCAGGGATGGTATAAGAAATCCCTGATACCTCCAAAATAGACCGCCTATTAAAATTTCTATCTCTCTACGAGAGATAGAAATCAATATGGAGGAGGGTAAAAAATGTACAAAATGCAAACAGTTTCTTTCCCTGGACAATTTCAGGATCAAGCGTAATGGTGAAATGTTAAGACAGTGCATCACCTGCCTCGCTTCCAACAAGGCGTCAAAGGATCGCGCAAGGTGCCGCCCCCGCAACCGGCCCCTACATGAAAACAAGGAGCTCATGGCTATCCGTAGGGGTCATATTGAGGCCCAGTTTTCCGAAGGTATGACATGGGAAGACTACGAGTATTTGCACATTGATCACAGGATATCATTCAAGTATATAGAAACCGGGAGGTATCCGACGCTTGCTGATGTTGCCAGGGTATTACACAAGGCGAGTCTCTTCATAGTAAATGGAGAGCAAAAAATGCATGTTTAAGATTAGGGGGAATAGTAGAACGAAGAGTTGCATAGGTTGCCTGGACAAGGCGAAGCGGAAGCGGCGTACCAAATGCAAGGACCCTGTTATCGAACACGAAGTAGACCCTCTTAATATTGACAGGGAAATTAGAGGGTTTCAACAGGATGAGAATTACATGCTTTTGTACACCCTCCTGACATACGACATTATATCCCAGTACGCCGAACTCATCGTAGCGCCCCCCGAGTTTGTCAGCCCGGAAAAGGCACTGCTTGTTAAAAGGTATCGCAAGGTATTGCGGTGCCTAGGGGGTAAGATAGTATTTGATCCTCTGCCTCTCGAATATAGGACCCAAAATACCAAGCTCTGCTCTGCCTGCCGGGGGTCTTTGGTGCACAATCACGATGGTGTGTTGATTTGTTCAACCTGCGCCGCTATATACCCGGAGGTTCATAATAGAAAATGGACGTTGTAAAAGACTCCTATACGGCAATCTTCACAGGCCCGACATCATGCGGAAAAACACAACGTGTCCTGGACCTGCTGGAAAATGAGTATAAAAATCACTACCATAATATCATCATCCTGTGCCCAACAATTAAATGGAATACCACATATTTGGAGAGGGCATCGCTCTGGAAAGACCCCTATATCTTTATGATCGATCCTAAGGACCAACTATTTGAATGGATAGCGAAATTGTCGTCGTTACTGGCGGGCGAGGAGAGTCTTTTCGTCGTGGACGACATGATATCTGACGAAAGCCTCGATAAGCGTCGACAACCCCTGCTTGAGTTAGCCATCAGTGGCAGGCATCGCAAGCATAGCCTGTGGCTCTTGACGCAGAGTTATACTGCTCTCCCAAAAAATCTGAGGCGACAGAAAAAACCTTGTTTTTGTGGTACCCTCATGAACGCTCGGACATGAAGATGATAGACGAGGAGACGAACATGATCCCCGATTGGTGCGAGATCAAAGCTGATCTAAAAAAGTCTAAACATGCATGCCTATATGTGAGGTTGGAGCACCCCAGGACTTGGAGGATTCTCGAATGACCACGGTGAAATCTTCTGGCTTACGTTGTTATATTAGAAAGGATGTCGTCGCAGCTTACGTTTAACACAGAAGCCATTGAAACCTTGTCCAGCAAACAAAATCAACCTATGTTCAAGCGTGCCGATATTGGTAGGTTTTTGGGTATTGAAAAGATTGCCGAGTCATATCGGGATATTCCTACCCTTGCGCGTCATGAGATGTGCTTGGTTACTAACCAACCCCCAAAGGGGGACCAAAATAGCCATGACGCATTTTTCACATTGGACGATGCATTGGAGATTGTGCGTCGTTCCAGAAAGCCCAAGGCTGTAGGGCTAATCAAATGGCTTGCTCGGGCAGGTGTGAAAAAATTACAGGATGAACTCAAGGAGCGGTGTCAAGCCCTTGAGGATAAGTATATTGCCATGGCTATCCTTGAGGATGACTTGGACGATAGAGACAAACAGCTCTTGGTGTTGGGGGATGAAATTGAGGAGCTACGGCAACGTGCCGTGCCACACCTCGAGGATCCTGGAAAAAATAACAGTATGGTCATTATCCAGAAGAACAACGACGATCCCTGGCCATACCTGGCCATCTGTGGCCAACAGGGGTATGTGGCGCAAAAAATACGGAACAAGCTTGTTGACTACCCCAAGGGTGAGATTGTGGTACTGGCAGAGACCCCGAATTCTATTGTACACTACAATTGACTTCGAGAACGTGGATGTATTGAAGTCAACCCCGAGCGTGTGAGACATTTTAGGCTCGGTGAACACTACACACATGAACGTCTCCTAGAGGTCGCTGAATGAGTATTTTTTGTGGTCCTTGTAAGCCACAAAAAATATCTAATCTACCACTCCTTAACCTCCTCTGGAAGTACTTCGACATCCTCCGGTACCTGCATGAGTTCTTCTGACACGAAGCTACGATCGGGACCATCCTTTAGATAGTAAAAAACACGGCTACCCGCTACTATAAGATTAAGTCTATACATTTTCCTGCTCCAAAAGGCGTCGGTGGCGCGTCTTTTCGAGTCGCTATGTTCTTCCCCCGGTTGTAACAGATATAGGTACAACCCGTCGTCAGGTATGGGTTTTTCTTCCGGATATTCGTCGCTTTTTGCGAGTGGTACTTCATCCATCTTCATAGCCTTGCAAGGCTTCATGTTAATCATGGCAGTCTTGGTATTGTTGAGGCCCTTCACGATAGTGTACAAATTTTTAACCCATATACTGCTAGTCTCATCAGAGGCTAGTTCTTGCGCATCCTGAGGTTTAAATAGCCTTTCCGCGAGTACCTTGTTGTAGCTCTCTACAAAGGCCGTAAATGTATGGTTATATTTGGTGGTAGCCCTTTTAATCTCAACACCTTTGCCTTCTAACAATTTTGTTACATCTGATTTGAATTCACTACCATTATCACACTGGAAGGTTTTTGGGTAGTGTAAAGGTCCCGCCTTGTAGATATCTTTGATCATATCCGCGACCTCGCTAGCCTTGGTACGCAGAGGTCTCGCCACCTTGTATCTCGAGGCCACGTCAATGCCCGTCAGAATGTACTTGTACGTATTGCCATACAGCTTGTCATGGGGCATATATAACAGATCAAACTGATGCATTTCGTTAGGACTCGTAACGGTAAAATGGGGGTAATCAATACGTTTCGGGCCCTTGATGTGTCTCAACCACAAGAGTTGCCTTGACATCCAGTGAGTGACCTTCTTTTTTGATAGACCGCTCTCCTTCGCGAGCAATTTGATAGCTTTGCGTCCAGTCCACAGATGTTCTGGCATGTAGTAGATATTGCTTAGTTTTTCAGCCTCCTCCTCGGTAACACTATGTGATGCTTTTGACATGTTTATTATATGTCAGAAAACTTACAGATACTTATATGCAATGAAGCCTAGCAGGGACAAAGAGCCAACGATGAATGTGAGTTCACCGTCTTGTTGCTGCTTTGAAGGTGTATAATAGTCAGACAATTGTGGGGCCTTCTTCTTCGAGGCGATATAGAATTTGTACATATCGTCATCCAATTCTCTCAGACTCTTGCCTGCCTTTATTTGCATTTCCCGTTGCTCAGCAAACCAGTCAAGCTTAGCCTGTCGATCACGTATCCATGCTGCCTGAGCCGCATTGAGTTCTTCTATGGCCTCGTCATGCCTCTTCCGTTCGGCCTCGCCATGCCCCGAAAGTTTAGAAAATAGATAGTTGGTGCCGCTAAAGGCTAATGTATTTATCGCAGCACCCGCCACGATAACAGCGATTGTAGCCATGCTTTATTTAGTACTCCACCGAGTGGAAGCGCCTGTCTAGGATATTCAATTGGGCGTCCATTAGCAAGTACACGTAGCATCTAAAATCCCCAGTTCCGTCAGCTTTCTTGGTCATGTGCAACGTTATCCCATCACTAAGCCTTTGCAGAGGCCTTCCAGAGCCATGCAAGCCCGGATCCGGGCTTGCGTTGAAGAATTGGCCAATGGTCACATTCGAGTCATGGCTACCGAAAATGTTGACAATCTGTTCCAGGTGGTCCTTGGGGAGCATGGCATGGGAGTATAACTCATTGGGTTCACCTTCCACCGTGACGCTAATCTTCTCAATCTTGGGATTGTAAAAGACCTCATTGACACCGGCGTAAGCCTTCACTTTCCCGGGATCTATAAAGAGTAATAGGACGCCCTTGAGACTCTTTGCAGGCATGTCAATCTGGAGGTTGTAACTGGTATCAGCTTTTTTCATCGTGACTACCTTGCTTCTTAGGATTCTTTCGTAGGGTAGGGCGAGTCTTACATACCGCGACATCATAGCACTCGCGAGACCTTCATGGCTCACGCGGTCAAACTCCAGCTTGATGTTGGTGATTTTGTACGCAGCATCGGCAGCCTTGACCGCCGTAGATCCCACGGCAGCCGTGCCTCCATCTTTGATGACGTCGGCATGTCCGGCGAAGTTTAGGATGAATTGAAGGCGGTCATGGAGCCCTGCCTGATAAAACGGCAGATCCCTCGTCAACTCAAACATCTTACCCAATGGGATGCAGAACGTATTCCCATACGCCGCAGCGATGGCTTTTTCCTCGTCGGTCCCAACGTACTCAGTAGCCTTGACCTGCAGGGCTCTGATGGTACCATCGTTTGGGTTAATACCCTCAAGAATCAGGTTGTTTTCCCTGTCAAATGTGGGCAGCCAGAGGTCCCGGTACACTGCCAGGGTATTGTAATCAGATATATTTTGTACCTCATTGCCATTCAGGGTAACTCGCAGATTTCTCACCAGGCTTTTTCCGATATTGCTGACTAGGGTACGTTTTGTATTTGTACCCGTCAGCGTCAGGTCAAACAGGAGCCTGAGGCTCCCCGGGAATATAACATCGTTCTGAGACATGTTGGGTATATCAACGTATAGGTCTTCATTCTGGTTAATGGTGCTTGGTGTATGGCTTATCTGAACCCGTTGACGGCGTCCTTTGATACCAAATAGATGCTTCGTTTCTGCGTATGGGTCCAGGGTCGTTCCGAATGTTGTACTCATATTTATTATATAGGTAAAATCTTCTAATAAATGGCTGATAATCCAGCATTTACGCCTGAACATGACATAGAGGATAAGGGTGGTGGCGGGAAGGATGATAGGCCCGATACTACGTTAAAACGTCCATCAACTCAACAACTCCCGGAAACGTCAAAGCCTGGAGAGGATCATGGTGCTACGGAAGAGGATCATAGTGTTCCAGAAGACTTCCAGGCCATGGCTAGGTGGAAGCTTTTAAAATTAATGGTCGACGATCTGTACGCGCATATGCAGGGGGATAAGAAGCAGAAGAAGAGGCTTGGGAATCTCCTTATGAAAAATTACCTTGATTTTAAGTTGGATGGGGATCGTCTTTTTTTCAAGGATGTAGACATTACACATTTAATTTACAAGGAGAGAGGTCTTGGAATAAGAACCGCTGGGGCCATATTAACAAATTTGCCGGCAGAAACCGTGCGGACCATGGGTTTTGAAAACTATACGGCCACTACACCCAACAGAGGGGGCAAAGCAAGGGCCCAGAAGGCCATGCATGATATAGCACATGAGATCGAGCATATTCAGATGGAATCGCTGGATGGGGTAGGTGATGTAGACGAAGGCGAATAAGGCGACGAAGGCGACAAGGGTGACGAGGGTGACAAGGGTGACAAAGCCTTGGGCATGATCAAGGAGGCGGATAAATTAATAGACCATGTGGAAGACCTCCTTCAAGAAACTTTACCCGGGGGGTCCGAACTGAGATGGATCTCAGACCGTGAAAGAAAAGGGCTTTACATTGAACTTCAAACTAAAGGGGTGCCTTAAAACTACATAGGGCAAATATAGTGTTATACAACGGTGAGATTACTAGGGTGAAGGGCAACCTAGAACATCTCGAGAAGAAGAAGGCAGGGGGGCAAGGGAATCCTGATAATGATAGGGATATTGAAAGGCTTAAGGCTAAGCTTAAAGATCTTAAGGCAAAAAGAAATTTTGAGATTGAATCACACGGTATACTATCCGATAAAATATACCCCCAGATGAATGCCATCAAGGACACCCTAATGAAAATTGCCGCAGATGACACGTCCCTACTTGAGAAGCTTAAGATTTTGTTTAAAGAGCAGGGTATAACTATAGCAAGTATCGTCTCCGCCATTGGTCTACTGATAAGCACCATCGTGCTCTCCGTTACGGGAGGAAGTGCCGCGGCGGGTGCTGCAGGAGGAAGTGCCACGGGGGGTGCGGGAAAAGGCTTTGTGGAGAAGCAGCTTGAAAGGCTCGGAAAGTTCCTCAAATATCTGGCAGGCAAAGCAGGCGCTGCATTACCCGGGATTATTGGTACCGTAGTATCCTTCCTTCTGAGGGTAGCGGCAACAGTCGTGGAAAACGCGGCAAAACATCTGTACATGGCGATGGCGGCCGCTGCCGGCTTTGTCGTGCTCTCTGTTGGAAAGGTATAATATTAGTTATTTTTTAAACCATATGTAGGCAATTATTATCCCCACCCCCGTTGTGATTAATGCGACCTTGGTATCCTCGTGCTGGTTTTGTGTTGGTTCCCTGTGCTCAGGAGGATGTATAGGAGGCGTAGCATGCTTGGGATGTAGTTTGATATGTGCCACATGTCTGATGGTATGCTCGGTATGCCCGGGGGGTAGTTTGATATCTGCCACATGTCTGATGGTATTCTCTGCATGCCTGGGATGTAGTTTGATATCTGCCACATGTCTGATGGTATGCTCGGTATGCCTGGGAGGTGGTTTGATAGCCCTCTCCGTATGCCTAACAATAGGCTTGTTATTCACATCAACCTGGACCCCCACATTGACATTGGCAGGTGCGATCAAAATGTTATTGTTATAGCCCTCGATTTTGCCAATACGTAGGTTCATGTCTGAGGGCAACATGTACACGCTGGGCATGACGGCAAAATTCACTGGCGTCCTGGCATATTGAAGGACTTTTTGGAATTCTGTTATGTCATTTCCTACATTTTCCTGACGTTGTACCATGGCTTCAAATTTCTGCATCAAAATCTGTCTTGATGTGTAGTTGTCCGCACCAGAACCGAGTAGGGATGCCTTGGTCCCTGCCTGCGACCCAAGCAATAGGACCACGTAAACCCTTATACTCTCGCTTAGCTTTGTTAGCCCTTCCGACGTCAAGCCCTGACTTGTGGGGATGATGAATTTGGACCAATCACCATCAACCTGAGGCCACCATGAACCATTGGTGAGCGAGGCACCTACTGCGTTGAATTTGTACAGACTATTAGGATCTGCGCCGTATTCACGACACACCTGCGCGTATCCGGAGGTTGAGTAGGGATTTTTGTACTGTGAAAAACCATCATTATAGGGCATCGGCACTTTCATCCTTGCCAGAATGCGACGCATGTGGTAATACATATGGAATTTAAAGATGGCGTTGACAAGGGGTACGGAGCCCGTTAGATGCTTAGCAGAGATGCCTAATGCAGTGCTTGCGCAATGGGTAGCAAAATTAACCTGCACATTCCAGTAGTCCAACGCTTGTCCCTTCCAACCCACAATGACAGGGTCATTAAGCAGATTTGTTGAAGGCTTGATGGGGTATTTTGTAAATTCAGGGAAGGCCACAGAAATGTGTGATTCTATAGACAGGTACAGGTCCTGATGCTCCAGGTTGGTTACGACAAGTGGCCATTCTCCCCTGTTGGAATTGTACTTTGCCTTGGGGTTGTATGAATATATGTTCATTCCTTTCTTGTTAGAAGAAAAGGAATGAAGCAACTCTACATTACTGATATCAAAAAGCCTACAATATTTGAAGACTACCTGGGGCAGGATAGCAGGATTGCCTTGAAATCCATCAGTATCCGAGGCGAGTGGCTGAATATCTATAATAACAACGACTTCACCATCCGTAAAGCCGGACCTGATCAGAGGGAGACTAGGATACGGATTATGGCAGGTTTATACAGGATCGAGGACTTGGTGGCTATTGTGAATAGCCAGGCAGGGGATAAGATTAAACTGTTTGTCCTGAAAAATGGATCCTGCACGCTCCGTGTCAGTGAAGGGTACACGTTGGCGTTTAATCGACAACTGCATGAGCTCCTGGGATTTAAATACGACCCAGCTAATAAGTATTATCAGAAGGGTGACTATAATGCCGATTACAAGACTGACATTTATATCAGGCTACGCCTTGTTTGTCCTCAGTTGGATGAAGACGACTGCCTGTTAGACGGCAAGAAGTCGAAAATTCTCGCTTTACTGCCCACCAAGGAGTTAAACTCCTGGGGGGACATGCTGACTTGGAGTTTTGACACTCCCATATACCTTCCATTGAAGGGCTCCACGGATTGTCTAGAGTTCATGTTGACAGACGAATTTCATCACGACAAAAACGTTTCGTTCACCGGCCTCACAATGCATTTGCTGATAGAATAAAGATGAGCGATATAGCTAAGCTGTACCCAAACCTACCAAGTGCACCTGCACAAGGCGCCGATATGCCGGAGGAAAGCCAGGTCTACAGGCTCAAAAAGATTGAAGAAATTGAACAGTACCTGAGAAGGGAAATCAAGGAGAGGGATAGGCTTGCTAAGAATTTTAAGATGCACGGGACCTGGGTCCGATACTGCGACCACGGACTGCTTGGTATTACTATAGTAACGTCAGGTGTCGGAATTGGGGCGTTGGCCTCGGGCCTTGGTGTTCCGATCTGTATCGCTATGGGGGGTATTACGATCGCCGTGGGAGTTGGACAGGCAGGTCTGAGAAACGCTGGGAAGAGGCTGGGTGTGAAGGCCTTAAAACTTGGGGCAATTAGGTTACTCGAAGAAACAAAATTGAACTCCATCGTTGATCTAATATCGAAGGCAGTTGAAAATGGTGTGATTAGCGACTACGAGTTTAGTCTCATTATGCAGGAGAAGCAAAAGTATATGCTATTGAAGGAACAGATGCGACAGCGCGTTAAGAGGATTGTTGACTCCATCAATGAACGGGAGCGTTCTCAGCTGGTTGCGAGGGGGAGACAGGAGGGTAGGGATGAGTTTTTAAAAAAAGTTCAATCTGTACAGTATGCAAGCGGTATTTAGATTCCCCACCTGAGTATAGGCCTTAATTTTATATATTTCATAGGTCTTTTGGGGCCTATAAAATATATGGTTTTTTAATCCTCGCCTAGCAACCATTCTTTTTTGAAGTCCTTATATCGACATTCCACAACATGTACTTGGGGTAGTAGTTTTTGCCCTGCACATACACCGATGATGGTGCCAGGATGGCACTGACCTGGCATGGCTCATCATAGGGTACCGCATACCATGGAATTTAGTCGTGATGGCATCCTTGTAGTATTTGAGCTTGGCATTCACATAACGGTCCTTTTTCACAGACTCTGTCGTCAATTGCTCAGATATCAACTCCTCGATCTTGGACCAGATTTGGCGATACTTAGGAACCCAATCAGGGTACTCTTCAAAATCAAGACTCATTGCCGGTACTGCATTGGCGTTGTACCGGCTGACCCCATGCGGGGACCAGATTTTAGGTGTTTTTACCCTGAGGGCTACTACAAGGTCTCGTGTATGATACCCCACGATATATCGTTGATCCTTATCTCCATTGGCAGGAATGGGATCCGACACTGTTAGATAGTCCACGTTGATATCATTGATGTCTGTAAAAGTAGCAACAAAGTTGTAGAAAATTTTAGGGTTGACAATTTCTTCTTCAAATTGTAGCATCTTGTTTATTGTAATTCAAACGACTTCAGGGAATTGCATGTCATTGTACATACGCAGCCACCCCCATTATACGTGATATATTCATGGTAGCACTGCCAGCATAATAATTTACCATTTACCATAAATCTGCGCCCACAGCTACACCTGTCATATTCGTCAAGTACCCTTTCGCAGTCCTTACATTGTTCATCCATTTATCTTATGATTCCAAGGCATTAAAGCGATCCCATAGATCTTGAATCCTTTGTTCCTTTTCCTTCTCCTTCTCTGATTCTTGTACTAATGCTAAGGCCATAAGTGGTAGGGAGATACCAATGCCAGCCATAAAGGTCATGAATACTGCACTTCCAAATATATCGAATTTTGATTGCTGATAGTTAATGCACATTTATTATAGTATTATTTTGATTTCATCTTATAACCCCGAAGGGTTGTAGGATAACTTATGAATTTCACATGTTGCCGCACATATCCTGCGTCTTGAACCTTTCGGGGACATGCTCTAACATATAGACCTTCTCCTCAACAACTTTGTTGCACATGTCTTGCGTCTTGAACCGATCTGGCACGTACTCTAACATGTGGGGATTTTTTTCAACGGCTTTGTTGCACATGTTCTGAGTCTTGAACCTGTCCGTCACGTACATGAAAACAGCCTTGTTGCACGAGCCTTGCGTCTTAAGCCAACTCATTTATATACACAGATTTCAACAAAGTCCGAAGATTGCACCGCATGATGGGGACTTTACATGCGTTGATTATTATCACTCTATAAGGGAATTCCCCTACTAGGTGCGCTAGAACTTTTTTTACTCATTTGCCGCCTATTAGGGACTTACCCTTGCATGACTCAACACGGTAGGGACTTACCCTTGATATACACCACATGATAGGGATTTGTTGTGGTTGACCGTGGCGTGTGCGTGCGCGTGATATTCCTGTGCTAGAAGGAACATTTCCCTATCTCTATTGTCTTAAGGTCACAGGTTTTGTGTAGCCGTTTATGCAACTGTGTATCTTTACTTCTGTTCGGGAGAGAAAGAATTCTTGCAAAATAACTAAAGGACAGCTCTTTCATAAACGCAAAAGTCTTAGCTAAATGTTAATAGATCTGTAGATCCCCTTTCCCTTCCCTAAAGATCAAAATCAAAAAAGGTAATATTTGAATGTTGTCAGTCCTTGAAATCATAAGCACTCGGACATGTGCTCCTGTTAAGCAGGTAGACAACAACACGTTCAAAATACTTTCTGTTCTCTAAGAAATCGATGTTTACAGTATAAGATATATATACTTAAACGTCGAAGGATTCTACCTTGCCCCAACGGCAAATTTATACTTTTAGCATATACTTTTCGATTGTGAGTGTCCCTAAGAACTTTAACTTAATTGGAACTTTTAAAGAATGGATTTTATATACAACACTGCTTATTATAAACTTTTAAGAACACGAGGAGATCTTTAACTTTCCCATGCTGCTTTTAATTGTGATAAAATTGCTAAAAACAAAAGAATGAAGCAGTATACCTAATCTAAGAATAGTCCAAGTTTG
The DNA here is from genome assembly GCA_030067915.1 of Hydractinia echinata. Lineage (NCBI taxonomy): Eukaryota > Metazoa > Cnidaria > Hydrozoa > Anthoathecata > Hydractiniidae > Hydractinia > Hydractinia echinata. The sequence continues at coordinate 241,385 of JASGCC010000209.1, forward strand.
TTGTATAATATTATTTATTCTCTTGTTGAGCAATACAACGTATATAATTTTGTTTTAGGATAAGATATTTTGATGTCAGCCTGGTACCTATGATGAATATTCTGAATATCACCATCAAGTAAAGAACACAGGAGATTCTTTATGAATCCTTATAATATTGGAAAACTGTAAACAATGGATATATATCTGGTATAATCCACAAAGTTGTGTTTCATAAGAGGAACTAAGAAGGTGAAAAAAATCAATCAAAATAACTTGTACTGATAAAAATGATTTTTACGCAAAACAATACAGATCAAAACAAGAATTGCATGTTAAAGAACTTTCTGTTACAGACTGCAAACTAATGAAAATGTCATGTTATATGAGAATCTTCAGAATTGGCCTATAGTTACTAAAACTTTCGTAAGGATTTTACAGTATTAAAATATTTTTCAAGCATAGTTGACAGGGACATGTGAGGGTAAATAATATACAGACATGTTAAATATTTTGATGTTATTTTTCTGATTTCTAACTCTTTTCTGGCTTAATAAACTGCTTTACTCTTGTGGGAATTTCATAACATTAAAATTATTGCTTAATAGAAATTGGTACAAAACTACACCAGTAACCTTAATATTAAACTGTATTAACTTCATAAAGGGGTCATTACTATATACTTTTTGTAGACGTTTATTATGTGTTGCTATCTTACACTGTAAGTTCATATTTTTATATGCTGCTTTTCTTTTTACATTTGCAGGTTGTTAACACAGGCTATAATTTTCAAAACAATATTTCTGCGTTGCACGAATGTTGACTATCTATTCCTAAAATTGTCTTGTAATGTAATTTTTTGTTGTATTGTTAGTTATTAGACTTATTGCATATTTTGAAATAAAGCAACTCCCCAACTTACTGAATTTGTAACTTGGCGATTACTTGTACTCGTTTGAAATGCGTAAAACGTAAAAAAAGATGCTTAGATGATGATACCCTGTTTCGAATGTAATTCACTAAACGGATGTTTTAACAAGGACACAAGTGTTAAAACTACGGAGGTTACTGTTATTTATTGGGCTAGAAAGAAAATTTCGTTTCTAATCTAGGAAGGATTTTTAATAACTAAAAACCTTACTTTTGGGAAGATTTTAGCTCCTTTTACAGCAAAAACACAAAACGCCCGCTTTACCTCGTACAACAAACCCTTGATATTACTTTGCCAAAAAATCTATCAAATTTTGCCTAACCAGAAAAAAATCCTAGATCCGCCCCTGATAAATATTTTTGATTGCATCAGACGGGAATGTATTGATTTTAATCTGCGATGGAGGAGATATGAGTAGAAAGCTTTCAAAAACAAGTTCTGGGATTATGTAAACAGTGCTTTTCGAACAAACAAACTTACAGGGTGTTTGATAGAGAACTCTGTCAATATCCATCATAATGTCGTTTTAAAGAAAGATGCAGATTGAAGCTTCGATAGTGGATGGAAAAGTGCTGGTATTTTTGATGCCTTAGAACTCGGTTCAAGCAAAATGCCATCGATTGATCCTTTCCAAGATATAGATCCGATGCTGCGTAATGATGTTGAGCAATCTGATGATAGCCATCTCTTAGCAATTTGTGATGTCACAGTTGAGGAATTTGAAGCGTTATGTGGAAGCAAGATTCAAGAAAGTGACGACGATACTGACTCAGAATGGGAAGAGGCAGATAATTAAATTTACTTAGCCTAAACTTGTATATTTTATACATTTTTGATTACGGTAAAGACCTTAGATGTGATTTAACGAATAAATTTTTTTCTTGGATTTTGCCCGTTCGCGAAAGTTTTTTCACGCGAATATGAACCTTATTTTGAATTCGCGAAAGTTTTTCCCGCGAAATTTGTTTCAAAAATCGCCAAACGCGAAAGTTTTTGTCAAATATTTCGTGTTTTTTTTTGACACGCGAAAGTTAATGCCAGCGAAAGTTTCTGCCCTTAAAGTAAACAAGATTGTTTCTAATTTTTCTCTTCATGAACAACTAAAGAAGTGAATTAATGTAAGAACACTAAATTAAACATTTTAACGGTTACGAAATACAATAGTATCTAAACAGAGGTAATCGGTTATTTTTGTATAGCATTCAAAATAATTTCGTATAAACAAATAAACCGATGTTAAGAAAAAAAAATAAATGGAATAAGAATACCGTATACCGTTGTAGCAGATTATCTTTACTCCCTGTGAAAGATGACTCCCGGGGTAAAAATAAACTAGAGAGTAATAACTCCCCTAAAGTAGAAATAACCTAGTAAATAATGACTCCCCTAGTTAATAAACACTCCCCTTATTTTTCAAAGAGAAGTTCAAAGGCAAAGGGGAGTTAAAATAAGCTGGTTATTAAAAACTCCCCTTGAAAATATTTTGAAGTCATTGCAGTATTCCTAATATATTCGAATGTTTTGTTTTAATTCACGTGAGTGGTTCGGTGGTTGTGAGCAAAATAGTCACATATGTTTTCTTATTGAAATGGCTGCCAAACAACATGTGCCACTTAGTGAAATTAAAGTATATATTTGGAAACCAAAAAATATCCAGATGGATTCTCAGGTTAGTTTGTCTTTTTTCCCATTTCATGACAACTCTTATTTTGAGTTCTGACTTATCTTTAAAAAATGTGAACATATGAGTTGCTATTGTGAAGGGGCTATTTTTATAGTTTTGTCTTAATGATTTGAAACCTTAATTCTAAAAAGTGGAATGAACTATCCATAGCTAGTCATTCTTTAAGTTTTACTGCAAATTTTACGAAAACAATTAAAATTCTATTTTTAGGGCACAAAGGAAATAAGAAAAATTTTCGCCGTGCTTGTCGAAATTTTTCACTTGTAAGTGAGAAGTTCATGTACAAGAACGAACGATTAGTAATCACATCACGAGAGGAACAGACAAAAATCATCCAAGATATCCATGAAGGCCTCGGAAACAACAAGTCTAGGCAATGGCTTCACATCATGGAAGAGATGCCACCTATCAAAAATGCACAGAAAGATTTTTTTAGCACAATATGTCGAATGACATTGCTGAATTTTTCAAACCTTGCTTCGTATGCCAAAAGCATGAAAAACTTATTAAAACGATTTCTCCTGAGTTGCAGAGTTTCTCCGTGCTTAGTAAGGTAATGCGTCAAGTTGGGATTGACTTATGTAATTTGCCAGAGGTTGCCGGGTACAAGCATTTGATCGTGTGCATTGATTATTTTTCGAAATGGTCCGAAGCTAAGCCAGTGAAGGACAAATCAGCCGAAACGGATGTTACATACCTGTACGAGGTTATTAGTAGGCATAGTTTCATGAGAATTCAAATCAATGAGCTGGGAAAGGGATTCGTTAACAAAGTGATAACTAATTTGCATGAAATAACTGGTGCAGATCAAAGAATAACGTCTATATACCATCCTCAAGCCAATGGTCTCGTTGAACGACACAATAGAACCATCAAGGACTCGCTGGTGAAAGTATTGAACAAACGGGAAGATGAATGGCCTTATGTAATTGAAGGTGTTTTGTTTGCACACAGAGTGTTCAACCAAATTCACTCCGTTCTTTTTGATGTATAATAGGCATACAATTCTACCCATCGATTTAAAGTACTATTTAGGTTCCGACTTACAGAATTCAGATATTCCGTTTGACTTGAAAGAGTTCGAAACTATCCTGTCATCGACGTTGAAATTGAGACAAGATACCAACGACGAAACAATCAAAAATATCACAGCAGCACAAAAGAAACAACAAACTGACTACAACCACATTAAAAATCAAAGATAAAGTTTTTACCGAAGTTATTGCACTTTGAATTTTCTTGAATTAGGCCGGGTAAATGTGCAGTCAATGATAAAATGGCTCCGACGGTTAACTTACTGGCTTTATATATTTTTTATGGTAACCACAGCATATAAAATAATACAACATGCCCACTAATAACAACCTGATATAATTTAAAACGTAATGATACATATATTTTGTAAAAAAAACATTTTCGATATTTTGTGCAAAATTATTTTGTCTATAAAGGACATGGGCGGCACTAGGTCTCTCAGCTAGTAATTTTATGTACGTCATTCTTTGCATAAAGCTGCAAATTAAACCTGACCACTTGGAAACAAGTTGAGTTTCTTTCTTTTGTTCTTATCTTGATAGTTTGCTAGGTATAGTGTGCTAGCTAGCTACTTTTCTAGTTTTATTAAACTTTCCCAGCTATTGAAATATTTCCATGTAAGCAGTATTACTTTATGATGTCTTATTTTATACTCTCATTGCTTAGTAATGCTTTTTATTAAATCTTTCACTTTAAAAAAAACATGATACTGATACACAGCTCCTCCGCCATTTTAATACGAACAGCTTCCTCCTGTTTGTCACAGACTCGCCGCCTCGCCAAAATGTTTTGTATGACCCAATAATTATGTGACATATCCGCGCCAATCAGGTTTCATATCGGACCAGCCTCCTCCAGGGCCATGTTCGTATCGCTATCCCGGGGTCAGAAAAGATACAAGATACCCTGGGGACGAGGTTGAGAGGAATCCTTAACTCGAAAAGTGTTTGGTTGAATGACCGTATCAAGGATGCCGCGCAGAATTGATTTGGACTGAGGCTCAGTATGCTTAAGATTTTTTCAATTTGAGCCTGAAAGTATGCTTAGCAATATGCTTTTTTCCTAACTCTCGTTCAAACCTTTGCTAGATATGTAACTTTAAAAGCAAAAATTAGAGAAAACGATAATTGCATCTGTCCGAATTTTTTTCCGCCGAACTTTTATACGCCGAAATTTTTGGTTGTTAAGGTATGTTCTGAGCTTCAAGGTATGCTTAGCATTATGGTTAGTTTCAGAGAAATTTGAGCTTAAGTATGCTTATAAGCGTTATGCTTATATAAAAAAAGAATGTACAAGAAAAAAACCCTTTTCCTTAGGGTTACCCCACTTTGACGTTATTTTAGTTTCTATTTCTATGAGCAGGTTTGAAGTTTTCATGCTTTTGTATTCTACAACATTTTTTGATCTCTTTTTTTTTATCAGAAAAAAAGCTTCTGTCATGTCATTGAAAGTAAGCAAACTGAAGGATTTTTCTCATATTACTTTTATACTAAAAATGCACACTAAACAACTCTTTCATTTTTAGGATTTATAAATAAAAGACTGTCTTTATTCTTTCCTATTTCTATTAATTTGTAACTTTGCTAGGATTTCGGGAAAAAAATTCTTATCTACTGTACTTCATATTCTGTAGTCATGTGTTTTTTACAGCAAGTTTTGTCACTTCGGCCGATTAACTTTGAAAATTGGTAAATTCTTTCCGACTCGATCTTTCAAAGTACTCATTCACTCAATCACTTCTATTTTTGATTTCCGTCGCCGCTATGCGGGGCGGAATCTTTAAAATCGCCTGATGGGAGATATATATATATATATATATATATATATATATATATATATATATATAGATAGAGAGAGACAGCACAGAGCCCGGACGCTGTTAAGTTTTTGTCCAGGCTAAACGCTCGGAAAATTCCATTTTTTCGAAAGCCAATGAAGATGCTTTATTTTAATCTCTGTCAATTAAATGACCAATCTGAACAGAGAGTGTACTCTTCGTGTGGCCAGAACATTCCGTGTGCGGCCATGACTAAAAGTGCTTACATTTTGTTGGTCGCCCCTTGCTGGCCTCTTTGGTTTGGTCGTAGTAGCTTTATTGATGGGGAGCTAAGCACTATTTTTTAAATTCGTGTATTTTATCGGGTAAGAATTATTTTATATATAGCTAAGTGAGAAAGGTGTGCTGGCTAGCTGCTATCTCAATTTTTGGTGCTGACTTGGATCTCCTTTTGATTGGTGCTGACATACCCCTTCATGAAATTACTTACTTGCTAGCTAGCTATGGAGCTAGCTACACAAAATAGTGCTTTGATTAGAGTGCCTTTTTTTCTTAAAGAGCAAGCAACAAAAAACCTTTATCCTGCCTTGCGTAGTTCTTCCATGACTGGACACTCAACTCCTGTTCTTATGGGAGAAAAAGGGGGGCTAAAAATAACTTCCAAATGACACTTTGTGGGACTACTTCTATCAGATAAAAATATATATATATTCGCACAGGATTTTTTTTATATTTTTTGCAGAAAAGTTTTCGAAACGTGACAAAAGTTTATTGTTGCTTGCACTGAGCAGTCGGTGAACTGATAATTAACCTGTAACAATATATAGTTAGCCGATGCAGGATAATTAGATGCTACGCCTAGTATGATTAGCTGTTAAAAGCTTCTTTGTGTTCTTTACAGCTAACTGCGTCTTTTCCATGTTTTTTCTTGAAATCAGAATAGTTTTGTTGTTTAATAATATAGACGACATATGTACTGCTAGCTAACAGTAAAATTATATCTTTTTTGCAAAATCGTTTCTTGTTCTTTTTCTTGGTTTTAATTGAAGCACAACTTTATGTTGATCTATATAAATATAGATGGCTATGGGAGATCGATAACGAAGAAAAGTGAAAATTTAAGTAAAAAGATATATATCGTAAGTAGCTGTATAAGAGGCTAATTATACTGTACGCACCGTATATATAATTATTCTGCATAGATAAATAGAATGTCTCTATATTTTATATGGCTAGCCTTACAAATCCTGTCTATTATTTCCAGGAAAGGTCATAGCTTAGATAGGGAGTCCTAGTCCAGGGCTATGGTAGCATTCACTCACCAATATTGAATTGCCGCCAAGGGGAATCGAACCTCGTTCTCCCGCACAAAGTGCCAGAATTATAACCACCAAGCTATGGCGCCATTGAAAACGGCTAACTATTCTGTTACTGGCTAATTATCAGTTCTCCTTGTGCCTAATTTGCTTGAAAATCTTTCTTGAGATCAACCCAAAGTATCACAAAATATTTTTCTAAGATTTTATAGAAATGACTTGATTTTTAAAAATCTCACGAAATATACCTGTGCATCACATCGCATGGATTTGTATCTTTGTATTAAATTCCCTTTTTAAATCAAAGAGGCAAAGAGAGGTTAAAAAAGAGGCAATATTTAAACAACCTGGTTTTACCATGCAGTTTATGGTAAAATTGTATTCTTGTTTCTTATTTTTAAAACGTACTTTCTTTTTCAGATCAGCTGTTATCAAACCATGCACCATCAGCATTTTCAAAAAATTTTCAACAAGAGAGTAAATTTTGAAGGCCTAAATACTGAAATGCTAATATGTATTTATTGCTGAATTAATAAACAATGAACTACTTCATCATTCAAATTGAGCTCGTTCAGAAGTTATTATATTCGAATCGTCAAGTTTCTACATAGCAAGATTTGTATTCTGGAATTTCCAGAATTTTCCTGATCACTTTTAAAAATATCCAGTTAAAGTTTTAACTGTTATTTTAGAATACTTCATATAGCTATGTAAAATTTTTATTTTTTATTTATTGAGTTGTATTTTAACATTGCAGGTTAGTTACAAAAATAGTTGAGAATCGTGATACTCGTGATTTGTTTACCCCATAATTCTCCGTTTTCAAGGTCTACTTTAAATTTCAAAATCTTTCAGGCTAATGACGGAAATCTTAAAGCCGCAGGGCTTCTTGTTTATTTTCAGTTCAAAGCTCAAATTTACGTCAAAAAATGCAAAAAAGCCTGCTTACAAATTTTTTAGTTAAGACAAAAAATTCGGGAAAGATCTTGGTCGGGTACAAAAAAGTGGGGTAAAATTTTGGTCATATAAAATTTATTAACTGAACCGACTTTCTACCGTCCTATCCAAAAAGAAATATAAGGGAGTCAAAATAAACTGGAGGAGTTATTATTTCCTAGGAAATGTTGACTCTAGGGGGTAACAATTCACTAGTTTATTATGACTGGGGAGTTATTATTAACTAGTTTATCTTAACTGGGGGGATTTTCAACTTTAGAAATATAGGCGGCTTTATTAGAGACGGCTTTAAGAGAGACGGGAATATTAATGAGGCGGGATCATTTTTTAGAAGTATGAAAATTGGGTTAGTATCATTTCTTACGAAAACACATTGGAAGTCACAAGTTTAAATTTAGGACAAATCTGAATGTTTCTAGATTTTAAATCTGCCAGTAATAGTAGAGATATGGAAATAAAAGAGTAAACACGATACATTTTACAGCGACTAATACAAATAATAGTCTCATTTAACATTCAACCGCATGTTGAAATTTAAAGACATTTCGTTCATCTGAATAAATTGCTACTGAATTTAGAGTGTACATTTTTCATGACGACGTACAATTTTCGAAGTTCGTCGCTACAAGTAGTTATAGAGGTCATTTCTATATTAGATTTACGCAATGTGGACTTATCAATGTTTTCAATAAGGATCTTAGGTTATTTGGTTAGATGCCAACTCTTAAAATGTGCGAATTGTTGCTGACGTAAGCGTGACAATTCCTCTTAAATTCTTGTGGCTTTTGCGGGCCCTGACGTGGTTTATTCCCTTAAGCGAACTCGTTAGAGAGTGGGACTAGCGCAATTTGAACGCTGCTTACCTAACCTTTGCATCTGAAAAAGTAGCACTTCTGCATGACCCCGGCTGCGTAGACCTTGCGAGTTTATGCTATTTGAACAGCATAAACTCGCAAGGTTTGGACGATGTTTCAAAAGCTTTGCGAAGAGAACTTTTCCGTCAATGGTTTTAAATATTAAATAAAGCTAATGGTAAATAGGTCCGATCAAAATAGTTTAGGCTCGGAAAAGCAGTGAAAAAGGCACCTAATTTCTGCATTAGGCGATTACCAAGTTCGACAATGCGCAAATCCATCCCTGGGCGTTATCCATAAATTCTCATCAAAGCCCATCATACGAGAATTGCGTCAAAAACTAATTCCGAAAAATTAAAGCAACGGTCTGAATTAAAAAAAAAAAGAACTACTATTTGTTATTATCTACGTCAAATAAACGCTATTTTCGATGTGAAACTGGGAAAAAAAACTAGCAAAGAGGAACACACAAGCTTAGAAAATACTTGTATTCGTTTTTTCTAAGCTCTTTTATCAGTTTTATTTTCACATGACATTTTTACTTCACCGAACATTCTAAAGTGATGTCCACATCCTCAAACCCGTTCTTTTCAAGTCAAAGACAGTACTGCAACTTTGTTTAGGGGGAGTTACCTTGATCTGCACATGCGCATTAAAAATAATGATATTTTCTCCTATGTAGATGGCCCCGTCCTTGTTTCGTAATTTCTCTAATGTTTAACTAACTTCGTGCGAAGCTATAGCTTTTTGCAAAGAAGTTTGGCGTTATCGAAGATTTGTAAGAGAATTTTACAAAAGAAGTAACTTTTCTCCCTGTAGCTGGACAGCTTGGTAAAGTCTTGCTGAACTTCATCTGTGGGGTTCGTGTCGTTTTAGCATTTTTTTTAGAAAAGCTTTAGGGATCGTGAAATATTCCGCTACAAATCAACAAAAACAAGATCAAGCCATAATACTGTGATGAATGCTCTGCAAACACAACTTGTAAACAAAAATATGAATTTAGACCATGAGGAAAATGTTTCGACATTCTGCGTTCGATATTTGAGCTGATCGTACTACATTCGTTGTTCGTTTTAATTTTGGTTAAGTTTTAACTCCAGCCCCAAAACTAGGCAATAGGGTAACACAGCGCGCACATGAAACTTTAATTATGTAAAAATTTAGCTATGACTTTTTTGGGAGCTTGTGGGTTTCGTTAAACCTGAAACTACTTTCCATCATCCTTGGTAGTTCGTATTTACAATAACCCCCGCGTGTATGTTGTGCACCTATAAGATGTGGACACTTGCTAGACTGTACTCGCTATACTGTAGTCACTGACTGTTTTCGCTAGACTGTACTTCCTATACTGTAGTCACTAGACTGTACTCGCTAGACTGTACTCGCTAGACTGTACTCGCAAAGTCGCTTATTGAAACTAGCTTGCTTGCGAAATTAAAAGTTTCAAATAAAACGAACTTGAATTCAAAATGTATCAAAATGGAACATCATTCTTTTAGTAAGCAAACAAATCCAACGTATCATTTACCATTTTTGATGTTGGACTCGTCTGAACATTTCTAAAATTCTAAAGATCTTGTAAAAAAAGAAAAAAAAAAGGATAAAATCGTGTTGGATGAAAATTTGTTTTTTTATGTTGCATTCGTTTGAGACAGTTTTTTCTTATCAAACATTTGTATTTTTTCAAGACAAATTCAAAATCTGTAGCATCCATTTGGAACATCTACTTGAATCATTGTCAATGTTCTGCCAGACTTCCTACAAAATACTGCTGAAATAAGCATTCTCCGGCTTCTCATCATCTGAACCAACCAAATCAAATAAAAAAACCGTTACAATTGCTACAATCAGTTGTGTTGGCAGCCATCTTGTTGTTGACCATATAAAATTTCGAATTCCGAATGAATGAACGTTTGAAAATTGTTGGATGAATCTAGTAAAATCTATTAAGTTAAATGACAACCTTCAAACGAAAAATTCAATTTCATTGAACATTGAAATTTCATTCAACATTTAGAAATTATGTTGGATGAAAATGTTGGATGAAAATGTTGGATGAAAATGTTGGATTACTAGGTGACTTGAGAATAAAACTTGATAAAGTATGTTTGAATATTACATAAAAAATTTTTTTTTTTAGATCAGATGCGTTTAGGTTATAAAACGGTTATTGATCCGTTTTGATGAACGGTTATTGATCCGTTTTGATGTTGCATTGTCAAATATGAAGCCGTTAGCCTAGGCGACAGACCGCGTATTCAGTATTCACATCTTCAGTATTCACATCTTCAGTATTCACATCTTCAGTATTCACATCTTCAGTATTCACATCTTCAGTATTCCCATCTTCAGTATTCCCATCTTCAGTATTCACAGTTTTAATGTGTGTTCTCTTTATGTTTTTCAAGTGTTTCATTTAACGCATTTCGATGGATTCAATTTACATTGTCTTTTGGACATCCATAACTGCATAAGGTAAACACAAAGTTCTAGAAATCTGTGGAAACTTATAATGATAACGAAGGATAATTACCTCGTTTAGAAATTACATCTCATTAACAATGAAGCTCACGTCACAATGTCACAAGTAATTACCACACTTTCAATTTTGCAATGTAACATCCTAAAAAGTTATCTAATCATTAAACTGGGGAGTACTAATGAAACCACAATGTTGAAGATGCCATAGCAAAAATGTTAATTCAGAAAAGACAAATATCAGACGTTTCAGTAAACAACTGCTTAATTCATTACACATTCCACTCTTCGTACTAACACTGATTATACAAATCATCTACATTTGTTACAAAACAAAATTTTTTTTGGTGTTTACAGACATATGTAATCAAGGCTAGGTGCGCACGCCTCTACAAAGATCATGAAAGAACTTTTTGTCAACCGTAAAATATCAACTTCGTCTTCCACTACATTGCTGAATGAGAAAGGTGATTTGCAACCTATTGTGTGCCATGCATCCTTTTACGACAAATTTTCCGTTTACGACATGAAAAGACGACTATTTCGTTTTCACAAATTGTTTTGTTAAACGCAAGTGTCCCCCCTTCTAAAAAATAAGTTGTTATGTCGCACATGCTCTATTCGGCACAATACACCAAGAACTTTATTGTATTGACTCTGACATATTTTATTTAGTTAAGATTTACGTTATGTTAAGCAAGCACGTCTCTTTTCTTCTCTCTGCCAACCCACGCAACATAACAATTGGCGACGAGAACTTTGTGAGGGAAGAAGATGGCAAAGCTTATGCAAAATATACCCTTCGTGGAACCGTTTACAATCGATAAAGCAGCCACAACAAATTTAGACAAGAAATGGCAATCATACTTAGAAGAATTTGAATTATTCATAACAGCATCTGGCGTGAGTGAACAAAAACAAAAAATCGCACTTCTGCTTCACCTTCCCAGTGGGCACATCAACGTTATTTTAACGTTGAATTAACGCCCAGTTGTAACGTTAGAATAACGTTAAAAAAAGGGAATCTTGGAAACAAATTTGACGTCAAATTTAAACGTTAAAATAACGTTATCAAAAAACGTTATTTAAACGTTAACACAACGTTGTGTTAACGTTGATATAACCTTTAGCGACGTTCCTAATGCGGCGTTATTTTAACGTTATATAGAAACGTTATTTTAGCGTTATCATTACGTTATATAAACGTTAATATAACCTTTTCGTATGCGACGTTATTTTAACGTTATAAAAAACATTATTTTAACGTTATCATTACGTTAAATCACCGTTGATATAACCTTCTGAAACGTTCGTATGCGACGTTATTTGCAAAACTTTATTTTGGCAAATAGAGGACTGTGAAAAAGAAATTCTGAAAATAAAATATATTATCTTTAAATATGTACAAAAAATGAGTTAAAAAATGCTTTTAAATATGCATATAAAATATGGTTAAAAATTGTCTTGAAATATGTACATTAAATGTCTGTATTTACTGTTGGGTTTTTCTACCACCCCCGTTTGCTCGATCTGCTCCATGTTTAATGCTCATCATGATTACCGATCCTACTTCACTTCGAGTACCAGCTTGATAGTCATAAGCCTATGAACAAATGTAATCTATATTTAGTTAACAACAAGGCAAGCTACATAATTAAACTTACTAGCAAAGCTATTTTCGACTAAAATTTCACTTATGGGCACCTTAAATTTAATAAGAACATTGATAAAAGTCACACAAATCATTAACGTGTATAAGAGGTTCCTACCTCTGCATTTCTTTTACATGATTTGTTTGGAGATTGTCCTCTCTTCCTCTTTGCAGATGCTGGCAATTTTGCATCATACTTTGGTGGTCTTGTGCATGATTTTTCTAAAATATAATGCCATCAACTCTTGGTCATAATTATACTAGAACAGTGGTAAAACGTCATAAAGAAGTGCAACAATATGTAAAGATGCATCAATAAACATTTTTAAATAACAACCAAGTTTATAGGTCTAAAGCTTTGTCAAAATACCAAGAACTGAAATGGAAAAGACATTTGATGGTTGATAATATGATCTTTCAAGTGGATCAATGAATGTATATATGTTTTATAACACACAAAGGTAGCGCCATTTGTATTCCTGGGGCGCCGTAGATTAGTGGTTATAGCTCTCGTACTCTGTGCGGGAGACCGGGGTTCGATTCCTCTTGACGGCGATTCAACATGGGCGAGTGAATGTTACCATAGCCCCGGGTTAACCCAAGCCATGTGAGGGAAATTGGGAAGATGGCACACTGTGTGGGCCGTTGGATGTTGCCGGGAGTTGTCTAGTAGAGCGCAGGCCCTAATTGGGTCTGCGTAGCTCAAAATGAGCATTAAATACTCTAGGACTCTCCATCTAAGCCATGGCCCCTCCTGGAAATAATAGACAGGGTATATCCCTCGATATTTGTGAGGCTAGCCATGTAAAATATGCACATCTATCTATCTATTCCTGTACGAACCACCTTAAAAGACTGTTACCATCATAACTTAAAATATGTAATTTTATTAATAAAACTTCTTCACTCAACAATATATATATCCTCATCCCAACACAAAGTGCCTACGATCATCTAACACACTACGCAAAAACAATAGGACCTGTATAAAGCAAAAATTGACGCAATTCAGTTGCTTTCCCACGTTTCAAATCTGCCAAACTCCTTGGTAAAGCAATTTACTTTACTTTCATAAAACCTAACTAGCTAACCTAGGTAAACAAAAACAAAGAAATCATTTTGCTGCAAGAAAATACACACAAAAGATAGATAAATACACATATTTGTAAAATTCAAACAAATAATATCCCAATTCTTACCTGATAAGAGCAGTAACTGACATGTCTTTATTTATGTCTCTCCTTCGGAGAGATTAATTTTTAGAACGAAAATCTCAACTACCCAGAATTTAATTTTCACTATACATATAACTGTTACCGCGAAAAAAAGGTCTTTCGTGTGATAATTTTTATCCGATTTTCTCAACCAGAATTCAAACAGCAAAGGCAGAAATAAAATCGTAGATGAGTCAGATGAGCACCTTACCTGAACGTTATATCATTGTTGCTAAAACTTATGGACAATCTGGCCGCTGTCTTTCAACGCCGGTCGTTGTCTTTCAACGCAAACGTTATTATAATGTTATTATAACGTTAGTGTTAAACAGTTAAATACTGACGTTATTTACACGTTGAAACAACGTTACTAACTTTGCGCTCGGTTCAAGATTGTCTGCTGTGTTTCAACGCCGGTCGTTCTCATTCAACGCACACGTTACTAAAATATTTATATAACGTTTTAGTTAAACTCTTTTAAAACGTTGCAATAGTAACGTTATTTTAACGTTAAAGCAACGTTTCTTTTAAGTAATTTTATTACGCATAAATTTGCAACTATTTTATAAAATTCGAAACGTTATTTTAACGTTAATATAACGTCATGGGGTTGAACGTTTATATTATGTTTAAAATATAACGTTGAGTTAACGTTATTATACAAACGTTACATACAGTAACGTTAATATAACGTTAAAATTTGGTTATATAACGTTAGAACCAAAATAAAACGTTAATTTAACGTTATAATAACGTTATGTGCCCACTGGGTTGGTGGTAGAGACTTACGAGAAGTCTACAAAACAGTAAAACAAGAAAACGACTCGTACAATGAAGTCAAAGAAAAATTAACGACGTATTTTATTCCGAAGAAAAATATAACATACGAACGATTCGTATTTAAAAGTGCAACACAAGAGGTAAGTGAGTCTTGCTCGTCGTACATAACAAGGCTTAAGACTCTCGCAGACACATGCTCATTCAATGATCAATCCGAAAACGAAATACGCGACCATTTTATTTTTACATGTCGATCAAAAAGTTTAAAGAAGAAATTACTTCAAGAAGAAAATCTTACGTTAGAAAAACTATTAGAAATTAGTCGGAATCTAGAAATATCGCAGAAACAAGCAGCCGAAATTGCTACAACAAAGTCGTCGTCCAGTTCAACTGAAGACCAACAAGTGAACAAAGTTTATCGTAGTAACGAACATTATAAACCCCAGCAAAAACGACACGACGATCGAAATCGTAGTAACCATAGCAACAAGTATTGTTATAAATGTGGAGAACACTTTACACCGAATCATGAAAAGACGTGTTATGCTATTGGTAAGAAATGTTATAATTGTGGTAAATCGAATCATTTATCAAAAGTTTGCAGAAATAAATCAACCAAATATGATGGTAAAAATCGACGTATTCGAAAAGTCGAAGAAGAAACCGACAGTGATAATTCTGAAGATGACCTAGGTCAAGCATTTGCTGTTTTATTTTCTGTCAATCATAATTATGAAGAAGCATCGAAGCGTAAGAAAACAAAGATTGTGCTGAAAGTTAATGACGTAAATACAAATGTTATTATCGACAGTGGCGCTGATATAAATATAATCGATAGAAATACTTTCAATAGAATTCAAAAGACCTGTAAACCTATTCAATTAAAACGTGCGACAAAGAATATATTTCCGTATGGTGTACGAAAACCACTGAAAATGCTTGGTTTCTTTCATCCAACAATAGAAAGTGAATTCACAATTGTTACCGCCCCTGTTTACGTAATCGATAAAGAATCAGCTGGTAATCTGATTGGCTACTCAACAGCCAATGATTTAAAGTTGCTTCAAATTAACAATGTCAACAACGTATCAGCCAATCAGAAAATTAAAGACAACGCCTTCCAAAATGTACCGAACGATTATCGAAAAATCTGCGAAAAATTCCAATGTTTATGTCATGGAAAAGGAAAAATTTAAATTATAAATGTAAACTAAAAATCGACGAAAATGTCCGTCCTATCCAACAACGACTCCGACGTCAACCGTATCAACTTCGCAAACCTATCAAAGAAAAGCTCGAATCGATGGAAAAAGATGGTTTAATAAGCAAAGTCGATTCACCTCAAGAATGGCTAAGTAATATTGTCGTTACACCGAAATCAAATGGTGATATCCGAATATGTCTCGACGCTCGTGAGATCAACAAAGCTATCGTACGACAAAAATATCCAATTCCTACAGTTGATTCGCTTATCGACGAAATCGGAGATTCAAACGTGTTTAGTAAAATAGACTTACGTGAAGCGTATACTCAAATCGAGTTAGATGAAGAATCAAGTAAATTAACAAGTTTTATTACCGACGAAGGTGTTTACAAGTTCAATCGTTTAATATATGGAATTAATGATGCCGGCGATATATTTCAACAATGTTTGCAATCAAAAATCAGTGATTTACATGGAGTCAAGTGCATCAGCGACGACATCATAGTCTACTCGAAAAACATTCATGAACACAAAGAACTATTAAGTAAATTGTTTAAACGTTTGAAAGCTCATGGGTTTAAAGTAAATGGTAGTAAATGCTTAATTGGTAAAAGTACTATATCATTTTTTGGTATTATTTTATCATCAAGTGGTATCCGTCCAGACCCAGAAAAAGTCCAGTGCTTATCAAATGCAAATGCACCAACAAACGTAAGTGAGTTAAAATCATTTTTAGGACTCTGTACTTACATGAGCCGCTTTATTCAGAACTTTTCCGAGAAAACTACCCCTCTTCGCGAATTGGTAAAGAAAGATGTAAAATTTACATGGACAGATCGCCATGAACAGGCATTTCAAATGTTAAAATCTGAGCTAACTTCTAATACCGTTGTATCCTTTTTCGATCCCCGTAAACCGATAACATTGTGGGTCGATGCTAGCAATTATGCCATTGGTGGTATTCTTTTACAACCGGATGACGAAGGACATCCAAAACCTGTCTGTTACACCTCTCGTGCATTATCTCAAACTGAACAAAAATATTCAGTTACTGAAAAAGAAAGTTTAGCCGTAGTCCACGCTGTTTCAAAATGGCATGTTTATTTATATCATGCAGAATTTACAGTTATAGTTGATCATAATCCGTTAAAATTTTTTTTAACATCACGTACTAGAGCTACGCCGCGAATCGAAAGATGGCAGATGAAACTTCAATGTTACCGATTTGATATTATTTATAAACAAGGTGCGAAAAATATTGCTGATTACATTAGTAGAATACGTAACAATGCTCCAACTGGTGAAAACATTACAAATGAATATGCAAATTTTATTACAAATAATTCCGTACCACACTCTATGTCGTTAAATGAAATACGCACAGCCTCAGAACATGATGACGAAATTCAAGAAATACGTAAAGCACTTACATCCGACAATTGGTCCTCGTTACAAAAATATGAAGTTTATAAAGAAGAATTTTGTGAAGTTAATGGTATTATATTACGTAGAAATCGTTTATTTATTCCGAAATCATTAGTGCAGAAAATCATGGAAATAGCACATCGTTCATGTCTTGGTATAGTAAAATTAAAAAGTTTGCTACGTTGCAAAGTTTATTGGTACAACATGGACAGAGACATCGAAAATCTCATTCAATCATGTCCATCATGTCAAAAGATAGGGAGACACAACAAACCAACACCTGTACAAATGTCCGAATTACCGACATCACCATGGTCACACATTGCAGCCGATTTTTATGGTAATTTACCGACAGGTGAGAAAATTCTAGTAATTACAGATTCATTTTCGAAGTTCCCGATTGTTGAAGTTATGAAATCTACGACGTTCAATATTGTATCTACCCGCCTTGATAATCTCTTTTCAATTTTTGGTTATCCCGAAATGATAAAAACGGATAATGGACCCCCTTGGGACAGTCATGAAATTGATCTATTTTTTAAATCACGTGGTATTGTACATGACAGTTCAATTCCTTATTGGCCCAGAAGCAACGGGCAAGCTGAGCGTTTTATGCCAAACTTGAGCAAATTAATCCGTCACTCATTCGACGCTGGTACCGACTGGAAAGATACCTTACGATCAATGCTCCTGAATTACAGAAACTGCGTTCATCCAGCAACTAACGAAAAACCTTCAACATTATTTTTTGGTCGTGAAATCAACACAGGAATACCGACAATGAACAACAAAACGTCACCACAGTACGACACCGTCAAACGTCACCACGATACCTACACTCACAAAGCAAAACAAACCGCTGACAAACATTGCCGTCCTGCAATCCCAATCAAAGTTAACAGCCAAGTCTTCATAAGAAGGGGTGTAAGAAATAACAAATTCCAAACAACATATTTACCAGATATATACACAGTAGTTACAGTCAATGGTACCCAAATAACAGTTAAAAATAACAGAACAAATATCATTATCAAACGCCATATTTCATTTGCAAAACTTGTTTATAACAAAACAAAGGTAACAGATCAGAAATCCGGCACAGTCAACGACGATAATATAACACGAAAACAATATCCACTGCGATCTAAGAAACAGTAAACATTAATCTAAAACGATGGGGAGATGTTATGTCGCACATGCTCTATTCGGCATAATACACCAAGAACTTTATTGTATTGACTCTGACATATTTTATTTAGTTAAGATTTACGTTATGTTAAGCAAGCACGTCTCTTTTCTTCTCTCTGCCAACCCACGCAACATAACATAAGTAAAAGTTTATTGCCGTGTTTTTAGTATTAAATGCACTTTTGAAAGCCGCTAAGGTCATTATTACTTACCTGAATATATGGCGAACTTCAAGATATTTGTATGCATCCCGACTCGAAGCTTTAATCTCATTTGAAGCTTTAATTCGGCATCCCTGTCCGTAATTACAACGTGATTTTAATTTTTCTATTGATGATGAAGCTCTACATGTTGTTGAACGGTGGGAATACTTTGATAGGCAAATGTTGCTATTATTTTGATGACATACCCAGGGGGACATAGCGTCACTCCAGGGGCGGATACAGGAATTTAAACAAGTTAGTCCATTTTTTTACAAAGTCACTAAGAAAGGGGCGGTAAAAGTACGCAAGGCGTTAAAGGGCGTTTTTTATTAAGCGCATAAAATCCCATTTTAAATTTTTTTTAAAGAACTAAAAAATTTTCTATACCGCATGGCTAGCTCTACGCTGGAGAGCATATTTCAATAGATTTTTGGTGACCAGCCGAATAAGAGTACTGTTTTATTTATGAAAGCGTGTGTGAGAAAAAAAGTAGAATAAAATTTATACAAGACAACATAAAATTATATTTTATAAAATATAAATTACATTTTTTATTTCAGTAAGGCATTTTCCGTTTTCATATAACTAACAAAATTTTATAGCTCAGTGATATCTTACTAGTTCAAAAATAGTATGAAAGTATTTCTGCGCAATTTATACAGTAACTAACTAAAAACGCATTACAAACATTACAAAATCTACTTCTACCCATAACACCATTCATCGATAAACAAAGTTCACCAGAACATAGTATTTTTCGATGTCTTTTAAAGTAAACCATTCTTTTAAGCTAAAATCGTTGATTTAAAAAGAGCAGCTTATTCCACTTCACATCTGCTTTTAATTCGAAATTCGCAGTGCCAGGCACAACAACTTTCTTTATCCAACTTAACCAAGAGCAAAGCTTTAATAAAAAAACATCATGCGTTTTCTTTCTCCAACTGACAAATAACTTACGAACTACACACACATGCCACGGCTTCAAAGTTTCATGTTCAGTTCAGCAGGGACATCTCTTCACAAGTCAGTCGCAATAAATTTATCAGGGGTTAGTTGCACAATTTTTGTCAAGTTCTTATTTCTTTGCTGTTTTATGACCTTGATAATAAATCTTCAAAAGTAAATATGTTGTTTATTATTTTATTTTTGTTGCGAAAAACTATTGTACGACGAGGTAAAGCATCAATTGTTTCTGTTTTAAACGGTTTTTAACGGTATTTCACAAGCCACTACCCCTTAATGAATATTCTCGACGTACCTCAACATACTTATGTCAAAATTACGGGGGTTGTCTTATGCTTTTTACGGTTACATGTTACCATTATTTATATTTTTCACCCCCTAATACAACAAGTAAGTCGAAGTACGTCGAGATTAAATTAGGGGGTATATGCTACAATTTTTACGGTGAATCAAAGTAAATAACTGAATTTTGTGCCCCCTAATAAAACAACATGCGAAGTTAGTCGCAGTATAATTAAGCAGTTTCTTACGTATTGCGCCATATCATTGATGAATATGCGCTCAACTATATAATACATGCATGTGTGTATTATGTGTAGAAATTCTATAGAAATTCATCCCAGAGCATATTACGAAAGCCACCCGGGAAGATTTTTGTGTATAAGAAAAATACTATTTTGAAATTGCAACAAGGCTTTTGACGAAAATTAAGTACGTCCACCCGACTAGCTTGACATACCCTAAATCCGCCACTGCACTCTCCTATCCTCACAATCATATCTTGTTTGTGGAAGCGTCCTTTTGTAACGCAAATCCATGTACGTGCTTTAAATAAAATTTGAAGTTATATATAACAAGAAAACCTGTCGGTTTGAACACACAATCAAATCCTAATACAGGCCCGGCGAGCTAGTATAGGGAGTCAGTATAACCACACTTTTCCAATTTTCACGGTCAAACTCTCACAAAAAATATCATACACAAAAACGCTTGTGACGTCACAGCTGTTCATCACAAAAATCTGACAAAAATCTGACAAAAATCCAACAAAAAATCCGACAGCCGACAAAAAAAAATCCGACATCCCCCCACAACAAAATCCGCTAATAATCATCAAAAATCCAACGCATGCGCAGTATATGTGACCAATATGTTGAGTAAGGGAAATTCCCCTACTCAAAACTCAGCAATCTTCGGACAAATGTGTATATAAGAAAGGGATGAGTTGGTTTAAGAATGCAATCAGCAAACTATATAGCACCGTGTCGGCACCAGTGGCAGCAACTCGTGACGCTCTTGCCGATCGACTACAGAGTGTGCGGGATACCGTTGCCTTCTACTACAACAAGGCAAAGGAACAAATTTCGGGAGGTACAACGCTTCACGGCAAGATCGAACAGGAGGCAAGGGAAGACTACACGGAGGACATCCAGGGCCCTGAGGACGATATCCAGATGTTGGAGGATGGAAATAGGATCAAAACATGGCGGTTCAACAAGCATTTGAACCAACCTCTAAAGGATCCGATTATGCAAAAAATTACGTCACACATAGAAATGCGTGTTAAGATCGTGTATAGTTTCAGCTGTGATATTTACAAAGGTGGAGGTGGTGTGTCTGATTACCACAAAACTAAGAGCTCCATGTCGCTGTCAAGTATAGCGGAAATCGAAGCGTTCATTGAAGAATGCGAGATGAAGCGTCTTGATCTGGAGGATGGTGAGTTTTGGACTAAGGCTTATTTACCACCCGTTAGGTCCACCGAGACCCCAGGATCATATGAAGGGAAAATCGTCTTTGGTCACATACAGATCAAGGTGATAAGCACGCGTGAACCTCTTCTGGGATGCGGCCCTCTCTCGGATTGGTTACGAAATAAGAGATGCATCTACGCCATGGATAGCAAAGATGCCAGAACGGACAACTTATGCTTTTGGAGATGTCTCGCGATAAGAGAGAGGGCCAACGTAGTACGGGGAACAGAACGTTTAACAAAAACAGCTCTCACTTTAGCTCGAAAGTACTACGGGGACCCTAAGCTTAAGCGTAAGGACGTGCGCCCCACAAGGCTGGTGGATCTTGAGGGAGTTGCCAAACAATTCAAAATAAACATCAGGGTCTTTGAGCCCAAGACAAACTCTGGGAAGGCACCATGGCGGCTCGTCTATGGGCAAAAGCAGTACAAGAAAGGCTTAGGCCTTCTAAATCTTGGTATGCTGGACGAGCACTGTTTCTACATCAAGGATTTAGACGTGCTAGCCCAACACTGGGAATGTGAGGTATGCGGCTACGTGTTTAACAAGGTTTGCAACCTATCACGGCATAAAGGGAATGAATGCGAGGGCGTCAAGACGACAATCATTTGCAAGGGTGGGAAGGTCAAACGTATTCCTAGCAAAGCGGAGAAGGTCTTTTACGATTAGGGTTTTAGCTACGATGCATCAAAATGGGTGGAATACATGGCAAAGCAAACCGGAAGGCATATCCATCACGCGCTATGTGGTCATGGAGGAGAACGGGTTATATGTGAGGGTAAAGGGAGTGGAAAGTTGATGGCTATGAGCCTATCACAAGGACTGTCTATGAATACAACGGTTGCAAATGGCACGGGTGTCCCTGTCAGCCTGAGAGAACCGACGCGGACAAGACTCGGTACGGTGCAACCCTGTCTAAGGAAAGGATGATGCGGGAAAAGGGTTACAGCCTCGTCACGGCCTGGGAATGTGAGAAACCACCCAAAATCAAGAGGTACTTTCAGAAGGAGTTCAGACCATATCCTCACTACCTGGTATTTGATTTCGAGGCCCTCCTAGCACCTTTAAACTACCAGCAAACATCTGATTTAACATACCTCTCGAGACATGTTCCTGTAAGTGTTGGTATTGCCGATAGTTTGAATAACCACCCGACGTTCATTGAGCACGAGGATCCCAAGGCCTTTGGTTAAGCAGTTTGTGGAGCAGCTGGAAAAGAGGCATGCCCTCATTGTGAAAGAGGTCGAGAGAATGTACCCAAACCTGACGATTTCGACATGCTCTCCAAAAAAGACCGGGAGTTGTGGAATGAGTATGTAAATCAAGTAGCTGTAATCGGGTTTAACAGCGGCAAGTACGACATCAACCTGATCAAGCGGTATTTTGTCGAAGAGATCGCGCAAGGCGATAAGATCAGGGTGGCCAAGAAAGACAACGACTATATATTCCTCACCACCTCGAGGTTTAAATTTATCGACATTAAGAATTTCCTTGCCCACGGGCTGAGTTATGCCGGTTGGTGCAAGTCTTTGGAATGTAAGCTCCAAAAACTCGTGTTTCCATATGAGTGGCTAACAAGCCACGACAAGCTGAACCATGTTGGGCCTGTCGCGCAAGAGAACTTCTATAGCCGGTTAAGTGGGAAAACCCCGCTAACCCCTGAGGGGTACGGGACATTCTGCGCTGAGTTTTACAAACGAGGCTGCGTCACCATGATGGACTGGTTGCGCGAGTACAATCTAGCCGATGTGGAACTGTTCATTGAAGCCGTGGACAAGACGAGGCTGCAGTATTACACCGACGAGATAGACATTTTAAAGGACGCGGTAAGTATCCCGGGCGTGTCGATGCGTTACGTGTTAAACAAATCCCTACGGCTGAACCCCAAGCTGGAGCTATACGCTCCGGGAGACCCCTGCAGGCACAGGTGCGAGGACTCTTGCCGCGCCAAGGGCTGTAAGAGTTGTAAGGAGGTACAGAAAGCATGTGAAAAATGTACGAGGAATGAGGCCTACAAGCTCTTACAGACGGGGATGGTTGGTGGCCCCGCGATCGTATTCTGTAGAAACCACGAACGGGGCGTGACGGGTATCAGATCTCACGTGTATAAGAACCCCCACAAGTGTAGGACCATTCTAGGGTATGATGCAAACATGCTCTATCCGAGTACCTTAATGCAAGACTTCCCCTGTGGCAAAGAAGAGCTGATCAAGGTGGCTACACCGACATCAGCACATAACTTAGAGCTACTGACGCGGGGTGTGCGAGATGGAACCCTCTTTAGATTTGCGCAGGTTGATATCGAGGTACCTGAGGATCTGCGTGACAAATTCGGCGAAATGGCCCCGCTGTTTGTCGTCAAGGAGATACCTGACGATCAAATCCCTGAGCATATGCACGAGTACCTGAAAACTACGGGGCGCAAGCGTGTTCCAGGTACGCGTAAGCTTCTGGGGTTGCTAAAGGCTGAAAAGATCTTACTGTATGCCCCGTGCTGAAATGGTACCTTGACCATGGGCTGAAAGTGACTGCTTTTTACCAATTCCTCAAGTACACTCGAGGTAGGCCCTTTGAATGGTTCCCAGAAGAGATTGCCAATGCAAGACGCCAAGCCGATAAGGACCCCGATAAACGTATTGCGGGAGATACGGCAAAGTTGAAGGGGAGCAGCTTCTATGGCAAAATGATTGAAGACCTAGCGAGGCATGCAGATACTACGTTCACGAGGGATGAAAAGGCGGTTGATGCAGCCCTGCGAAGCCCGTACCTCGAGGACCTTGAAGAGATTGGAGATGCGTATGAGCTGAGAAAAGGCAAACACAAGTGTAGTATCGATAGGGTCTACCAATGCGGTATTGCAGTGTACCAACTAGCCAAGCTTCGGATGCTCGAATTTTACTATGATTTTCTGGACAAGTACGTGGATCGTCGAGACTTTGAGTACATCTACATGGACACTGACAGTGCCTATTTTGCCATATCTGGGGAAGAGTTAAGAGATGTCGTTCGCCCCGAACTGCTTGACACTTACAACAAAGACGTGAAAAACTGGCTCATCACTGATAAGTACTCAAGTCGAACGGGAGGGTTATTCAAAGCGGAATTCGTAGGGTTTCGGATGATTGCCCTGACGGCCAAGTGCTATTTTATCGTAGGTAAAGAAGGTACGAAATTTTCGTGTAAGGGCATGTCGAAGAAACAAAATGCTCTGACCTGGAGCAGGTACATGAGTGCGCTGGGGGGTGGTCTAGACAGGGCTAAAAACGTAGGCTTTAGGGTACATGAGCAGGGTATGATTACTTATGAACAGAACAAACTCGATCTCTCGGCGTTTTATGACAAAAGAGTCGTGCACGATGACGGGGTACATACCTCCCCGCTTGCGGCTTAAGCATTTTTGAATAACGAGGTTTTCCAAAAGCTGTCCAAAGTTTTGTAAAGGTAGTACTTTACAAAACAAGAACAATATGGAGGGGACCAGGAAATGCACGCAATGTAATCATTATTTACCATTAAACAATTTCAGGGTGAGCCAACGTAATAAACAACGGACAAAAATGTGCATCAAATGCCTTGATATAAAGAGGGCTTCAATAGAACGTAGCAAATGCCCCCATGAAAAACAAAGAACCAAATGCCCCATATGCGATCGCCCTGGTTATCTACATAATATAATTCTAACGAGAATACATCATCCCCTAAATTATGATACAGAGATTGCCTCCACAGAATATCTGGGATGTGATATTGTAACATTCATGAAGCACATCCAGGCCCAATTTAAAGGCGGTATAAACTGGGGAAACCGAAGGCAGTGGGAGTTTAATCACAAGGTGCCACTAAAGTATAGGGAGAACGGGGCATACCCTAGCGAAGAGGTGCAAATTGCAAGACTCCACTACACCAACATGCAGCCCATGTGGGTTTCAGATAACCAAACGAAAGGGCAAGGGGCATCTCCTGCCGAAGAAATGTACCGAAAGCTTTATTGACAAGGCTCCCGATGAAGCTATCGAAAAGGTACATACCGAGTACGGTCAACGAGAGCTTCAAGAGAAAGGGGAGAAGACGGCCAAGGCGTTGACTACTCACGTAGTCAATCTGTACGCAAATTTGATTGGAAATGTCGTGGATATCGACAATGTCGAGGGCCTCCGAAAAGATATTGAAGATGACCCTATTATCCGGGACGCTATGGCAGACCTCGGTATTCTTGTGTACTGCACAATTGGTAGGTGTCTAGCTCCAATTTTGGTTGCGGGCCATACCGTGAGGCATATGAGCAAAAAAGAGGATGAGGCGGATACCAAAGAGAAAGATCCTTGAAGATCAGGGTAAAATTTATCTTATAGCACTTCAGAGCTATAAGATAAATGAGTGAGGAACCTAACCAAGCCATAACCAAGAAGAACGAAGGTCGTGTTGCTGCTGGCAAGAGACTTGCGGAATGGAACCGCAAGAACAAGGAAAACTTGCAGAAGAACGTGGGTAAAAGTTCTTCATCAGATGATCAGGAACCTGCATCAGGTTCTCACAAGTCCATGGACAATATCTACATCTACAGTGTAGGGACTCTTGCCGTGTTGGCGATAGGGGTTGGGGTTTGGTACAAATATGCAGGCAAAAATGAGGACAAACCCGCAATTCATCCTGAGCCTCAACAAAAGGATAAAACTCTTGAAATTTTCAAAATGCTCTAAATAAATGACTACAAAGGCAACACCAAGCAACATAACTCCGAAGGAAAAAGAAATTTTGGATATGCTCTATGAGACCGTCGTAGACCTTAGTTTCACCTTCGCCTATGCCCTTGCAGGTAAAAAATTCCTCGGAATCACGAGACCCTCTGCCAAAATGGACATGAATGATGTCCTCAAGATGACGGCGTACTTCGCAGCAGGTAGGGCTAGTCGCGAGATGGCTGTCTCCAAGGGGTGGATTCCAGCGTCTATTGTTCCCAAGCCTAAATAAATGGACGTAGATCCCATCAAAATCGATAAAGAAATTAAAAATGTCCAACAGGACGAGAATTACCTACGTCTTTACACTCTATTCACATACGACATTATACCTCGGTATATTAAACTTTTGTAAACACCGATCAAGATACCCTTTTTTTACCCCGGACCCTGCCCTGTCTATCAGGAAAAGGTCCGGCTTGCTGAGAGATATATCAAAGTACTACGGTACCTAGAGGGTAAAATAGTGTTTGATCATCTACCCCTCGTATACAAGACCACGTACTGCCCCGTCTGTACGGGGCCCCTTGTCAACAACCACAGCGGTGTGTGGGTTTGTATCGAATGCCTTTCCACCATCCCGAAAATATATAAGAAAAAAGGCTTTTAATAAAAATGTTATACGTTGTTAAGGAACCACACACCTGCATTTTTAGTGGCCCCACTGGGTGCGGGAAAACACAACGTGCTTTGGACCTGCTTGAAAATGAATATAAAAAACACTACTACAATATCGTGATACTGTGCCCTACTATACGGTGGAATACCACCTACCTTGAGAGAGCCCCGCTCTGGCGGGACGAATATGTGTTCCTTATAGACCCCAAAGATCAACTATTTGAATGGATACAAAAATTGTCATCATTGTTGGCGGGTGAAGAGAGTTTGTTTGTCGTTGACGATTGTATAGCCGACGAGAGCCTCGATAAGCGGAGACAATCCCTACTTGAATTGGCTATTTCAGGTAGGCATCGCAAGCATATTTTGTGGCTACTAACCCAATCGTATACTGCTTTGCCCAAAAATCTTCGAAGGCAGAAAAAACAGCTCTTCCTCTGGTACCCCCATGAAAGAAGTGACATGAGGATGATAGACGAAGAGACGAATATGATTTCAGACTGGGATGATATAAAGGCTGAGTTGAAAAAATCCAAGCACGCATGCCTGTACGTAAGGTTAGAGCACCCTAAAATTTGGAAAATTCTCGAATGACCAAACAAAAAAGCTCATTCTATCTTATAAGAGAAAAGATGTCATTACAAATTTCGTCGCAACTTACGTTTAACGCAGGAGCCATCGAGACCCTGTCTAACAACCAGAATCAGCCTCTGTTCAAGCGTGCGGACCTGGGGAGGTTTTTGGGTATTGAAAAAATTAAAAATATGGTGATACCTTCAATGTTCCTATCTACCAGGTCCGAAATAGTAGGGTCCAAGGGGGCCCATGGGATGGGCCCCCTTAGTAAGGCGAAAAACCAACATGATGTATTCGTCACATTGGATGGTGCCCTGGAGATTGTGCGTCGTTCCAGAAAGCCCAAAGCTGTAGGGGTAATCAAATGGCTTGCCCGGGCAGGTGTCCAAAAACTACAAGATGTAATTAAAGAGCATCGTCAAGCCCTCGAGGACAGGAATATTGACGTCGCCATTCTCGAGGATGATTTAGACCACAGGGATAGCCAACTCATGGTGTTGGGGGATGAGCTTGCGGTGCTCCGGGAACAAGTAGAAACATTACGGCAACGTGCCGTGCCTTACCTTGAAGACCCTCAAAAGGATAATGGCATGGTGGTTATCCAGAAGAACAACAACGACCCCTTTCGATACCTCGCCATCTGTGGCCATCAGGGGTATGTGGCACAAAAAATACAGAACAAGCTTGTTGACTATCCCGGTGGTGAGATTGTCGTACTAGCAGAGACCCCGAATTCTATTGTACACTACAACTGGCTCAGGGAGCGTGGCTGTATTGAAGTCAACCCAGAGCGTGTGAGACATTTCAGGCTTGGTGAAAACTACACACATGAACGTCTCCTAGAGCTCGGGGAATGATATGACATAAACGTTTTTTGTATGGAATATTTGACCATACAAAAAAGCTAATTCTACCCGAAAATATCAACAGATGGAGGCATACATAAAAACACAACAATTTACAAATAATTACAATATCCAGGTACCTGTGCTACGATGTTGTATCAACGCAGGGTCAGTGACTGGTTATTGCCCAACATGCTTGGAAAATTTTAGGTTTCGGGATGGAATTTACTACGAAGGATTTGAATATAAGGTTGACGAAGAGCTTTTAAACAGGTTAGCGTCAGGCGAAAAAGCATGGGGGACATTTGCAAGAAGCGAGATCGACGAGGATCTATGGGCTAATATTCAACGTCTAGGACTGCATATTGTTGATGTTAAAGAGAACAACTATGGCGCACTCTGTTATCAGGTCATCAAAGACAAGGACTTGAATCTATCGGATATGGCTGATATAGCAACAATAGGCGATATACTCAACTTTCCGATACCAGATAGGCGCTTGGTCGATATTGATCTGGAAAATGAACCCAATGTTATCAAAGGTATCGTCTATGGGTACCCGTTCTATGCACTACATCCTTTGGATTATTTAAGGGATCCGAATGAAGATGATCTAGATGATGATGACGAGGATGAAATAGATCTAGATGCCCTAGGGGAACGCATGAAAAAATATTACCACTCCTTGATATGCTCCGGTGGTACCTGAACATCTTCAGGAACCAGCATCAATTCCTCCGACACGAAGCTTCTTTCGGGACCGCCTTTCAAATAGTACAAAACACGACTACCCGCCACTACCCTATCCAACCTGTAAGTATGTTTGTTCCAAACGGCGTCGGTTGCGCGCCTTTTCGAATCACCATGCTCCTCCCCTGGCTGTAGCAGATAGAGATATAAACCATCCTCGGGTAAGGGTTTTTCCTCGGGGTATTCTTGACTTTTCGCAAGTGGTACTTCCCCAAGCTTGATCGCCCTGTTAGGTTTCATCCCAATCATGGCAGTCTTGCTGTTGTTGAGATTTTTTACGATAGCGTATAAGTGTTTCACCCAAATGGTACTAGTTTCCCTAGAGACCAACTCTTGCGCATCTTGGGG
Source organism: Hydractinia echinata (assembly GCA_030067915.1). Lineage (NCBI taxonomy): Eukaryota > Metazoa > Cnidaria > Hydrozoa > Anthoathecata > Hydractiniidae > Hydractinia > Hydractinia echinata. The sequence goes on from JASGCC010000209.1 coordinate 270,654, forward strand.
CTTAAAGAGTCTTTCCGCGAGTACCTTATTGTAAGACACTACAAAGGCCGCGAAAGTATGGTCGTACTTGGTGGTAGCCCTTTTAATCTCCACCCCCTTGTCCTCTAACAATTTTGCTACATTTGATTTGAATTCAGAACCATTATCACACTGAAAAATCTTGGGGTATCGTAAAGGTCCCGCTTTATAAATGTCTTTGATCATGTCCGCGACCTCGCTGGCTTTTTTGGTACGTAAGGGACGAGCTACCTTATACCTTGAAGCCACGTCAATACCCGTGAGAATGTACTTGTACGTATTTCCATACAGCTTGTGATGAGGCATGTACAGTAAATCAAACTGGTGCATTTCGTTGGGTGTTGTAATGGTGAAATGGGGATAATCCATACGTTTTGGACCCCGAATATGCCGGAGCCAGAGCAGCTGACGAGACAACCAGTGAGTGGCCTTCTTTTTTGATAGGCCAGCTTCTGAGGCGAGCAATTTGATGGCTTTTCGTCCAGTCCAGAGATGTTCCGGGGTATAGTATATATTGCTTAACTTTTCCGCCTCCTTCTCGGTAACGATATGTGGTGATGCTTTTGACATGTTTATTACATGTCAAAAACGTTCTTACAAATACTTGTAGGCAACAAAACCCAGAAGAGTCAATGATCCAATAATGAAGCTCCCCATCTTGACTACCCTTACACTCTTTGCACTGGGCCCTCTGTTTCTCATGCTTGCAGATTTGACTTCCTTTACACTCTTTGCAATGGGCCCTCTGTTTTTCATGAGGGCAAATCTGACTGCCCTTACACTCTTTACAATAGGCCCTCCTTTTTCCATGGTGGAAAATCTGACTACCCTTACAGTCTTTGCATTGATACCTCAGCCTCTGATGGGGACAAATCTCGCTTCCCTTACAGTCTATGCAGCAAGCCCTCCGCCTTTCAGGATGGCAAATCTGACTGCCCTTGCATTCCTTACATTCGGCCCTCCTTTTTTCATGGTGGCAAATCTGACTTCCCTTACAGTCTTTGCATTGATCCCTCCGCCTACCACGGGGGCATTTGTTTTTGTCACGCCGCTGCTTCGCTTTATCCAAGCAAACTAGGCAACTTTTTGTCGTTTGACCATTACCCCTGATCCTAAATGCATCTAGGGTTAACACTTTTTTACATTTTGAGCAGCTCTTGTTTTCCATATTGATTTGTATTTGTCCCTAGGACAAATACAAATTGTGGTCACTAATATTCCACAGAATGAAGCCGTATTTATTCCGAGTGCTTGCTCTTCTTACAGTCCTTACACTGGGATCTCCTTTTTTCATGCTTGCAAATCTGACTGCCCTTACAGTCCTTGCAGCGATACTTTAATTTCTCATGGGGGCAAATCTGACTTCCTTTACACTCTTTACACTGGGCTTTCCTCTTTTCATGCTTGCAAATCTGACTACCCTTGCATTCTTTACACTGGGATCTTATCCTTAGATGTTTGCAAAACTGACTGCCCTTACAGTCTATGCAGCAAGCCCTCTGTCTCTCATGCTCGCAAATCTGACTGCCCTTACATTCCTTGCAATAGGCCCTCACCTTTTCATGGTGACAAATCTGACTGCCCTTGCATTCTTTACACTGATCCCTCCGCCTACCATGGGGGCACTTGTTTTTGGCACGCCGCTGTTTCTTTTTATCCAGGCAAACTATGCAACTTTTTGTCGTCTTTCCATTTCCCAGCACCCTAAATGCATCTAGGGTTAACACGTTTTTACAATTTGAGCAGCTCCTGTTTTCCATATTGACTCGTATTTGCCTCTGGGACAAATACAAATTGTGGTCACTAATATTCCACAGAATGAAACCTACCATCTAAGATGTTCAGCTGGGCATCTTGAAGCAGGTACACGTAACAGCGGATGTCCCCAGTTCCGTCGGCTTTCTTTGTCATGTGCAACGTGATGCCGTCACTAAGGCGTTGCAGGGGTCTTCCACTACCGTGAAGACTGTGGTCTGGACTCGATCGAAAGTCGATAAACAGGGCGTAGCGCTCATTGAAGAATTGCCCAATCGTCACCTTGGAATCGTGACTACCGAAGAGATTTACAGCCCCCTCAAAATGATCCTTACCGAGCATGGCATGTGAGTAGAGCTCATTAGGCTCACCCTCCACAGTGATGGATATTTTTCCGATCTTGGGGTTGTAGAACACCTCGTTTTTACCGCAGTAGGCCTTAACTGTTGCAGGGTCCACAAACAGTAGCAAGACACCTTTCAGACTCTTGGCAGGAGTGTCAATTTGTAAATTGTGGCTGGTATCTGCTTTTTTCATAGTTACTACCTTGCTTCTAATAATTCGTTCATAGGGTAGCTCAAGACGGCTATAACATGACATCATAGCACTCGCCAGGCCCTCGTGGTTGACCTTGTCAAACTCTAGGGAAATGTTTGTTATCTTGTAGGTAGCATCCGCTGCCTTGACTGCGGTAGACCCAGAGGCTGCCGTACCTCCATCTTTGATAACATCGGCGTACGACGAGAAATGCAGGACAAACTGCAGCCTGTCATACAGCCCGAACTGGTAAAAAGGGAGATCATTTGTCAGTTCGAACATCTTGCCAAGGGGTATGGAAAAGGTATTCCCATACGCTGCAACAATGGCCTTCTCCTCGTTGGTACCCACATGGTCAGTAGCCTTTACCTGCAGAGCCCTGATGGTACCGTCGTTGGGGTTGATCCCCTCTAAAATCAGGCTATTGTCACGATCAAACTTAGGTAGCCACAAGTCCCTGTAGACCGCGAGCGTGTTGTAGTCGCTGATATTCTGTACCTCGTTACCGTTTAGGGTGATACGTAGGTCTCGCACTAGACTTTTCCCTATGTTGCTGCGTTTCGTGTTTGTCCCCGTAAGCTCCAGGTCAAACAGTAGCCTGATGCTCCCCGGAAAGATGACATTGTTCTGCCCCATGTTTGGCACGTCAACATAGAGGTCCTCATTCTGGTTAATTGTGGAAGGTACGTGGCTTACCTTTACACGCTGCCTTCTTCCTTTAATACCAAAAAGCTGTTTCATTTCTGCGTAGGGGTCCAATGTAGTTCCAAATACACTCATTTATTTAGAATGATTTTTTTAAATAAATGCCAACGAACCCAAGATATGAACACGATAATGGTGGGAAAGATGATAAGCCTGATGATACTACGCAATCAACGCCAAAACCTCCATCAACGCCAGGGCCTTCAACGTCAGGAGAACAACAGGGTGCTCCAGGGGCTAGCCTTTCGGAGCAGAGGCAAAAACTACTAAAATCAAAGGTCGACGACCTCTACGAACTTCTTAGCGAGAGGCTGGGGCCGCCTGATGCGAAGCATTACGATGGGTTTAGGCTGGAAGGGAAACGTCTTTTTTTCAATAATATAGACATTACAGGATTAATTACAAAAGATAGGGGTGGGTCGCGAGCTGTCGGGGAGATGATCAAGAAATTGAAGGTAGATCTCGTGCGGGGCATGGGTTTCCACGACTATTCCACCACTACACCCAACAAAGGTAGGGCAGCGGCCCAGGCACTTGGTAAAGAGGTTGATGACATTGTGAGGAAGGCCAGGGCTGATGATATCATTTCGATGGAATCGATAGAGGAATTTGTAGATGCTACGGAGAGCCTTATCCAAGAAACTTCATTTGGTGGCGACGACGAAGTATTCACCGAGCGCGAGAGGAGAGGATTAAATCTTGAGATTCAAACCCTAAGGGGTAACTTGAAAAACTTGAAAAGCAAGATGATTTTATATGATAGCGAGATCAGTAAGGCTGAGGGCAAGGTGAAAGAACTCGAGAAGCAGAAAGCCGGGGCAGACGAAGGACAAAAGAACATCTTGGACAAGGAAATAGAAAATCTTAATGATAAGATTGAAAAATTGAACGATAAAAAAGAGGCTGCGCAAAATGCCCATAGTTTACTTTCCTCTGATATCTACAGTCAGCTGAAGGTCATCAAGGAGACCCTGATGAAGATCGCTGGAGATGATACGTCTTTGCTTGAGAAGCTTAAAATCTTGTTCAAGGAGCAGGGCCTGACCATAGCGAGTATCGTGTCGGCTGTTGGTCTACTGATTTCCACCATTGTACTCGCAGTTGCAGGGGGAAGCGCTGGAGGTGCTGCAGGAGGAAGTGCCGCAGGAAAGGGGTTTGTAGAGAAGCAGCTGGAAAGATTAAGGAAATTGCTCAAATACCTAGCAGGTAAAGCAGGTGCTGCATTACCTGGCATCATTGGCACGGTTGTCTCGTTCTTTCTGAGGGTAGCGGCAACCATTGTCGAATATGCAGCCAAGCATCTGTACATGGCAATCGCGGCTGCCGTTGGGTTTGTTGTGGTCTATGTTGGTAAGACGAAAAAGGCCTAATATGACCTATTTTTTAAGCCAGATGTAGGCAATGATGAGGCCTACCCCAGTCGTGATCAATGCGGCCTTGGTATCCTCGTGCTGTTGTGGGCGTTCCCTGTGTTCAGGTATGGTATGCTTAGGAGGTATGGTATGCTTAGGAGGTAGGGTATGTATAGTAGGTGTAGTATGTATAGGAGGTGTAGTATGCCTAGGGGGTGGTTTGATAGTATGCTTGATGCCCCGCTCTGTAGGCTTGTTATTCACATCAACCTGGACCCCAACGCTTACATTGGCAGGTGCGATCAAGATGTTGTTGTTATAACCCTAAATTTTACCTATACGTAGGTTCATATCCGAGGGTAGCATGTAGACACTGGGCATGACGGCAAAATTCACCGGAGTTCGGGCATATTGCAGCACTTTCTGAAATTGACCTATGTCATGCCCTACATTCTCCTCCCGTTGAACCATGGCTTCAAATTTTTGTAGCAAAATCTGCCTGGCTGTATAGTTGTCCGCACCGGAGCCGAGTAGGGATGCCTTGGCCCCCGCCTGCGAGCCAAGCAACAAGACCACGTAGACTCGAATACTTTCGCTTAGCTTGGTCTTCCGACGTCAGACCTTGGCTTGTTGGGATAATAAATTTTGCATAGTCGCCATCAACCTGAGGCCACCATCTTCCGTTAGTTTTTGAGGCACTTACTGATCCAAATTTATAGAGATCATTGGGGTTGACACCGTACTCACGACACACCTGCGCGTAGCCAGAGGTTGAATAAGGATTTTTGTACTGGGAAAAGCCATCGTTATATGACATTGGTGCTTTCATTCTTGATAGAATGCGATGCATATGATAGTATATATGAAATTTGAATATTGAGTTGACAAGTGGCACGGATCCCGTGATGTGCTTGGCGATGATGCCTAATGCAGTACTTGCGCAATGGGTGGCAAAGTTAACCTGAATGTTCCAGTAGTCCAAGGCTTGTCCCTTCCATCCCTCAATGACAGGGTCATTGAGGTAGGTTGTTGGGATCTTGATGGGGTATTTGCTAAACTCGGGGAATACCACAGAAATGTGTGATTCCGTAGACACATACAGGTCCTGGTGTTCTAGGTTTGTTACGCCAAGGGACCATTCTCCCCTATTGGACTTGTACCTTGCGTTGGGTTTGTACGAATACATGTTCATTCCTTTGTTGTTAGAAGAAAGGAATGAAGCAACTGTATATTACCGATATTGCGAAACCTACACTGTTTGAGGACTACCTAGAACAGGACACGAGAATTGCCCTGAAATCGATAAGTATTCGACCCGTATGGCTTAACCTTTATAGTGACAATGAATTTGTCATTCGTAGGACAGGGCCTGATCAGACAGAGACTAGAATTGAAATTATGAACGGTCTGTACAGGATCGAGGATTTGGCGACTATCGTCAATAGTCAGGCAGGGGACAAGATTAAGCTGTTTGTCCTGAAAAATGGACTCTGTAGGCCCGTGTCAGTGTCGGGTATACGGTGGTGATTCATCGACAGCTGCAAGAGCTCTTGGGCCTACCCTATGATCCTGCCGAAAAATTATATCTGAAGGGCCACTATGATGCATACTACAATACCGACGTTTATATTAGGCTACGCCTTGTTTACCCTCAGTTGGATGAATGTGATGCCCTGCTAGATGGGAAAAAGTCTAAAATTCTCGCTTTACTCCCCACCAAGGAGCTAAACGCTTGGGGGGATATGCTGACCTGGAGTTTTGATACGCCAATTTACATGCCTTTAAAGGGGTCCACAGATGGCCTCGAGTTTATGCCACGAGAAAAACGTTTCGTTCACTGGAATTACAATGCATCTACTGATAGAATAAATGGCTAATATAACCGAGCTGGATCCGAAATTACCAAGTGCGCCGCCTGTGGACGATCCTATGCAGGAGAAAAGCCCAAAATATAGACTTAATAAGATTGGTGAGATTGAAAAGTATCTGCGAAGTGAGATTAAAGAGCGGGACAAGCTCGAAAAAAAGTTCAAAATGCACGGGACCTGGATCCGATTCTGTGATCATGGATTGCTGAGCATTAGTATTATCACCTCGGGTGTCGGAATTACGGCCCTGGCCTCAGGACTTGGTGTACCGCTGTGTATCGCAATGGGAGGCATCACAATAGCTGTAGGGATCGGACAAGCTGGCTTGAGGAACGCTGGAAAAAGGCTTGGTGTGAAATCTAAAAAACACGAGAGTATTAGGCTACTTGCGGAGTCGAAATTGAATTCCATCGTTGATCTTATCTCAAAAGCGGTAGAAAACGGGGTTATCAGCGACTACGAGTTTAGTCTGATCATGCAAGAGAAGCAGAAATATATGCTGTTAAAGGAACAGATGAGGCAGCGGTTCAAACGTATTGTCGACGCCATCAATGAACGAGAGCGTGCTCAGCTAGTTGCGAAAGGTCGGGAGGAAGGCAGAAACGACGTTTTAAAAAAACTTCAGTCTGTAGAGTATGCCAGCGGTATCTAGATTCTCCACCCGTTTACAAGCCCTAATTTTGTATGTTTTATAGGTCTCGTGAGGCCTATAAAACATTGGTTTCTATAATAACCATTTATTCAGGCTTTTATACCTACATTCCACAACATGTACCTGAGGGTAGTAGTTGCTACCTTGAATGTATACGGATGATATCGCCAGCACACCACTAAGTTTGCAGGGCTCATAGGGTACTGGTTGGCCATGGAAGTTAGTTGTGATTGCGTCCTTGTAGTATTTAAGCTTAGCGTTAATATACCTCCCTTTTTTCACATATTCGATCTTGTTCCAAATTTGACGATATTTTTCGATAAAATCAGGGTACTCTTCAAAATCAAGACTTATCGCTGGTACTGCACTGGTAATGTATTGACCGACCCCATTAGACCAGACTTCAGGCGTCATTATCCTCAGGGCTACTATGAGGTCCTGTGCATGATACCCCACGATATACCGTTGATCCTTACCTCCATTAGCAGGAATGGGGTCTGACACTGTCAGACAATCAACATTGATATCACTGATATCGTTAAAAGTAGTCGCAAAGCTGTAGAAATTTCTGGGTTTGACAATTTCATTCTCAAATTTTAGCATCTCTTTATTGAATTTTCAACAAGGTCCGAGGATTGCTTCTCCTCGCACATACACAACTACCCCCGTTATACGTGATATACTCCTGATAACAGTACCAGCACAGCATCCTAACCCTTATCATAAGCCTTCGTCCACAGCTACACCTATCATACTCGTCAAGTATACGTTCACAGTCATTGCATTGTTCCATTTATCTTATGGCCTGAGGATATGCTATCTATTCCAGGGCATCAATGCGATCCTCCAAATCCTTAATAGCTTGTTCATTCTGGATCTCTTTTGACGATTCTTGTACGAAAATCTCATAAGCAGATAAGCAATGTGACACGTCATTGTCATCATTCTCGCTTTTCATGCTAGCATGGATTGGACGGGGTATGTTAATAACCTTAAATCCATGAATGAATGTACAACAATATATTTATAAATAGTCGGAAGTTGTTGAGCCCATGTGTGCAGCCTTGACTTGCACATCGATTCGAGTTTACCTCTTTCTTTGATGCATCCTTTTTCAAAAGTGTCTAAAGATTTTTTACTTATATACGTTTCTTATTTATTTATTTTTGACATCTTGGGAGAATAGGATAAAGATATCACAGTGCCTGTAACACATAAGTTAGTGAGTCAGGATGACCACTCCTCCTTAAATTCCTTAAATAACCTTATAAAAAGAAAATCTCCTTAAAAGTACTTAAATATACTTAAAAAAATTGAAATTTTAGCTATTCTCCTTAATTTCTCCTTATTTCTTATTTATTCTGATCGTAACTTTTTTGGAAATGTGTTCATGGATTGTTCATCACCAGTAAAATAAGACATATTTCTCTGTTACCGATAGATGTTTGCGATAGCTGTTATATATCTTATCGGTACAAAAAAGTCAAAAAAAATTGAAAAACGGCAAAACATTTAGTCACTTTGACATAGTTTAGTCACTTTTGCACAACGAATTAGCAGCTTGAATGTGACTACACAATCGGAAAAAAGATGGTGGTTGGTAACAAAATATCGGAAAAATGTTTAGTCGGATAAAAAACAACTTTTTTACTGATAAGGTAAATTATACCTTTACAAACTGTAAGTTAAAATAATTTTTTTATGCTGATGTGTTATAATTATCAGTACGAAGATTTATCCTGAAAGTGATTTATTAAATACAGCAAGTAGAGGGCTTTTTGAGGTAAGCTCTAATCGTATAACTACAGAGGTATAATACAAGAAAGAGGAGTTTAAAAAATCAGATTAATGCGTCCATTTCTCTCTTATTATAACCACCCTCCCCTCTATTCCCGACAATCAGCTTTTGAAAACGATTATTATAAAGTCACCTTTTGTATTAAGGACCTGAGAGTACATTAATTAACAAATCATAAGTTATCAATGTCTCCTTTAGCTTTGCTTAGCTTATATTGCTTCACTTTCATTTGCTTTGCTTAGACTTGCTTAACAAAGTATTATAAAAACAATAAGTATAAAAAAACAATGTAATTATATCGAAGCATCTAAAACATTGTGATGATGAAAGATGCAATATGTTGTTGTTATACTAATTAGCTGTATTTCATGCTGTCAATTCTGTTGCTTCAGAAGAAGGAAGTGCTATACAACAGTATAACAATTTCAAGGATGTCAACATGATTGTAAAGAGTTTACGTCAATATACCTCCGTTTAATACATTTATTAATGAATATTTCATTCTTGCAATGTCTCTCGATAATATAACGTTATAAAATGGCATTCAGGAAGAGTTGTACTTGCGTTAAAAAAATTTATAGTCTATTCCAGCTGCTCAACGAACAAGCCAAGTTTTTAATTCCTTTAAAAGGTCATAAAAGAAACCTAGTTATGAAAGGGAGCCTTACATAATTTAAATTCTTAAAAATTATTAGCCGCAGGTATGAAATGGTAAGTCAATGAAGAAAGAACAATGTAATTTTTGTCAAAAATAAATACAATTACAACTGGGTCTGACATAATTCTCAGCTATAGAAGAATTATTAGATTTTTTAAAACAATTGATTAATGTTCATTTGCAATCATTAGTTCTGATACGAATCTCTGCTATGCACAATGCGAGATGGAGTACCGTTTTTGTAATAATAGCACTATTAATCGTATGTCTGTAACAAACTACGTGCGATAGATTAAACGCCACACCTCTTGTGTCCTTTCAACGATAGATTGGTAACAATGTTTAACAGTGGTGCAAATCTGTCAACAAGGAAGACAAAATCATATGCTTTTTCATATATCAAGTGAATTCAACTCATTACAAGGAAACTTTTTGGAAGCATTCGCTTTTTGCTAATATTTGAAGCATAACTAATTTATCATTTTCCAAGGATTTTTTGGGTGTCTATGTTCATGCTTGATGCCAACTTTTCGTTTTAATTGGTCATTTCGAATTTCTTTTAAAACTGCTTCCATTTTTCTGTTCAGCCAGAATTCAAGAATTGCTGTGGATGCATCGTCCAAGTTATGTTGGGATTGTACTTCGAAATTCTGAAATGTTTTAGTAGTTTCTTTAGACGCATCAGGACTTATTCCAGCTAAGTGTCGAGCTAAAAATATATAAATAAGATATTTTAATGGATGAAATTTATGTACAACACCGCTATTTTGCGTCTCACCATTAACTAGAATAATGAGGCGACAAGTTACATTAAAGCCTGCATTTAATAAAAAAGGCAACTAAGAAATTGTTTTAATAATATGGTGCGGTTGGATATTAACTTTTACCTTGTATAGAGATGATAACCAGAGAAATGCAAAACGCTGTTCTAAATAATTCCATTGCAAAATATATAAGTCTTTAATGTATTTGGTATTTAGTACATGTATATTGTAACAGTTCTTTTTTTTAATGCACACTAACGGGGTAATCTTTTATTTAAACGTTCATGTAAAAGGAAGTTGTATAACTTTTAATGACGTTAATGATGCAAGCGTCAATATAGGAAAGTTTGTAAAAACTCTACCACGCATTACTTCCCCGAAACTTTTTATTCGAAAGTATGAATAGGCAATGTTGTTAGTATAACCTATCACGTGTCAGATTTTAACATGTGAATTCCTGTAAATTTCTAACCGAACTGAAAATCTAAAAATAAAAACAAAATTGATAAAAATTACAAAAATTATTCATTGAAAACTCTTTTATGACAACCCGGTCATATTATCACTCCTTTATATATAGAACCATTCAGTGAATATAAAAAATATATATCAAATAAAATTCACAATCCCAAAATAAATTATCTCTTACATAAACATATATTTTTATTTCACCAATATTTTCGTTTTTTATGTGAAAATGATTATACATAGCAATCGCAGCTTAATCATATTTTTTTCTTTATCGATTGGAGAAAAGCGGTCCAAGTCCAAGTAAATTTTTTTACACGTTACAAGTACACTTTTGAATTTAAGTTTCATCGTTGACGAGTAAAAAACTTTGATAGCAATCAGGTAGCAAAGGAGCTGGTAGATGATACTTGTCTAATGACAAACATATATATGTAGAGGACCAACCCTCTGAACATTCTGCGCTACCAAAAGACGTAACTATTAGACGAATGTTAACCATTTCATTGCAATAATGGGAAAACTACGGTTAGGTATTGCATGTACAATTGAACTTTTTTATAAGAGGTCGCTTTATATGTAGGCATTTCATATTTGTAATTATTGATTGTTTGACCAACGTGGTAGGCGATACAAAAAAAGTTATTAAATTGTGGTTTCAGAAAATTTTGTGTACATAAAAAGTCTTCCTGCAGTAGGTTGTGTATCGGATATACAGATTTGATCGACTCGTAAACTCTGAATGAAAGATATACTTTGTTATGGATAATATTAATACAAGTTATCTTTCAAATTTTAAGTCATCAAGTCACAGCACCTCAATATCCTCTGTAAAAGTAAGTTCTCATAGCGTGTTAACTAATCTCCGTTATAAACAATAAAACGTACACTGACTAAAAGAAAAACCTTTTGTGGAAGCAGAATGATTGACGTTAATAAAAATTAGTAAAATTGGGCAAACGTCTAATTCTACGGTCAGTTCTTACTTGATCAAAACATAAGATTTTCTTTATCTGCTCTGGTCCTATGCCAGCTGTGTGTGTAAAGGGAGACCTATGACAGAATATACCAAAGGTGATGAGAATTATTTTCAAACTTGTTTTAAATTATAGAAACCAACGCATTAATTTAACTAACCTGAACTCCAAAAAAAACGTCCCCCCCACACACGGATGGCGTAATCACGTAAACCAACAATTAAATCAGGATCAGATCCAGGATTGCTGTTGCGTGCGGGGTATCTCGATGTACGAGAACTTCGTTACACGTTTTTTCCTGCGTGTCCCTCTTTGTTATCAGCTTTTGTATGCCCGATAATTTTCCTAAGGAAGAATATAATCTATCAATAGCTAAATCACTCGTTTGAATAATTTCTATTTCCTCTTTTTTACTACAATTCATTTAAAGAAAATTGCCACTTTTAGTGCTGGTGCTGTAGTTTTTAAACTGACAAATTTCATGGCATATCATTAGTAGATGCAAATAGTGAAACGGTTGAATATGTTGATCGAATCTGAACTAAACCAACAATTAAATCAGGATCAGATCCAGGATTGCTGTTGCGTGCGGGGTATCTCGATGTACGAGAACTTCGTTACACGTTTTTTCCTGCTCTGTGCCACTTGCAATTTACCAACTGCAATTTGGGTGGATTGCGTGCTCTCGACCCATTATAGTGACAATTTGAGAAATATAGAAGATTTTTATAATTCCTTTGAATTTAGTTAGTGTAACATAAGAAACAAAACAAGTACTAAGATATCCCCTTACTAAGATAATAATTCAAAATAATAATAATTCAAAAATGCGCTGCTTCTATTAGCGGTATATCGTGTCCCTCTTTGTTATCAGCTTTTTGTATGCCCGATAATTTTCCTAAGGAAGAATATAATCTATCAATAGCTAAATCACTCGTTTGAATAATTTCTATTTCCTCTTTTTTACTACAATTCATTTAAAGAAAATTGCCACTTTTAGTGCTGCCCAGTAAACACAAAGACGTCTTAAAGACGTCTTTTCTCGTCTCTAGCTCGTTCGGACGTCTTTCGAACAGAAAAAAACGTCTTAAAGACGTCTTTATAAGACGAGTAAAATCTCGTTCAAAAGAAACGTCTTAAAGACGTCTTTATTTGGTCTCCGTTAGACCAGTTATATCTCGTTCTAAAGAAACGTCTTAAATACGTCTTTATTTAGTCTCTATAAGACCAGTAAAGTCTCGTTCGAAAGAAACGTCTCAAAGACGTCTTTATTTGGTCTCTGTAAGACCAGTAAAATCTTGTTCGAAAGAAACGTCTGAAAGACCTTTTTTTTTTTGGTCTCTGTAAGACCAGTAAAATCTCGTTCGAAAGAAACGTCTCAAAGACGTCTTCATTTGGTCTCTGTAAGACCAGTAAAATCTCGTTGGAAATAAACGTCTCAAAGACGTCTTTATTTGGTCTCTGTAAGACAAGTAAAATCGCGTTCGAAATGAATGTCATCATTACTTTTCGTTTTCAAAGATAATTTCACAAGAAACAAATAACTACGTTATTTGTTTGCCCATTCGCAATAATTGGCGTACAAATAAACGTTTTTGATATTTCAGAATTTATACAGAGGTAGCCAAAAATTCGAATTAAATTTGTCTAAAAAAGGATACATTTTACAATGAAAACAGCGTTCGAAAGACCGCATAGAATAAACTTGTAAAGAACATCGTTCTATTTCAACAAATGTTGCATTTGACGTTCACTTTTGAACAGAAAGGAATAATGTGCTCCATAAAACAACAAGTAAATAGTAAAGCAAAATGCTGCATTTACCCGAGATATGAATAGGCAATGAGGAAAATATTTTGCTGATTAAAAGTAAGTATCTTAGATTCTTTTTGTACTTTCTCGGGCAGAAACATTTGCGATTTTTGGTCTTCACGCGGAAGATTTTGCTTACGACTTATTTTAAGCCAGTTTTAAATAAAGGCGAGCTTTCATCAATACTTGGGAAAATAATACTTTAAATACTTAGTTTTAGCTTCACTATCCCTTCCCCTTCAAGTGCAGGTTACACATGTTCTAAAATTTTAGACCTATAAAGTTTGTTCTTGAAAAAAAACAGTAGCTACTTTATATATTGGTGGTGTAATGACTGAAATGCATTTTATTAAGGGTTGTTTGGATATAACTTCAAAGAATAAACACATCATCCACGAGCACTGTTACTGATTGGCGAAAATAAAATGACGCTGTTGTTCAAGACAAGCTTCAAAGATACTAACTGTTATTGTTCATGGTCAACAATTTTAATTTTGTAGTATTACACTGTATATTTTGTGTTACGCATGCACGCTTTTTTATAAGGGAAACAGCAGTTTAGGTTAATGCAACTTTAGGTTTTTCTGTTTTAAATTCTTGATTGTTGCTTATCTGTTGGTCATTGAACATTCATCTTTTAGAACAAGAAAAGTTTCCGAAAGTAATGATTTTGTTTTCGTTGTTGTTGCTTATAAAAAAGCTTGTATGTGATATTATTTTATTCTTATTAAACTGTATAAATATAAATAAATGATAGAAATATAAATTTTATATTAAATACTTCATCATCGTTTTCTTAACCCTTTTCTTGTTTTGGTTTGTCACACCTCCATCAGAATTAAAATTACTAAAATCCTAATACGCGTAGGCTAAAATTATTTGAAGCAGGCCTGCCGTGGCAGTATAACGTTTGAAAGAGGCCAAATAAAGACGTCTTTAAGACGTTTCGGTACCTACGGGAACGTCTCTAAAACGTCTTTAAAACGTCTTTAACACGTCGCAAAAAGACGTCTTTTTTACGTTTCTCAAAGACGTCTTTAGGCGTTACACTTTTAGACGGGTCGGAGACGTCTTAGAGACGTCTCATCTGGTCTTTAAAAGACGTTTTAAAGACGTCCTTAAGACGTCTCGTGTTTACTGGGTGGTGCTGTAGTTTTTAAACTGACAAATTTCATGGCATATCATTAGTAGATGCAAATAGTGAAACGGTTGAATATGTTGATCGAATCTGAACTTGAGCTACAGACAACATCGAATTCACAACTTTGGAAACAGCTAAAGGATGCCTCAAATTCATTGTAAACAAAGAAATGTATATTGCGAGTAAACTCACCTCCTGTGCATTTTTCGCATCATTAATATTATTCACTGTAGCCACCAAATAATGCTAGTATGTGCGTTTTTGTAGTAAGTAATATCATATTGTAAAAAAGATTTTTTTAGCTAATTAAATTATTTACAAATGCCTACAAAAAAGGAATTTTAAATATTTAATAAATTACAACATGCACATGCTAAATTATATTCATATGTTCCTATGATACCTATATTGCTTAAGTTTTCGTTATACCAATGGTTTAGCAGAAACTTTATTACACCTTTCTTACTCTTTGAGTACTCTTTGTGCGAGATAAACACTATCGTGCAACATTCTTCTACCGTAACACTACATATTCTTCGCGCATCGGTATTTTTAGAAACGACACTTTAACCAACGTAAATGTCTGTTTTGAGTTAATGTTACATTTCAGGTCAAGTTTTCTATCTATAAAGACATTCTTATTTGTAAAATAGTGCTGCAGTTTGCAACATATGTAAAATGACATTTTTTGGTTGCACTGGTTCAATAACACTTTATTCCATTTCGCTCTCGTTTAAAGTAAGTGTTCACAGTTTGTTAATTTTTCTAATTTTTATGTATCTTTATTTTTCCAGAAAAAAACTTTTTTGTTAATATGCCGAAATGTTACCATAGGAATCCTTTTTTAACTTGCCTAATTAACCAAACAGTGTGTGGAGAAGTGAAGGTATCTTATATAACGCCATATATGTGTCAAATATTAAACCGTAAAACAATTAATTAAGGACTGTAGTACAGTTGACTCCCTCTAATTCGAATCTCTATAATTCGAATATTTCTATAATTCGAACAAGTGCTCAGTCACCGTCAATTTTCCTTAAAAAACTCTTATAAAAAACTTTCTACAATGCGAATTTCTCTAATTCGAAACTTTCTCTAATTCGAACAGTTTTTCAACCCCTTCAGCACGATTCTCTCCCTAATTCGAATTTTAGAGTGTAAAGCTTTCACAAATTCGAATGTTTTCTAAAATTCAAAAATTGTCTTTCGAACCTTATTTTATCGTCTCTCCAATGTAAAGCAATCAAATATTCAACATTTTTTCAAACAGAGCTTCTTTTTTGTGTAAACTATGAAAATAAAGATTGAATGAAACTTGAATTATGTTTTCTTGATTTTGAAATTAACGTAATTTCTCTCTGTAATTCAAATTTTCACTCTCTGAAGCTGAATGTTCGAATTATATAGACTTTCTATAATTCGAATCTCTCTAAAATTCGGACAAAAATTTTTCCCCGTGGGAATTCGAATTAGGGAGAGTCAACTGTAGTTGTTTTTATCTATCTGATATCGCCAAAATTAGCAATATGTTCTTGTTACCACGTCCTTAAGATGGAATATTTCATTTCATTAAGACATGATCCAGAACCATATTTTAATTAATCTTTACTTTATTTCTGCTAAAACTTCCACTTATATATACACTTTGTACAATTTTAGCTTCATTTATGTATATCAAGTAGCTGTTCTATATTAATTGTACCTCTACAAAACCAAAAAGACATAAAGGAAAATGGTTGGTCATGCGATCTGCTGTTTCAAGGAATGCGAAGGAGTTATTACCAATTATAGGCAAAAAAAACTTCACAGTTGGCATGTGCTTACAGAAAGGGAGAAAAGCGTGGTAAACTTTACAGAAGAATTCTAACTTTCCTGTGTTTGCAATTACATCAATAACCTCGTTAAAAGTCGCGTTACATGACTTCCTTTTTTATCTAAACAAATAAATGCAGTACACGCCAGCATCAGGCATTCAACCCAACGTTAGCAGATGCATACAACATCATTATACTAACTAAAGATAAAAGCAAATAAAATATATATTTAAAGAAATACAATTATTACAATGGAGTTATTGAACATAGTTTTCTACATTTCTTTCCTTGTGGTATTAGTAAAAGGTATGTTTTCGAGATCATTTGTTTATTTAAGGTGAAGAGTTATAACTTCTTTTGAATGGTTTTAGAGGACTTATTACAAAAAATTAGTTATATAATTGCATATTTTCATGCCACATATTATGACACAATAAATGTATCTTTCCATATATGATTTTTAGGTCTGTATTTAAAAGATCAAGCGGAAAATCCAATAGTAAATAGAGATAACAAAGATATGAGCCACACAAAGAATCGATATAGGAGAAATACGTCAGTTCTTCGTAAGTTGGATGCTATCTCAACAGCCTATCTTGAAAAATGGTTAAACATGAAAATGGAGTTAATATGGCGAGAAATGGCGCTAAATCAATCGAAAAGAAAGCTTTCGCAAACTCATCAACATAAGAACTCCAGAAATCCATGGAGGCTAGCGAGTTAGTTAACAATCCGAAAATATCATACTGCAAAATGTAGTTAGCATACACTTTGCAGTTGTTTCAAAACGTAATAAAAGAGGTATCATGTTAGCAGTACTTTATCCTTTACATGGTTATAGAAATACGGGAGTAACACTACATTGAAATTAAAGTAAAAAAACTTCTACCAAAGAATATCAATTGTATTAGCTCATAATCCATAATCAGATTATAAAATTAAATTTAGCTAAGCAAATATAGGTATATATATATATAAATATTTACATTATACATGACGATGTAATTGATTTTATTTTACGCTTCGTATTTTATTTTGTAAATTTTAAATATTCCATATAATAAAAGTGTAACTAATAAAAATATAAAAGAAAAGAAATTCTTTACTTAACTTGTCATGACGCCTACAGTTAAACATTCTGCACATCGTGCGAATCCATGAGAGATAAGCAATACTTCGTAAACTCTTTTTATAACTATGGAGTCAATTTTTATGACAGTTACAAGTCAGGCTCGTTAACCGTTAATAAAAGCACAGCTTGCTCATTTGACACTATTTCCTGCTTTACCATTAAATTGACAATAATTATAGTTGCGTTGTTTGTTTTCTTGAATCGACATATACAATTTAGCTATACGAAATTCTGATTAATTGATTTTCTTATATCATTGGAAAACCGTTTTTATAACACATTTAGTGATCGCTGTTCTTAATAGCTTCTTTCTTATGTGACACTTGTTGTTCTACGGGTGGCATTAGTTTGTAAAACATACAATATTGCAAGTTATTTTATAATAAAACATGTTTACGTTACAAAAGATACTTATCTGAAATGTTTAAAATGTAAAAACTTGTCACCTTTGCTTTATGAACTTGATCTATTGATAATTAATTGATTTTTATAAAGTTATGATAACATTTAACATGTGCGCAAATGTATGATGGTACATGAATAAGCAATTTACTGACAGCATGTTAGAGCCACATAGATTTTTATTAAAACTCACTCTTTGCAACGCAGTAAATTCAGGTCGACGGCAAAGAGAAAAATAATTTGTACTTTTCAAAGAAATGCAGAGAGAACTTCAAAGAAACAGAACATGAGAGAAACAGAACGATTATTTAACAAGCAATAATAATATTTTAAATAAGAATAACGAATAATGTTTGATAAAGCAACTGTGGGAACAAACCTATGCAAATGCTACGTGTCTTGCACAAACCGAAGTTGTCTTACCATGACCCCAATTAATAAAGAGGAGCTTTCGATAACTTGAAAGGAAATCATTTCGCACGGTGGTATGCTGTAATAATGATTTCTCGGCATTGTCATTTACAACTTTACCTTACTTAAAATAATTGTTCGTATTGGTCGTTAACAAAAAACAAATGTGCCTAAGTTCCATGTTAAGCTCTTAAGGTTTATCAAATTTATAAAGAAGGAAAAGAGAAAGGTGAATTTCACTTGCTTATACAGGAAATGAAGCTCCTTTTTTCAATATTTCCGTATGAACGCTACTCAATACGAACATCTTCTTTAGCAAGTGTTATCGGTAAAGAGGAAGTCAATTGGCCTGAGCGAACGTTTAAGCGTTACGCTACGTTAAATTGTTACCGGCGATGCGCAAGTCACGATATCAGCTAGTTTTCGTCTCACTATTATTGGACGAACCAGATACGAGACGATCGCAGTTATATGGAATGTTTTAATGCGTCAATATTTGTCATGTGCAGCAACAACGGAACATTGGAAACAAATCGCTAGCGATTCTAAAGCAAAGCGGCAATTTAACCATTCCCTTGATGCGATTGTTAGATCAGGCTCAATGTACTTTAATTACAAAAAACACACTCTATAGTCCTAATGGCTGTGTGCAATGCCAACTATAAATTCACCATGTTGGATATTGTAGATTCTGGTAAAAATAGTGAGGGTGGGGCGGGGGGTGTTTTCCCAATAGCAACCTTCATGTTTTCATCGTTGAGAATCAACTAAATTTTTAGCAACCAAAGAAAATGTGTGAGAACAGCGAGAAAGTTTACCCTTACTTTTTCGTTGGTGATGAGGCATTTTCCTTAAATACAAATTTGATGAAACCATATTCAAGGATTCATTTGGCATAAAAGAACGCATATTTAACTATAGATTGTCACGATGCAGACGAATATTCGAGAACAGTTTTGGAATTTTGTCAACCAGATTCCGAATATTTCGAACGCCAATTATTGCAAGAGAGGAGGTTGTTACAAGAGTTACAAAAGCATGCGTTGTTCTTCACAATTACTTAATGAGCAATAAAGAACTTGAATCTTCCTATCAATACTAATTTGATAGGAGGGGATAATTGTATACATGCTCTTTTTTTATAAGAATATAATTTATAAAAACATCGAGACTAAGTGGGTTAAAAATTAAGAATATCGAGGATGAAATGAAAAAACAGTTCTTATGAAAGAAGCGTGTAGCTATATATTTGTAACATAAAATAACTTTATAAAATATAGTACAGTAAAAAAAATAAAGTTCAGAAGGCTTAAAAAGTCTAAGAAGTAACGTCACTCATTATCATCGTCATGTAAATCACAAAATAGTCGCGTTGTATGGAAGCCATTGGCAAGCTGTCAATATCATTTTAATTTTTTTCACTTTTTGGGGGTTCTCGTTACGGTGCCAGTTGGGGTAGTTGCCACAGTAAAACCAGGTGAATTCCTAGCACTAAAGCAATGAACTGATGATGTAAATTCATTTGTGAACTTTCAGATGTAGTCACTTGGCTACATGAACTAAGAGATAGAGGTTGTGTAAATAAGTGTGTTACGTTGTCGGTTGTAGCTCGAATTGTTACTGTATCACTTATTCTAACTCTCGAAAATATTGCCATGCTGGAACATTATTCGCTCCATCTCCAGATCAAGTTGTATTTTCTCTTCTCTTAACCCTATTTGGTATAAGTATGGGGGGGGGCATAAAGTGCCCGAGGGCTGTAACTTTTGTTCTGTTTGGTTTTAAGTGACGAAACTTGGCACAAAGAAGCATCAATTTGTTGTGACTAAATTAGTGACAAAATATTTGGGTTGACATGTCATCACAGGAAGTGATGACGTCATAATGAGAATGGTTGGAGAAAATATGTCTTTTTTGGAAATTCTCGTTTTTTTATCTTTTTTAAAACTATTTACAGTACTAGTCATTAAAAAAACTAATATAAGAATGTAAGATATTATTAGGAACATTTACAGGTGTTATGAAGACAAAAGATTTCTCTAGGGAGAAAATGGAAATCGATCAGAATTTTTTTTTGAAAAATCGATATTTGAGAACCTTGGTGTTAGTAGCTGTCATGGAATAAAACTTGGTATATCTATGCGCATTCATGTTCGTAACTACTCAATCAAGGCAAATTGGATTGCCATGTGAGAAAATGACCTATGACGTCATCATATGACGATAGATATAAAAAATAGGAAAATACTAATATTCCGGTCTGTAAATTACCAATATTCCGGTCTGCAAATTACACAGTGTGTATGTCAATATTGTATGATGACTTTATGTCACTATCACATGCATAATCACATATTCCTACAATTGGTAACATTTATTTTTAGCACTACAGCAAAATTTGATATGACCACCTGTCAATAAAGGACAAAGTGACATTGATAGGACAATTTTTTTTTTTTTAAATTTATTTTCCGAAAGTCCTATAAAAGTTAGGAAAAGTGCCAAAATTTCAAGGAATTTCATCCAGTAATTAAAAAGTTATGGGACCTTGAAAATGCCGCGGGCACTTTATGCCCCCCCCCCCCCCCCCCCATACCAAATAGGGTTAATGCACTCCAATAATTTACTCTAGTTTTGCCCATTGAGCTTCTTTGGTCGTAAAATTGCTTTAACTAAAATAAGTTCATACCGTCAACTTGATACTTGGAGCCACATGAGTCCACGCATGTTGTTTTTTTGCTAGCTACTGGAAAGCTCTACAGTGTTTTGAACTTTTACTAGAGCGTCATAACTAAAGCTAAATAGAATTGCAAATACTTACGTCTTTTGCGGAGCGGAGCGAAAGCGAGCGAAGCTATTTTTTCCGTTCCCATAAATACAATAGAGCGTAACGAATTTCCACGTTTTCTCCTTAGATATGAAATTTTGAAATGTCGGCGATTTTTGACACATACTGTCCAAATGTTTTTATGGTCATTTCTTTAAAATGTTCCGTGAAAATCTGGTCGATCGATACAACTTTATCCGTGCTCTTTTCAGTTGAGACCAAGTCGGCTTACGGTGTTTAGTCACGTGATCCATTAGTTACTTTTAGTAATATCACGTGACCTTTCCTCAGATACAAAACGCCTCCAACGAAATTTGCGGTATTGCTAGCTATATAAAGTTTTATGCGTGCCGTTTCCAGTTGTTACTAAGTCGGCTTATAGTTTAAGCCACGTAATCCATAGGTCACTCTTACTAATATCACGTGACATTTCCTCAGATACATAGAGCATCGAACGGAACTTGTGTGGATGCTAGCCATATCGCTCTGGTCGCAATGGACGGAACGTCATTTTCAAGAAACAAAAAGAGGGTATGTTTACCTAGTATATCACTATCTTTTACATTTAATAAACCCATTCTCATTCTCACTCACACTTAAAGCTAGCTATTATAAAACTACCGACTGAGCTGGAATAATAATATAATCTGGATAGCATAGCTATAGCTAGCTGCTTTAAGATTTAGCTAGCATAAAAAGGAGCATACAGCGCCACAAAACTAGCATAAAGCTAGATACACAGCTAGTATAAAATTAACAACTTAGCTAGGATAAAACTACCATTTTAGCTAGCATAAAATCAGCATAGAAAAATTCTTTTGGACAAATTTTCCACACAATGAGTGAGATAATTTTACTTTAATTAGGAATGTCCCAATACATAGCTCATTCTAGCTACAATCGTTCACAAAATATGTTGGGTCTGGCAATTTTAGCTAACAACCAAGACCAAAATGTTTAGCAAAATCAGTAACTTTATATATCAATTTTTATATAGCGGTTGATATGGTCATGTGTAATCGTTTACACCGCTCAGCCCCAAAGGTCACTTCTCAACACCGAATGAAACTGAGAAGGAGTGGAGAGCCATATTATATATATTGTAGGCATGTCACAAAGGGCTTGGGATATTACACATTGATATATTGTAGGTCAGGAAATCGAAATGGCAAGGCAAAATGCTGCTGCCTAAACCAAACACTTAAACGTTTGACTAAATAAGTTTAATCATGGATAAAAAT
This sequence comes from Hydractinia echinata, assembly GCA_030067915.1. NCBI lineage: Eukaryota > Metazoa > Cnidaria > Hydrozoa > Anthoathecata > Hydractiniidae > Hydractinia > Hydractinia echinata. The sequence continues at coordinate 292,986 of JASGCC010000209.1, forward strand.
CAAAAGTCAGTCCGGTTAACAGGGGCTGGCGTGTTTATATGAAAAAATTCCATCCCACCTTGCCACAATCTGGACTGATTCTGATATGAAAACATGGTATTTCTATAAGCTTTTCTGAAACATGTGGAGATCTCTCTTGAGCGAAGCAGCCCAGTCAGCTGGGCCAATTGGTCTTCATATAAACAGCCCCTAAAAAGTTTTTGTCGTAAAGTAATTTATTATCCTTAATAGCTTGGGATATTTAACTCCCCTCCATTTTGTTTAACGACTCAATAAACTCTGTTGTGTCGTCATACCGCCGGTTCCTACGAGGCATTGCTTTTTATAATGCTGAAATGAGTCTGTAGCGAGATATAGCGGTAAATACATCAAAAAAGAGAAAAACAACAACTGTTTTACAAACTTGAGAGAAAACTTTACATACTTTTTAAATGAAGCATTTTTTTCAAAAATGGAGCAAAGCGATGGAGAACTACTGAATAAGAGCAATTTTACTGCAGAAATTTGTTTCTCCTTTTTGGAAATAACACATAATTTTATCGTGAATTGGAGATATTATAGATATATTAATATACATCCTAAAATAAATTAAAAATCTGCTACGATCTGTACTCCTCAACGAACATTTATTTTATTTTATTTAGCCGTTCATCTAAAAGGAAGTTGTGTAACACGACTTTTAATGACGTTAATGATGTAAGCGTCTATATAGGAAAGTTTGTAAAAACTTCACCACGTATTTTCCCCGAAATGTTTTATACGAAACTATCTATATGTAATGTTATACTGTACTGTGTTAAATTTTCACACGTGAAATCTTTTTACTTTCTAATGGAACTGGATATCGATCTGGATATCGATCATATACCCGATCGTATGATTAAAATCCTGTATATATACAAGCATTTGATGGTTCTGCGCTGCCAAAACATGTGAGTATTAGACGAATGTTAACCATTTCATGGCAATAATGCGAGAACTATTAATTATTATATTTACAATTGAACTTTTTTATAAGAGATCGCTTTTACATGTAGGTATTTCAGATTTGTAATTATTGATTGTTAAGAAGTTATTAAATTATGGTTATAGTAATTACATGCACATAAAATGTCTTCCTCCATTAGGCTGTGTACCGGATATACAAATTTGATGCAATGTTAAAGTCTGTGGTAAAGATATCTTTTCTCGATATTATTACAAAATTACTCTCCGATTTGGAATTCATCTATGCAAAGCCATATTTTGTGAAGATTACCTAAAAGTATCAAATGCTATCAAATGCTCAAACAATGATCCCTCAAAGCCAAACCTAGTTAGGAACTTAATAGCTTCTAAAAGTAAAACAGTTTCTACAGTTGTTGTTCATTGATATGAAACTTACTGTATGTGTACACCACGTTGTAAGTAACAAGGTACTTACAAAAATAGACGATGTTTATACCTTTCCCTATAACGCCAACAAATTCGGACAATATAAGGAATGAGTCAAATTTGTGATTTGTAAAGGATTTGTATAATCTCTTGAGGTTTAGCCACTCTAATATGCAAAGCACAAAGTAATACCTAGAAATCCACTGAAGTTAAAAATATTTCGAAGAATTCTTTCATAAAACAAATGCTCAAAATTTATTCTATTTGAAAGAAGAATAACAACTTTTTGAAGGTGAAACTATACAGCACCAGCACCAGCACCAGCACCAGCACCAGCACCAGCACCAGCACCAGCACCAGCACCAGCACCAGCACCAGCACCAGCACCAGCACCAGCACCAGCACCAGCACCAGCACCAGCACCAGCACCAGCACCAGCACCAGCACCAGCACCAGCACCAGCACCAGCACCAGCACCAGCACCAGCACCAGCACCAGCACCAGCACCAGCACCAGCACCAGCACCAGCACCAGCACCAGCACCAGCACCAGCACCAGCACCAGCACCAGCACCAGCACCAGCACCAGCACCAGCACCAGCACCAGCACCAGAACGAATAGGGTTTCAGTGGTATTTAGTCGAAGCAACCAAATAATGCCATTTATATCTGTACAAATTGTCGTACTTGTTTACTACGACAATGTGTAGCACTACCTGCAATGCGCAAATATACATGGTGTTACGATGGAATAATGCTGCATGATTTTATCCGGCACAAAGAGTACTGAAAGAGTAGCGTGACTACTTTAAAGGTTTATGTTTAAGCATTGATAAAAGAAAACTTAATCAGTATAAAAATAATACATTAGAATATGAAGTTTCATTTGGCATTTGGCATTTGCATTCTATGTTCTAGAATTAATCACACTTTCCAATGAAATATGTTGGACCTCGTCCATGCAATTGTTTTGAAAATTTTCACTGTTTTGAAATTTTCCGCTGACGTTTTGTAATTTTCCGCCACAAATATATTTCGAATGTTTGAGCATTTTTGTTCTATAAGAAAGTTACAAATGTTGAATGTTTTTTTCAATTAGTTATTGTTTTTCTCGAGGAGAAAAATGCCGCTCTTGGAAGCTAGCAAACGTTTATCTGAAAATACAGATAAATCTCGATTTAAATTGCTGTCTGATAAGGATTTGGTGAAACTTAGTTCCAACGCTGAGAACGAAAACACAACGAAAAGCACAAAAAATGAATAAAATTTATCAAACATGGGCTCAAGAACGTTCCGTTAATCAAAACTTAAAAGACGTTTTGTCGCAGTTCTGTGGAGAAGTTCGAAAACAAAATGGAAAAGAGTATAAACCAGACAGTTTACGAGTGAAGGGAAGTTTTTTACATCGTTACCTAACGGAAAAAGATTCAATAAAAACATTCTGAAAGATCAAGTATATATTCGGAGTCGTGTAAAGTTTGGAAGGTGCGAGTGGGAAATTTTGTAACACTTCACGACAACAACGGGATGGAATACATTAAATTCATGAAGGATCCAACCAAAACTCGACAAGGTGGTCTTTGTCCAAAGTAAAGAATAACGGACCCCAAAATGTTTGCTGTTGGAGAAGAAAGATGTCCCGTAAGATTGTTGAAATTGTATTTGTCGAAGCGTCCTGATGTAATGAAAAATTCAAGTAGACTTATTTGACACCTAAACCAAGTTGTTCCCAAACCGATGAAATCTGGTATACTATAAATCCAATGGGAAAAAAATATTTCAAACATTATAAAGGCTTTAATAGCTGGAACTTCAATAGAGAATTGTGGAAAGAAACTAACAAACCATAGTATGAGAAATACCGCTATTAAAAATTGAAATGTGCTAGCTAATATACCGGATTCTTCGATTATCAAAGTGACAGGTCACACAAGCACGGCTATATTAAAAATCGTGGAGATGAGAATGAATTTCGTAGGATGACTAGTGCTTTCAATATTAAAAAAAATCACCAACCATTAGTGTTTTACATGTTCGAAATGATTTATTGTCGAGTAGTAGCGTAGAAAAAATGATATACTTCATGGTGGCACTATTAATTTTAACAACATTCCCCAAAATGTTTAAAGTCGAAAACGAAAGTATGTAATTTATGACAGTGAATTGTCACAGTCCTAATAAAAAATTAAGTGAGAACATATGAGCGTTGAATAGTTTGTAAATTTCTTTAAACTATAAAAATAGTTGCTTCTAAAATTTCATAAATCGAACTCGGTAATTTTATCGCAAATTTCCCTCTCAAACATGTGATTACTAGTACTAATATATTAAATAATATTTGATATAGGCATTTATGAATAATTCAAAATTAACTAAAACAATATTTTTCAGATATGAAATTACTCATTACAAAATACGTGCACAATCACATGTTTATGTATTGCATCGCTTGTTAGTTGTATGACAGATAACGTGTAAAGCAGTTTATTCTGTAAAAGCTCAAAATATAGTATAAATCAAATGCATGCTATCATCCTAATCTCAAACTTGTATTAATTTCAATTTTCTTGGATGTATTTAAAGAAAGGTGTAAATGAATGCTCGTCATGGATAGATTTAAAACTTTCCTGAGCGTATTCGTATTTATTATACAATTTTAAGTACTATAACTTGGGAATTTGGCACAATGAATTTTACTTTCATTGGTGAAAACAGATGATACATCAAGCTGCATGTTAGTGAGTTGATGGATTCCATAAATTTGGGTTTCATATTGCTTTCAGTTCCGATCAACCTTAACGTGATGACATAATATATTGCTATACGTGACAGGTGATATTTGTTAGTCCAAAAACTAAAAGCACAAGCACCAAAATTCGCAATCTTTGCAAATAAATTCGAGTAGAAAAGAGAAATTAGAAAATAGAAAATATCCAATACTTAATATTGATAAAAATTATCAATATTGAGCATTGAATATTTACCCTTAGTTTCTTTACGCAAAATATCTAGCATACAAAAAGCTTATAACAGGAGGGACACGATATACCAATAACGGAAGTAACTCCTCGTATTTACCTACCATAACACCCTTGTAGAAGAAAAATGCCACATATATCGGCCAGTACTAATAAATTTTTTTTTCAGAATTTTTTCAGAATTCTTAAGCAAGTTAGTTATCATCCTCATCATCTATCTGATGTCTTCAACCTTAGCATTAACATTTTGTTACCATTTTCTTAGCTGCTAGCTAAGACGTGAAGTTTCAATTTACTAAAACTTGATCCATAAGAAATCATTTTCTCCCTGTCATATATTATTTAAATAACGAATAACCTTGAGTATGCAATACTTTAGTTATTTTTGTCAATTCTACCAATAGACTACTCTTTATAGAAGTTTAGCCTTATTTTTGTGTACAAAATAACATTTCTATAAATTGTACACATTACCAAACTTGTTCAATAATTGGAAAAACGTTTACTTAAAAACCACAAAGTTCCTCCCCACTTAATTGAATAAAGTGCAGTCACATTTGTACAATGGCGTCTTCTATTGTGATCCATTTTCATTGCTTTTAAATGAATTTTTTTTAGAGTTGGCTTTTCAGAAAAGAAACATTTTATGCCCTATTGTGACTTTCAAACCATTTAAAACAGTACTTAGAAAGTTCTTCTTTTGAAACCTCTACATAACCAAATAACATAAGGGAAAATGGTTAATCACGAGATTTGCTATTACATGGAATGCGAAGGAGTTATTACCACATATAGACAAAAAAGCTTTACACTTGGCTTTTATTTTCAGAAAAGAATTCTAACTTTCCTGTGTTTGTAATTACATCAATAACCTCATTAAACGTCGTGTTACACGACTTCCTTTTTTCTCTAAACAAATAAATACAGCTTCACGACAGCATCAGGCATTCAACCCAACGTTAGCAGACGCTTGCAAGGTCATTAATACTAATTGAAGATAAAAGCAAATTCAAGTTATATTTAAGGAAATACAATTATTACAATGGAATTATTGAAAATAGTTTTCTACATTTCTTTCCTTGTGGTATTAGTAAAAGGTATGTTTTCGAGATCATTTGTCTATTTAATGTGAATAGTTATAACTGCTTTTGAATGGTTTTTAGAGAGACCTCTTTTAACCTGTCTTATTACAAAAAATTAGTTATATAATTGCATATATTCATGCCACATATTATGACACAATAAATGTATCTTTCCATATATGATTTTTAGGTCTGTATTTAAAAGATCAAGCGGAAAATCCAATAGTAAATAGAGATAACAAAGATATGAGCCACACAAAGAATCGATATAGGAGAAATACGTCAGTTCTTCGTAAGTTGGATGCTATCTCAACAGCCTATCTTGAAAAATGGTTAAACATGAAAATGGAGTTAATATGGCGAGAAATGGCGCTAAATCAATCGAAAAGAAAGCTTTCGCAAACTCATCAACATAAGGACTCAAGAAATCTTTGGAGGCTAATGAGTTAATTATAACCCAGTCAAAGATATTATACCGCATATTGCAGTTGGCGCACCCATTTTGCAAGCGTTACATAACGCGATAAAAGAAGCATCGTGTTAGAAGAACTTTATCCTACACACGGAATTATCACTAAATTGAAATTTTAGGGGAAACATTTCTGTCAAAGCTTATTGATTGTGTTATCCCATAATCAGGTCATAAAGATATATTTAAGAAAAAATTCAAATCTGTTTATATATGTAACGGTAAGGGTTTTATTTACGAAATTCTTTGTATTTTGTTGTACTTTTAGATGTTTTATATAATAAAACGTAATAAATATTTGGTATCATCACTTTAACAGTTGAGCTTTTTGCCCATCATGTGTTGAATCCATGTGAAATAAACGACACACAGGCTTCGTGAATTCTTTTTATAAACATGAAGTCAATTTCTAAACCACTGACAAATTGGACTCATTAACAGTTAAATGGAAGCACAACTTGCTCATATGAAGCCATTTCCTCTCTTGTCATTAAATTGACATTAATTATAATTATTTTGTTTATTATCTCTAACGTACTTTAACGGGCATGTGCAATTTAACTATAGGAGAACATGATTTATTAAATGTCTTCTAACATCGGCTAACATCATTCTTATTTTGTTATGATATATTTAGCTTTCGCTTTTCTTAACAACCTCTTCCATATGTGATATTCCACTTATTTTTTTCTCAGTTAGTAAGGGCGTGCATTTTCTGGCAGAATATTTTATAAGAATTAATGTTTGTTTATGCCACAAAAAAGACTTAAGATTACATGACACAAACTTGTCAACCTTGTTTTCTGAAATTGATTTACTGAATTCTAATTGATTTTGATGAAGTTATGATAGCCATTTACATGTGCACAAATGTGCGATGGTGCATGAATAAGCAATTTTTGAAGTATGTGAATATATCATGTTTTCTTGCAAGCCTGATCTTTAGTTATACAAAGTTATCACTATACAAAAATGATATGGTAAAAATTACCTTTTAATATATAACAATGTAATTGCTATTTTGGTGTTTGTGTTGATATGGTTCATTAGGTTTCGACAGATAGAAAAGTTTAAATATACAAGCGTTTAATCCATAACAACGTGCTTGCTTTATGGAGTGCCACATGTTTTAATGTTTCAATAATTTAATTATCACAACATGCTGAACTTAAGGTAGTGCGCATTGCTAAGCTGGTAAAAGAATATAGTTTTACCAATGTTATTGTAAATGTTTAAATCTATAAATTTAGTATATTGAGAACAAGGGTGCACGAGACATTTCGCTAGATCTAGTCAGCCCGCAATCATGATGTATAAAATCCTATGTAATCTAACACATCAAGACTTTTGGTAATTGAAAAGTTCTTTTTTTCTACCTAATATGTATGTTTGCTGAACTTTTGCAATTGTTGCAACATTGTAAAGATACCCATCTCCAATTACGAAAGGTCGCCTTGTCCCAATTTATCTTTTCAAATTTAAGTGAAACTTAAACCATTCAACCATTGTTGCAACTGTATGAGGAGTTGTTTCGCAATTAGTTATGCTCGTAGATACAAAATTATTAAAATAACTTCGATCAATGTTCTGACAAAATTGCCCAAAATATCAAATGTGTAACGCTCCACACGATCGCCCTATTACAGATGCGTGAGATTTGTTCACACATTTTCTAAACGAATTTTTATTTGCGTTTTTTTTTAATGTATGCCTCTAAAAGAAGTAAAAGATAAATAAAGCCTACGCAAGTTGAAAAGCTGTTGGAAGAATATAATGCGTGGTATTCATGGCGGAAAAATACAAAGGTCACCCTGTTTCCTCCTAAAGTTTGTGTTACTCAATTTTTTTTTCTTCAATAATGGTATAAGTACAACGTCGTAATAGTAGCGAACACAAAGGCAAAAGCACTATCAACGACACATGTACAATCCTATAACAATAATAATATCATATTGTTTACAAATGGAATTAAAAAAATTACTGTTTCTCATTTTATTTCTGGTTGCTGTTATACATGGTATATGTTATAAAGCATTATTATTCCCTCACAAATATACAATGATGTTACTGTAATGAATCACTGTACAGGTGTTTGTTTTGATTTTATATACTGTTATCATTTACTTCCACACAGGTTGGCATTTGCATGGCGTAAGGAAAACAAGGCAAGGATACAGCGCAAATAATAATCTGGATTTAATAAAGAAGTTTTCATCTACATATAACTCCAATACGGAATCTGTAGCATTCCTTGAACGTTGGTTAAAAGCAAAATTAAATCGAATCTGGCCAAAAAGTTGATAGACACTTGACGATAACAGATCAAATCAATACGACAAGAAATCTCTTTTAGAAAATGAATTAATCAGTTATGAAGTAAAAATAGAATGAATTGTGGAAATATTTAAAGTTTCGTGGCAGTTATTTTATAAGCACAAGAACTTTGTGAATTGTAAGAGTATTGCATCATGATTTGGGAAATGTACAAAACATAAATTTCCGTTTGATTGAGAATACATTTATGTGCTTCGACCAATTAATATGCACTTGTATAACGTTGTAAGATTTTTTTAACGACTACATAGAACAAAAACTAAAATTTTAAACAGTGTAACAGTTAAGTAATTGCGACAATATGAACAATGAAATTAATTATGGTGTATCTTACACACCTATCCCTGCTAATTATGTTTTTTTAAATTAATATGAAGATAGTCTTATAGTTATCATATATTGTAAGTCTAATGTAGGAGAAACGCGAAAAGTCGCTTATATTAAATACTTGTTTTTCATTATGCATCTCCTTCCATTTCCTCTCTGTCATTAGAGTGGCATTTATTACAGTATATGTTACGTACTTTAATGAAGTAGTACGGAACCAACCTCTTGCTCCTATATTTCATATTTTCAGCTGTTATCATAACATTCCAAAACGGTGCAAATGCTGAAATTTGCCTATGTCATGGATGCGTTGGTTTCTCAGATTACTTTTTCTGCACTTAATTATAATGTGATGGTCAAAAAAGGTGTTCACGGGGTAATAATTAAATAGTAAAACTTCAAAGCTTGGTGTCATTGTTCCTTTAGAGTAATTTTTAGACGATTGAAATTTGAGAAAAAAAGGAAAGATAATCATTTACTTAAATTTATTCACACGCATTCGAACTCCAGAAGCATTTGTATAGCTAATATCTTTTAGCTTAATAAAACGTTATGACATGATTTTTCAGAATTGGAAATATAGAGATTTAAAGTATAAGATTATACATTTCTAAAACAATATAAACTGTTTTGTCTATGTCTACGGAGAAATATTACCTGAGGTCGATACACTGACCGAAAGCAAAACATTCGAATAACCATTTATAGAAATCTTTTTAAACGTTTTTCGAACCAAAGTTTATTCTTCGTGAATAGAAGAGTCACACAAATTCAACGCCGTTTTGCTTGTTGCTTATTGGGCTGATAAATGTTTATATTAAAAACGGGCGGAGTGGTTCGAGATTTTGGATTTACTGCAACTTGATTTTTGAGTCTGTCTGTATGTAGCCCTGTGTGTATGTTAGCTATGATTCTCCAGCAATGTTATTTGTTTACATTTATAGCTACTATTATGGTTGCTATGAGGTTAAAAGTTATACCGCGCTGTATAAAGCCCGTCGTGAAGGCTTTTTAGCCAATTAGCGCTGCGGAGTTCCCGTATAAACCGGTTGAAAATAAATTTCAGTTAATAAAATACTAGTATTGCCTTCATATGAAATGTTTCATTGCGGTTTCCATGCGTTATAGCTTTGTACACACACTTTTGTTTTTGTTTTTGTTTTGTTTTTTGGTAAATTTGATATGATATAAGTTAATCGGTTTGATCAATTCAACCAGAAACAATTATGCAAAATCATGTAAGTACCTATGGATACTGGATAGAAAACTGAAGTTTAAACATTTATGTCGCTTAAAAAAAAACTACATGAGATTTCGCCTAAGCTACACACATCGTGATAAATATATGATTAATTAGGCTTACGCAAAAAGAAAAGCAACACGCATTTTATTGTTGATTGCTTTAACAAATGCATATGTGCTTATTCAAAAAAAAAGGTTGTTTGTACTAAAGCATCAAATTGATTAGTGCTGAAATGAGCTCAAGATTTACACAGAAAACCGTATTCATATGTTTTTTAAAATTCGTGATTTAAAATAGCTAATCATTTTTCTCTCCTATTCCCCAATCCGTACTTTTTTTTTAAATTCAAACCATCCATCCGCAATTTTATATATACACTGTCTTAAAACCTTTTATTTTGCTTTGCATATTACAATATGCAAAGCAAAATAAGTATTGCCTTCATATGAAATGTTTCATTGCGGTTTCCATGCGTTATAGCTTTGTACACACGCTTTTGTTTTTGTTTTTGTTTTGTTTTTGGGTAAATTTGATATGATATAAGTTAATCGGTTTGATCAATTCAACCAGAAACAATTATGCAAAATCATGTAAGTACCTATGGATACTGGATAGAAAACTGAAGTTTAAACATTTATGTCGCTTAAAAAAAAACTACATAAGATTTCGCCTAAGCTACACACATCGTGATAAATATATGATTAATTAGGCTTACGCAAAAAGAAAAGCAACACGCATTTTATTGTTGATTGCTTTAACAAATGCATATGTGCTTATTCAAAAAAAAAGGTTGTTTGTACTAAAGCATCAAATTGATTAGTGCTGAAATGAGCTCAAGATTTACACAGAAAACCGTATTCATATGTTTTTTAAAATTCGTGATTTAAAATAGCTAATCATTTTTTTCTCATATTCCCCAATCCGTACTTTTTTTTTAAATTCAAACCAACCATCCGCAATTTTATATATACACTGTCTTAAAACCTTTTATTTTGCTTTGCATATTGTAATCTGCACAGGTGCCATCGCAAATTAATCTTACAAATACGTCTAAACTATTATTACCGTATAATTTTATCTATATTTCTTGTCAGTACTCTTTCCCATTCACATCTGCGTAGGATACTGATTTCAATTTTCACAAGCATTTTCTATGGTGGAAAAATAATTAATATAACGATTCCTTGTAGTTTTCTCTCGTTATACGCAATTTTCCCTTAGAGGTATCCAAAGGTGGGTGCTTTAACACCATAGCGACCTGTTTAACAATGTTCACATTATATTGATTGTATGCTATGCTAACTTTTACTGCTTTTATATGTGTTTAGTGTTATCTGTGTATGTGTTTAGTGTTATCTGTATATGTGTTTAGTGTTATCTGTATATGCGTTTAGTGTTATCTGTATATGCGTTTAGTGTTATCTGTTTATGTGTTTAGTGTTATCTGTATATGTGTTTAGTGTTATCTGTATATGTGTTTAGTGTTATCTGTATATGTGTTTAGTGTTATCTGTATATGTGTTTAGTGTTATCTGTATATGTGTTTAGTGTTATCTGTATATGTGTTTAGTGTTATCTGTATATGTGTTTAGTGTTATCTGTATATGTGTTTAGTGTTATCTGTATATGTGTTTAGTGTTATCTGTATATGTGTTTAGTGTTATCTGTATATGTGTTTAGTGTTATCTGTATATGCGTTTAGTGTTATCTGTATATGTGTTTAGTGTTATCTGTATATGTGTTTAGTGTTATCTGTATATGTGTTTAGTGTTATCTGTATATGTGTTTAGTGTTATCTGTATATGTGTTTAGTGTTATCTGTATATGTGTATATGTGTTTAGTGTTATCTGTATATGTGTTTAGTGTTATCTGTATATGTGTTTAGTGTTATCTGTATATGTGTTTAGTGTTATCTGTATATGTGTTTAGTGTTATCTGTATATGTGTTTAGTGTTATCTGTATATGTGTTTAGTGTTATCTGTATATGTGTTTAGTGTTATCTGTATATGTGTTTAGTGTTATCTGTATATGTGTTTAGTGTTATCTGTCACAATATTGTGTAATTGTGTAAAGGTAGATCTGCTAAAACTTCGCTCATACTCTCCTCCACTGTCGTTTACAAGACTTACATAGAATGTCAACCAAAAAGAGAAATTATAATAAGAAAATTCTTAAGAAATATTGTGGTCGGAGAATTGATTAAATCAGTTATCAGCCCCCTGAGAAAAACCGCAGAATTATTTCTGGACATCTTTTCATTACATTTTTTTTCACGTCGTATTTATCCCGCGCGTTGATATTTAATGCATCCTTAGCTCAAACTTTTTATTTGCATATGTCGAGATATATAATTCTTTTTCCCTTTTTTTTAACTTTAAAATTACAGATAACAAGAGAGCGAGAAAAGTAGATCTAAACACACAATTATCCCTCATTTAATCACATCATTAGTGAGGATTTTTTTCTGGCAACCTACAACAACAGTAACTGAAGATATAAGAAAATTGTTAGTCACGAGATCATCACTGGTGTCTCAAAAAGACATTACCGTGTGTGGAAGAAAAGTTAACGTGACGTGTTGTTTCAAAGAAAGAAAATGCGTGGTATTTGTTACAAAAGAATGCTCACTTTTTTGTATATGCAGGTACATGGGTACAACCTCATTAAGAGTCGTGTTATATAACTTCCTTTTCTTCTAAACCTGTAAAACGTAAATGACATTAGATGGGTAAATAATAAAAAGAGGTTTCGCGAATACATGTAGAAAAATTAAAGAAGAACATTAGAGGATCTACCTTATTATTTCACTATGGGTTTATTCGGAACAGCATTTTGCATTTTATTCCTTCTTACAGTTATACAAGGTATTGTTACAAACCTTTATTGTGCACCTGATTTCTGTCAATTTTGTTTCAAAACAGCTCGATTTCTTAGTACAGCAGTAATCACTTTAGGTTACTATGATTTAGTGATTATAGCTGTGCTGTATGTTTACCTAATAAAATATTGCATATGTCTAGGTCTACGTACTCATCGAATATATCATGGCATGACCAAAGACATAGCTGAAGTGGTTCAAGGCACTACACGCGGAAGATATAAAAGAAACACATGTCTTCGGTACAAAGTAGATAAGGCGACTGCAGAATTTCTTGAAAAATGGTTAGTAGCTAAAATGGAGCTGATTTGGAGAGAAATCAAGATGAATCACTCGAAAAGAAAGCTCACGCCACATCATCTACATACAAAGTCAAGGAATCCTTGGAAGCGAGTTACATGATAAATCCAAACTAAACATAAACGTTTATTTAAATGATTTTGAATTAACGTCAAGATCATTGGGATTATATTTTGTTACATTTTTGGAAATTTATTGGTGGAAAGCAATCTACCTATCAAAGTTTTGTACTGTGCGTCGTTACGCATGCTATAACAATAACAAATATTGCAACATAAAGAACAATATTAATTGGTCGTACTGGTGCCTATTTAAAGCGGCCCCTGTATTCACCATCTTTATGGCATACTTTATAATTGAAGAATTGTTAACATTACAACGTCGTATAATCAACAAAATATGTCACATTACTCTTTTAACCTCTCCATACTACACAAGAATACGAGGGAATGTACATGCGTTCACACCTTTCAAGTATATTATACGATGCGATGCTTCAAATGTCTTTTTGTATCTTAATTTCACGTTTCAATAGGTTTTACAATTTGATATTTTATTTAAAATGACTACGGTTTCCATTAGGACTTTAAGTTGTAGCTACTTCTTACAACCTTTTTCATTTGACTCCATATCCTCTGCTGTCATAACAGTGACATTTATGATTGTAAATTTGTTTGTTTTTCGAATTTACTTCAACTAAGAAGCTTTAATCCCACAGCGGCATGTTTAGTGTTGTTTTTTAGTTGCTTTTTATTGATTTCCGTGTACTGTTGACATAACCTTTTTTTTCTTCTTCTCAATCAAGTGACGTGTTGCTTTACTGCGCAAGTGACTTTATAACCGATGTTACCATGTTATGAATAGCATCAATAGTTTACACAGCAGATGTAATGCCTATCATGGCTCGTACGTGTATTCTTGAGACTATTCATCCTGATTGCAACTTCCATCTTGAAGGGTATTCATGTTGCGACCGTCAGTTATTTGCATACACATGTTTATAGATAAGCTAGCTGCGTGCATCGTTAGCATGTTGCTCAACATGATACAGTGTATTTGTTATCTGCTTGCAGTTACGACAATAGGAAATCTAATCCTCCTCATTGTCATGTTTTTAATATGATGTACGTAGTAGCAAAACTTTCAATTTCACCAATCTTAATAGTATGATGTAAAACTAAATGTAATTGCTATAAAGCTATAAACAACAATATTTTTTCTTTCAAATTACACTTTGCATTTTGATACTCAAATTCAATAGTTCAAGCACTTCTGAATTATGTTTTGTGTACAGTAGTGTACTCAAACAATAATTTTAACCTAAAGAAAAACGTAGTACAGCTGGTTATTTCCTGAGTGTCACTTCTGAAGTTTATCAAAGGGGACTTAAGATAAAATTACTTTGCATGATTGCTTTATTGAAATGTGTGTAAATGTTTCAGATTTCGCTAAATGTGCAGCTTACAGATTAATCTGATCGATTTGAAAATATATACACCTATCTACACCGTGTGTGCAATTTTAGGCCTAATTTTTTTCACGAATGTGTTATATTTTTATTTCACTATCAATCTTGTTTTTATCTTAAATTAAAAATCTGCTGAATATCTTTAAATATGATAATTGTAACCTCTTCTGTCAATGTATTATATGAAGAAGAAATTTTGTGACAGAATGTCAAAGATACATAATGTCAGCAATGAGTAATGCTTCGCTTGGACTCGAACATACAATAATTAAAATTTGAGGACAAACATTTAACACTTTTATTATATGATTATGTAATTCCATGAAAGTCTGTCAAAGAGACATGTGCGTCCAGGTCTTTGTGAAGTTAAAGGTTTAGAATCTATGAAAAATTTAGAGGAGCTATTGACGTCATATATGACCGCACGTATGCGTATGTACATATTCTTTTTTCAATTTTCATTAGGTCATCTTTAAATAAAACAAACTTCCACAAACTGTTATTGTAAGAAGAGAAGAAAGCTTTCGTTTACACACCCACACAACACGCTATATTTTTTCTTCGTTAAATTAGTTTCTTTTAATCTTGCTGTTCATAATGTTATGCCACCAAAAATGCTGAAATTTAGTAAGGTTTCCTCACAAAATGAAAAACTGTCTATTACCAATTTCTTAAAATCTTATTTTATTTTTGTTATAAAAAACTTAGACAGCGGTGACATGGTAACAAAGAAAATAATTCTCGTGATCTATTTGCCTCTCAAACAAATGTAATAAGGAAAATTAAACTAAGGTCAAGCACTAACCGAGCGCTTCTTGTGACACGTGCGTGGTATCCTTTGTAAAGGTTTCTGCAAACTTTATGCGTGTTCTATGACATCATCACTTTAATTGAAAACATGAGATACACGAATTCCTGTTCTTTCACAAGAAAGACATGTCAAATTCCATTATCGTTTTGGTGAAGCAGTAATACTACGGTGTAAAATAAAGATGCAATATTGTGACACGTGTTTCCAATTAACAGAGTAATTGTTATACAAAATTTCTTTCTAAATCAAGAAAATATTGTCCTTATGTCAACAAATGTTAAGTTTCTTAATTTACTGTTCATGATGTCATCTAATCTCTTAATGTAACTCATTTCCGCAGTAAGCAACCGTTTTTCTTATCCCATTAAAGCTTTCCAGTATCGATTGGCAATTAAAATTTCTTTTACAAGTTATATATTCCCTTTCTTTTTATGAGCAAAACAAAATTTCAGCTGAGACACAACATTGTTGCTAAAGTTTCTGTATATAACAGGCTCAACGGTTGACAGAATAATGCTTGTTGAAATGAACAAACTTAAGTATTTGTTTCCTTTCTCAGGTTGTTGCCAAAACTTTTGTTTAAACACGTTTGTCATCGTACAAAACTTAGAGCACAGAGTCTTGAAAACTATTGCTGTTGTTATAATCTATGTTTTTTTGTTTATGTTCTTTGTTTACCTGGCTGTTGTTTACAAATTGCTTCTTTTCGATGGATTTGAGCGTCGTGTTGCTTAGATATTGTGCATAGAAAAATGAAAGTATTCCTTGACATGAATAAACGACGGTATGGGTTTACTGTAGAAGCGTGGAACTATGATCAATGTATGCGCATACACAAAAGTTGATTTCCATTGCTTAAAATTTGTTTAGTTGATACAAATTTGGACGTCTTTAATCCACACACAACTTATTTATATTTGAAGCGATGAACGAAATGAGTTTTTGAACATCTGGGATTGTTCGCCGGTATGGGTTATGTGTTTTCGGTCGCTTTTACAAATAAAATTTATTTTGTTCGGCGAGATACTTTGTTTTTTGTCAACTCACAACACACTAAAGTGAGCTTAATATCTGCCATAGCTAAGACTGATATTTTCGTCACATGATGGCTTCAAAGACTTCGAATTTTTTTTCTCAGAACTGACTTTGCAATATTATGAAAGTAAAACAAAACGCGCACATTTGCAAGGAATAGAAAGAGTTGTCAATAAAAGAGTATTACGCCTTTGCACCATTACAATCCTATATGCTTTTGCAACAACTTTCCAATCTAAAATCTTGTAGTAATGAAAACCTTCAAACATTACATCACAAGTTTACTTAACATTGACAGATATAGAAAAAGTCAACGCCGTAGTACACCAAATTGTACTAAAAACAAATTGTATAAGTGTCTTATCTTTGATTATACAGACCACCAAATTTTTAGGTATATTAAAATTGTAGACAATTTCAACATATTGAATATGAAATGCAATAGAAATCTTCCCGCTAGATTAAAAATATTTTACAAATAACTACAAAAGGTAATAACGCTATAAGCTCAATGAGGGAAAGCTTCTTCGTTCGATACGAGGTAACTGAATCATCATCATGTAATAAGAAAGGGAAAATATTACTTGTTTATGATATTATTCAATGTTGTTCTTTGCAAGGTTTTGCTTAAAATACAAAATAATTATTGCTGATTTTTATTCTATAAACTTGGTTATTAAATCAAGATGTTTTACGTAAGTGTGGTCAAATGAATAAGCAATTTGCCAGCTGATAGAATGCCACATGGACACATGGGTAATTAAAATTGACTGTAATTATTCACGTGCATTCATTTGACTTTAAGATGATGTGGCAAAAAAAAAAAAATGAGTAATAGAATCAGCTTTGTAAATTCGACAAGGGATGCCTACTGCTTTTTGTTTAGCTCATGTTTAAATTTGCCAATTTTTTCAACTCCTACTTATGATATTGCTCTAACGAAGCTTTTTATGGCGGATGGAATATTATTCTATATATGTAGGTAGCATGAATCCATGAGTTTGGGTTCTTGCATGGATGAAGAGAAAGGACCAAAACTAAATTGTGTAACAACATTGGACCACCTATCATCCTTTAGATTTTTTGACAACAGTTTTCAATTTTGTTTCTTTATTTCATTTTCTTTTTATTTATTTTTCACACAATCCGCAGTGTTTGGTTTAGCCTTTCTTCGTCTCCGGAAAAAAAATGAACACATTGGTGAATCTTTTACGCGGAGCCAATTCATGTGCGAGATTACATAAAAAACTACCCAAAGCGGGTCGACATTATCGATTTTTAAAAGAATGTCTTAAGATCTAGGCTATTAAAAATGCATTGTGTTTGAATTCTTTAAGGACCTTAAAACCACTTAATTTCAAGGTTTTTGATTTTTAAAGGAATAATGTCAAATAATTTAAATTTGATGTGGATTGAGTCGAAACTAAAGGATTATTATTTTAGGACTTTGAGAATTTGAAACAGTATTGCGCTTGCAAAACTCTAAATATATTGCTGTAAACATTGCTTAGCACCGCGTGCATCGAATCAAAACAAAAGGACTCCATTATTTCAGGACTTTGAGAATTTTAAAGGACAGTGTTGAACTCACAAAACTTCAAATTAGTGTAAACTGTTGTGCTTAGCACACATTTTTATGTGTCGTCAAAGTTTTTGTGAATCGCTTCAAAACAGTGGTGCTTAGCACAAAGTTCTGGGTGTTGTCAAAAGTTTGTGAATCATATGTTCTTGTTTTTAAAGTGATGATTAAAATGATTAAACATCAACATTTTGATGTTGGAAGAAAACTTGAAAGAGCAGACGCAAATAAAAGAGACAATGGTGTATTGCTTTGAATGCATTTTAGCAAATATATACATAAATCTCCTATAAAAAGCGATATATACGGCAGTTTTATCTCTATATACATTGCTGCTATAGAAAGAATGTAAAAAGGGCTTTCATTTTTTCACTGGAAATTTACAAATTTGCGATTTTGTATAAAGTTATGAAAACTATATTTTTTTGTTAAAAACCAAGATGAATCATCCACCTGTTTACTAAACACCCTGCAAATCAACAAACTTGTATATAAATAAATACATACAAACTTATACAAATAAATATAACATATAAATATCTTAACTGTAAAAATGTGTAAAAACCAAGATGAGTTGATTCACTGTTTACTAATAATTGCAAATAAAAAATTAAAAATATGTGTATAAATAAATATATACACACTTACACAAATAAATATGAAAAAATATATATAAACGTACAGATATCATAAAAAGTCACATTTCAATCTGTTGAAATAATATCTGACACAGAGACATGTCTGTGTGTTATATTAAATGTTTTGGACAAAATGTGAAATCGGTTGTTCCATCTGTAAACAAAACTTTGATTTCACCTGCACATAAACAGCTCAGTTGCACCTTATTTAAGACATCTCACCAGTTTTTCTCCCCAAAAGTTTTTTTTCTAAACTTGCCTCGTCAACTGTAAAAATACTTACTGATTTTTGCACGTCTTTTTTATCCATTTTACTTTCATCAATTTCTTTAATATTAAACTCATCAATAGCACCTAAGTCGATTTCATCAATCATTTCAACCTCTGTTAAATGTGAACTTCGCAAACGCTTTTCATTCAAAAATGTTGTAACTTGTACATTTGTTAGTTTGTAACAATTGCCTACATCTACCAATTTAATGTTTTCCTCGAACATCGTTAGCATTATCGAACCACTCGAAACAACCACCACAAATTCCTGTAATATTAAATTTTTCTTTCAATCATCTCTGCTTTTTTTACAATCTTACACTTGATGTGAACAAACTTCATTGGTTCAACTTCATGAATCACAGTGTGAATTTTAAATATAATTATTCGATCAACAACAAATTCAAAATTGATGGTCTTGGATTTTACAGTGGAATAGTTAGTGAGTTTACATTCACCAGAATTACCTAAAGTTTATTGCACATTATTGATTTGGCAGCTTGTTTTGTCCTCCTTAAATTTAGCCAAACGGGTTTACTTTTCAGGGGAGAAATAAACAGCTCGATATTCCTTTTCTTGAGTATGAAAAGTCGAGTCGAAAAACTTTGTATTAGAATTTTTCGCTTTCTTTACAGGCGATATTATTATTATTATTATTATTATTATTCAGAATATTTATACAGGATAAAGTCACTTTAGTGTTGGAAACACTGTTATTAATTTGGGTCCTGTGTTCTGAATGTATACATTAGGTATACACCGGCTAGCCTACCCAATTTCCCTCACATGGCATGGGTTAACCCGTAGCTGTGGTAGAGACACTTGCTAAACATGCCCGCGTTGTGGACCGAACCAGGGACCTTGTGATTACGAAACGAACTTCATAACCAAAAAGCCTCGCGCCACTTACCACGTATCCCTCGATGTTATTAAACTCTAAAAAGAAATGACCGAATCAGACAAAAAGTAGCAAAACATCCAAATTTACACCAAATGGATCTAGCAAAAATCATAGTAAATATAAAAACAAACAATTGGTTTCACTAATATAGGCCAACACAAAATTATACTGCAAAAAGGAGGCATACCCGAGGAACTTTTTTTCGTTGGTGTTGAACTCATCATTGAAAAATCGTTGGTCTTCACTCGATGAAAAATAAACAGAAAAGAGAGCGTTTGTGTCTCACGTGTTTCATATTAGTTTGCTTTCAGTGTCGAAGTAGCAACTATTTCAAAGAAATGCAAAGATAATTGGCTAAATTATATACAAAAAGATACTTTGTACGCACATGAATGCATGCATGTATGATATCCTGCCGTGTTTGGCATTGTCCAGACTCGTACGCAGTCAATGAGCTCGGCCTCGTAGTTTCTCGGAACCGAACCGAGGCGAATTTTTTCTGCAAAAGCATAAAACCGGTGCGAGGGGCGAGAGAGTTTATGTTGTTTTAAATAAAGTAAAAACACATCATAAGCTCTACCTCGTTGTGTTGTTGGATTGATTTTCAGCTCATGAAAATTTGACAAAATTTTTAGTTTTAAGTAAATTTAGTCCTTTATTTTCAATGTGATACTTAATATTACAAGGCTACTTAACTTATTGACCTACTGATTTGTTGATTTATTGTCCCAATCATAACATATTGTTTGTTGCTAGCTAGTATTCCATCTAATAGCTAGGCTAGCTAGCTAGTAGCTAGGTATAGCTAACTGTCCTAGTTATTTTATTTTCTGCCATCAATGTAATAACTGTGCATGATTTACTAATAGATGTGTTTTATGTCCTAGTGATGTTCCTCAAAAATGCAATCTATCTTTATACTAGCCATTTATTGCTGTAATTTATATGCTTACACTTTGTTATTGCTTTGTGGAGATGTTAAAATTAACCCTGGTCCAACTGTCCAGATATTAAAGTCAGGTAATGGCTCATTAAACCAAGGAGACTCCAGGTTTGGTGAAACTAGTGGTATACAGTGTATGTGCAACTCTTTGTTGGCTATATGTTGGTCGAGTATTAAAAAAATCTCAATTTGGAAAGAATATGATTTAGACTACATATTAAAATATGCTGATGCCAATTTCAAAAAGTTAAACTTAAATAGACCTTTAGAATGAGTTACTAAGCACCATAGATATAGAGGGTGCCTATGTTAATGTAACACCCCTAGTCACATTTTCAGCGTTATTGGGTGATAAAAATTATTTCTTAGCTCATAATATAATAACTTTAAATGCTATCGGTGATGGACTCATTTTTTGTACATGTGGGTGGTTATAGTTCTGCTATTATATGGGACAAAAGCTATAAATATATCTGTTCGACCCACATAGTAGAGATAGAAAGAAAACTCTATTAGGTAGCCAAGAACATAAAAAAGTGTTGAAACAAAGATATAATAAATATTGAAAAGAAAAACTTACTTCAAATAGAATAGAAAAATTCAAAAATGCTGTTAGAGAAGGCCCAGCATTTATTTGTGTTTATGTAATCGTTGTCTTTACAAACAGTCTGTAGTTTTATACAAATACGAAATAAACATCTCTGACTTGGTTCATTTAGTTTTGAGTACTGATGGGAAGTCCTTCATTTGTTGCACGTGTCATAAAAAGTTACTGAAATCTAAAATTCCCTCTCAAGCTGTTTGGAATAAATTGGAAATATTTGACATGCCAAAAATGACTTGAAATCATTAAATAGGCTAGAAAAACAATTATTGCCCGGAGAATACTGTTCAAAAAGGTTAGTATTATGCCCAAAGGCCAATCTCCAAAATTGAAAGGAACTATTTGTAATGTCCCAGTTGATTGTCAAAATGTTGTTAATACTCTACCTCTTGGCAAAGATAGCAATGACAATGTGATAAGTTGAAGCGTAAACCTTCTCACTGTGGGCATGTATATTTTGAAACTGTTCACCCAGAATTTGTAAAATCAGCCCTACTTTATTTAAAAGAACATAATCCATTATATTCTGATGTAATAATTGATGAATTACAGATCCCCTCATCACTTACAAACTTAAGTGAGCCTTTTCAAGTGAAAATGTCACAGATTTGCCAAACACTGACAATCTTGAAGAAACTGACAATTCCTTAGACACTTATAGGTTCACTTTATATGAAAGTATGTTGTTATGAAATGTACTACAGCCAGATGATATTTGTATAGCATCAGGAGAGGGTCAGATACCAGTTTTACTGATAACTGATGATTACTGCGGAGATGGTGTAGTGGTAGCGCATTCGACTTGTAATCATAAGGTTTCAGGTTCGAGTCCCCACTCCGGCGCACTTTAAATGCAGTGTTGTCAGCCCATTTGGTGCCATCTACTGACCGCTAACCGGCTTGTGTGGCAGACAAGCAAGTTAGAGCAATGCTATACGTTTCTCTGGCGGTAATGTAACATAGTTACAGTCAGAGGGAAAAAAGAGCCAAACGTTAAAACTTCCCGTTACTTACTTACTCACTTACTTACTTACTTACTGCGAGGAACTAGCACATCCGTTTCTTTTTTCAACAGGGAAATTTGGTTACAAAGTTGAGCGTGATATAAA
Organism: Hydractinia echinata; assembly: GCA_030067915.1. Lineage (NCBI taxonomy): Eukaryota > Metazoa > Cnidaria > Hydrozoa > Anthoathecata > Hydractiniidae > Hydractinia > Hydractinia echinata. Next base: position 315,330 of record JASGCC010000209.1, read on the forward strand.
ATTGACTCCTACTAAATATTTTAATCAACGGCTTCTCAATTATAGGCAAAAGTTTGCATCAGATCCAGATTATATTTTCTATGCTCTATCTACTATGCAACAACTCAATCTAGCTAGTCAAATTATTATTGCTATGAAAAAGGTCAGCACAAATTCTGTGACACAAAATCTTGCATCAGCAGATTTAATAACGATGTTTTAATTGATTTATTAAGAGTGGATTGTGTGTTCAAACCGACAGGTTTTTTTGTTTGATGTTTAACCAATAGGAACTGAAAAGGCAATTCTGGGTAGACAATTTTAAATAGATAAAAAATAAAAACAGCTTAAAGCGGCTCCAGCAATATGGCACCCTCATTTTTAACAACTTGGAGCAGCAATATGATACCAAGTTGTTGTTGGTTTAGTTTGTGAGGAAGTCTGAAAGTCAATATTTTAGCGCATTTTGTTCTTTGAAAAGTATAAGAGTTCAGAATGAGGGAAGTCAGAAGTATCTCGTAATTCCTTAACAATTACCTAGTCCGTTATATCCAGGCGCTCGAGGGAAGAACTGGGATACTTCTCTTTGCATAATTGCTGTCGGGAAAATTATTGTCCACATTTCCGAATAATTTCCCTTCTTGGTTTAATTTCTGCCTAGGATATCTTACAACGATAATTTAGACAATATGTGTGAGTTTTTCAACCACAGTTGTTAGTCTCGATAGTCGTCAAATATTCTCAAAGTGCGCCAATTTCCCTACTCTTCCCTGTAGCCAATATAGAAGAACGTTCACCAGTGGTAGTTGGTTAGTACTATTGAGGCAATGCTTGAATATTTGATCTTTTATAAGTATTGGGAGAATATTCTTTAGACTTTGGCGGCAAATACCTCGTCATGGGCTGCTCCGAACACTTAAACATGTAAAGATGTTTCATTAGCACACAAACTCAAAATAAATGTACTAAGGATTTGTATATAGCCAGCATAATCGATCCCACCAACGATGATATATACTATAAAGAAGCAGAAAAAACAATAAGAAATAGTCTTGCACACTTGGATGAAAGCATGAAGCCTCAAGAACAAGATGCCAGTATAAACAAAAATACATGTTTTAGCAAGTAAAGGGTGCTACCGACATTTGTCTGTTACTCAGCGACTCGCATCATGTTTAACCCTATTCGGTCCGGGGGGAGCGGATTTCGCCCCCCCCCCCCCCTGACCGTTTTTTTTAATAACTCCTTATTGCTTTGTTATATGGCTATGATACGTTCTGAGTTTCAATATTTATCTATTAGACACCTGCATGCCAAATGTTTAGGTCCCATACCCTTCAGAGGCTTTGATATTGGCCATTACTCGAAACTACCCCTAAAAATCTCTATGAAATCCTTATAATGGGGAAAATATAATAACTCCTGTTAGGATTATCCTTACAAGTTGAAACTTGCAACACAACTTTGTTTCATCAAGAAGAATCATTTTCCATAATTCGGACACGTGACTAATCCGATTTTCCGATTTTGTCGGGTTTTACCCGAAAATCGGGAAAAAACGGATTTTCGGGCAATTTTTGGCAATTTTTTATGCGATCCATGTAAAAACGGGAAGATATGTTAAATAACTTTTATTTAACTTTCTGAAACTTCAAACAGAATGTAAAAATTCGCTCTAGAACAAAAGTAATTAAATTTTAAGCAGATAGTGGCATTTTTAACAAATTTCAAGCTTCTGATGACGTCACAGAAAATCTGCTGACGCAAGCAAATATATATTGCTGCCATTTTGTTCCTTTTATGACGTACTATAAGTGTGCCAAGTTTGATTCAATTTGAACAACCCTATGAAAAGTTATTGAGGGGGAGCGGAATCCCCCCCCCCCCCCCCCCGGTCATAGTATGTTCGAAAAACCCCGGACCGAATAGGGTTAAAACAGTCTCACCTGCGTGATATGACTTTTATATCCAGGTTTTAGTGAGAAAAAAAGTCGTGAATATCTTTTTTACTCTTCAAGGTATTCAGCTAAGAACGTAATAAAAACTACTTTAGCGTTAACTTATTTTAAAAGCTTGCAAGTTGGTTAACAATGTAGAACCTTTCATTATTCCGTTTTTTATTATTTTCGTTCATTCTGTGTCTGTTTACTAAATAAAGTTTTGTATTTTCATTTAGTGCTTAACATGCTTCTTTGCTTTACGATATTTCTACGAATTGTTTTTTCACTTGGATCAGCCTTACACTCGGTGAGTGTGGCGCTAAAACCACTGCTTAGGCGGACGTGGAACATAGCTTGTTCGAGATCTGGAAAGTTAACTGAGAAGGGTGAACAGTGTGTTGCGCTTTCTCCAGGAAATGAGAAGAAGCCAAGAAAAGTCCATTCGACTCCAGATAAGTGAATTGGAAACACTGACGGAGATGAGAAATTGTTTATTAATAGTTCAATTCTCTAGGTAAGCTTTTTACAAATTTTATTGTCATTCATTCAAAGTGTTTCTGAAAACAGGAAGACATAAAAACGAATCCCTTCGAATGAGAGTACATATTAGCTAGGACGGACGAATAATCTTCCTAAAAGCTACCATATATATTGATACGGCGAAAGCATCTGCTAAGTTGAAACTATACTCTGAAAAAACAAAATTGCGATATAACAGTACAGTTTACTTACCGGATACTTCAGTAGATAGGATGAAAATTGTTGACAATATGTTGAAAGTATCAACCAACGACAAGATGGTATAGAACACTGGGATCACTTTAGCCAGTAAACACAACTCAACAGAAAGGAAAACGTAGAATTATTAAAGGAATGGAAACAAAACAACGTTTTTTACAACGTTAACCAGTTGACCGATTTAGTAAGACGTCTGCAAGCTCCTGACGTATAGTTGGACATCTTTACTGGCATCCGTTGGAGTAGATGTTTTTGCTACAAGCTGTTACAAGCGGTTAGTTGCAGTACTAAATCGATTTAGAACAGATGAAATAGCCATTATTGCTGATATTTCTATTCAGTGCGCATTCCAACAGAACAGTTTAACTTCTTAAGATTTTTCTGCTGGCTAGATGGAAAATGATAGTTAACCTGTTTGGCACAGCTTCGCCACCAAGCTACTCCGAATTTGCACTAAAACAGACAGATAACAAGAAGATAACGGACAATATAGTTCACATAGAAGCTAATCGTACATTTGAAAACCTTTTTGTAGATGATACGCTTCGTCCGTGTAATAATTAATTTCTGTTGAAAAAAATAAAAGATTTATGCAACTTAGGTGGTTTCAAAAAAAGATAGTGAGAACTCGACAAAAGTTTTAGAGAATGTTAATAAAAGTGAAAGAGGAATAATTTTAGAAAAACTGATCTTTCAAAGAATGAATCGCATTTAGAACGTACGTTAGGAGTATATTGGTGTGAAATATGATTCCTTCGGTTTTGACATCTAATTTCAAAGACAGACCACTAACAAGGTAAACATTTAACATTTAGCTCAATTTTTGATCCACTTGGATTTGCAGCACCGTTTCTACTCCAAGAAACACTTCTTCTTCAGCAGTTTTGTTCTGACAAGAAATGTTGAGATGATTAAAAGCGAAAAAGAGCAACGTTGGAAATGTGGTGTGCTGAGTTGCTTGGATTAGAAGCTGTGCATATACCAAGATGCCTCAAAACCGAAGAATTTGGTGAGACCTTAAATAAATTTATTCATTATTTTTCGAACGCCTCTGTTACTATCTACTATCACGCAGTTTGATAATGGAAAGCCGAGAGTCAGCAAACCATCCCCAGATTGGAAGTAATAGCAGCAACAGTTACTAGCAAGGCTAGATCTCTTTTAACTAAAGAACTAGAACTTCAAGACATAAATGAGTATTATTGGATTGATAGTATGGTAGTGTTAAGCTACTTAAGAAATCAAAGCAAAAATTTCATTTGTTTTCAATATCTTAATCAATATCTCCACTTCTAACAGAGTAAGAAGTGGAGATATTGTTCCAAAGTTGTTCTAGGGGTTGGAGCATCAACGGTTATTTTAAGGAGTCAAAGATGGTTTATTGGCACCGACGGGTCTAGCCAATTTTTTACTACGTCAGAACGCTCAAAAGTTGGACGAATCAACATGGTTTGCTAGGAAGTATTGGGGGTCTTGGCGAACCCTATGTGCTTCGGAACGGGGTACAGTTCGAAAAACGTTTCAAAAGTGTTTCATAAGCCATAAAAGATTGTGACATGAGGATTTATTATTCCTGAATTTGCACCGAAGGCTAATAATTTTTCAAGACCACTCAACTTTAACCTTATTTATTATGGACTTTTTTGACCCTTGTAAGTATGGGAGGCATAAAGTGCCCGCGTGCTGTAACTTTTGTTCTGTTTGGTTTTAACTTGGAGGAAAGAATACGGAAGGAGAAACAACTTCATTTCTGTACGCTTTAAATGTATTGAATTTTCTATTGTTTTTAATTTCAAAAGAATCAGTGCGTGAGGTGCTCGACCGAGTCTTTTTCGCAAAAAAATGATCAAATTCCATATTCTCCTTTAATAGGGGCTAACCTTTTTCTATTGAAATCTGACTGTAACACGCTGCAGGCACGTGAAATTTGTATGGAAAGTGTGCCTAATATAAGTCGGTAAACATTGCTGTTAAAAACTTCAACAATACGTTTGAAAAAAGCGTTTAACCGTGATATTAACCTATTTTTACAGGCTTGAGTATACCACTTTGATCATGAAAAACAATATAGATAGATATGCGCCGGACGAGTGCCGACAAAATGTGTGCTGAATTAATGTTTATTCTAACTAAAGAAATAACTTCTTATAACAGAACGTCGTTTTAAAACGAGATATAACCTTTTTCTTTTTGTTTACAAAAGTGTCGAGCATGTGCTTCTTCCCTAATTATGTTAACATAAGAACAAAAGAAATTTTACCGATTTCAATATGGCTTCTTGTTTTGATAATATTATCAAATTCATCATCAAATTATCTAATTGTTTTTATAACCAATCATAGTTGCGAATTGTTATTCACGAATAATTTAGTCACACAACCGCCAAAATTTCAAATTAAGTTTCTATAAAGACACCTGCTAGAACCTCACGCAGTGTTTCAATAGAATTAAAAAAGTTGTTTCTCCTTCCGTATTCTTTCCTCCAAGGTTTTAAGTAACGAAACTTGCCACAAAGAAGCATCAATATGTAGTGACTAAGTTAGTGACAAAATATTTGGGTTGACATGTCATCTGATGACGCCATAATGAGACAATGGTCGAAGAAAATATGTCTTTTTTGGAAATTCTCGTTTTCTTATATTTTTTAAAACTATTTACAGTACTAGTCATTAAAAAAACTGGTATAAGAATGTAAGATATTATTAGTAACATTTACAGGTGTTATGAAGACAAAGGATTTCTCTAAGGAGAAAATGGAAATCGATCAGAATTCAAATCTTCAAGAAATAATTTTTTATAGTTCAGGAATTTCTTCAGCACACACGCTGTCTGGAACGTCTTCATACACAAAATCATTTTCATTACCATGTACTTCAAGAAACCCATCTTTTTCGTCATCTACATCTTCTTTGTCGTTATTTACGAAACGAAACTCATAATGTCAGCAACAGCTTCTTCCGCTGTAATTATTCTTCTAGACATTATTACATTTTATAACTGTTTCTACACTAAATCGTTTTTCTCTACTTTGCAACTTTTCAAACTTATAAAAAGGTGTGACATTTGACACCTGTATCGCCATATATCCAAACAATTATTTCTATGATCAAGATAATTAGAAATTAATTGCTCTGTGTCTGATTTCTCCTATAACTCTTATAACAGTAATTCCATATAATTGCTGTTTCCTGAATAAATACATTTTGATATTATCATACTTTACTACACTCATTTACTTTACACAAAAAAAGGTTTATCCAACTCATGGAAAAAAAATTCTCCACAATAAATCACGGTCTTGGATTTATCAATCACTTGGTCCGGAAAATACAAATATTTTGTTCTGTAAATTACCAATATTCCGGTCGGCAAATTACACATTATGTCTGTCAATATTCTATGATAACTTTTTGTCACTATCACATACATAAACACATATTCATACAAATGGTTTGTTTCGAAAACATTTATTTTTACCACTACAGCAAAAGTTGATATGACCACCTGTCATTAAAGGACAAAGTGACATTGACACTTTTATTTTTCGAAAGTCAAATAAAAGTTAGGAAAAATCACAAAATCTCAGGGAATTTTATCCATTAATTAAAAAGTTATGAGACTTTGAAAATGCCGCGGGTACTTTATTCCCCCTCCCCCCATACCAAATAGGGTTAAGGAAGTTAATTTTCTTTCTATTTTGTGATTTTTAAAGTCTAAAGGAGCATTATAGTACTTCTTGAAATTAAAAAAATCGTTAAAGGGAAGTTGATCAAAAAATGCTCCTTTTTTAAAAATGCGCTTCAGACTAAAAAAAACTGGATTCTAACTTCTAAGTATAACGTTTCATTGTTTAAAACATTGCATCGCGTGAAAGATTCACAAGACAGGCTACATAGCTTGCTAGAGAAACTACTTTCTTCTAGTTACATTTATCAGATAGAAAGGCCAGGCTGATACAACCTCTGCATTTATTAGAGACTGCTCCCGAAATATCCATTTTCTTGGCTTTAAAAAATTAGTTAAATGTTATGGCTCGTTTTATTTGCAGGATTGTTACATCGTTGTTACAGCATTCTGGGTGTCGAACCAACATTTAATATTTCTGACTTAAATGTTACTGTCACCACATACAGACACCCTATCTCAGTAAATAGTGGTACTAACGAACAACCTGTTACGTTGGGACCAATACATTCACATAAGTCATTTGACTGTTATTACATTTTACCTTCAACTTTTGTTCGATTTAGTCCTACTCTAAATGGTTTGAAGGCATTTTGAGCCAGATGGGGAGAAAAACGTTCATGAATCCTTCTAATCTAACTTTTAAAGTGCAAAACATTTGTTATGCATGCAAAAGACAACGTCATGAAATAATGTTTGGATCTCGGAATCGCTAGCGACTTTTATATAAATAGGAGCAACAAAAGTAAAAGAATAAATGGACTGTATACTCTTGTGGAGTTTTTGACCTGACCCTTATAATGCGTATATATTTTATTAGAGCTTATTTGTGTCTATTTTTTATCAAAAAAACAAAAACGTTGCTGACCTTTGGTGTTTCTTCTGGTCTGGATTTTTCACATTGTCAAATACTTTTGCGATATGCCTTGCAGTGATACAAATGACATTCCTGACAATCATTTCGAAGGTAAAATAAACAAAACCTTAGCCAAGCTTAATTTTATTTTTTGTGTTTAAAACAAAACTACTTATTTCCATTAAATATTAGCTATCTGTGCTACTTCGTCTTCGCGTTGATAAAAATACTTCCGAGCACAACTAACACAAACTTCTCTCACATAATGTAACAGGAGTTTCAACTCACAATCAGACAACTCTCCTTCGCACTTATTTCTTTCAATAATCATTTTTACGGTCAAAGACACAAAAAAACACAACAATGGTTGTTTCATTCTATTACTATCTCAGCAGAGAGAGTTTTGTTATGGCTTCGGTAACCAACTAACTGAATCTATCCTAAGAATTGTATTTTATAGCGTCCGAAGTTGAGCTTTTCATTGTTTATGCTACCATTTATGGGAATATCAACTTCGTTCCGCGACCTAGGTGAGGATTGCACGGTTGGATGTGGAAGTCATAAATTTAAAATGGCGACTTCGAAGCGATATAGATGCTAGCGCTTTTATTTTCTATATCATTTTTTTATTTTCATCATTTTTATTATTTTTACAATATTTTATACGTAGCTAGCTTTTGGTTGCTCGCTCACCTAACTCTACCAATCTACACTCTCTTCTTTAACGAAATTTTGTCACCTTTCAACTTTACTTTCATTAACTTTATAACATCATTTCGCTTCTTTTCTGGTACACGATTCGTTAATGCGAGTACTGAGGGAAACGTTACTTGAATTGCGACTATCAAATTGAAACCACTGATACAGTGGTGGCTACATTCTAAACCATCGATTGTGATTCTTGATAATATTCAATAATTAGAATTACACAACTAACACGTGTACATTGCAAGCATACAGGGTTACTATTGGTGCTTCACATGTACGAAAGCTAGTCAAGAAAAAAAAACAACGATAATAATACTGACACTGATATGACGGTACTAGTACAAAGTAACAGGTTTAATGATGATGTTGTACGGTTGGTAGGCGTTGCTATGAATTTTACAGTTGCATTCTGTAATTTAAATGTAGTGAAAATCAAACTACTTTTACTCGCCAAAACTGGTGATGTCGAGAGTAACCCAGGACCGTGCAATATTATGAAAACAGTTAAGGCATCATTCTATAAAGGGTCATCAAATTTGGAACTTATGCTGGAAGCCAGTGCTTGTGCAATTGCTTATTTGCTATATCTTTCAGTACTCGTCGACGTGTTCCATTGGCGACAACAACAACTGATTTAGATATTATATTAACAAAAGGTAAACAAATTTACAGTCAGCAAAATGTCATAGGCCCACTTTCGATTCCTAAACTTCCCAGAATAATAAATTTTGATGGCACTATATTTGAAGTGCAAATGATATAGGTTTCCTCCGGTCCCCAAATGACCAATTTTTGACACCCGGATTTATAAGTAATGATATATCCGATGGGTACTTATAAATCAACAGTGGTTTTACATTAGGAGTCTTGCATAAAAAGGAACTGTTATCTCTTTGAACCACATTGTCGTGATGAAAATGGCGCTATACCCTTTTATGGTAATGGAACTTCTGTTATTCTCAACTTCTTTTTATCTTTGTGACAAGTAGAAAAGTATATTTTTGAAACATACTTATCATTATCTCAAGGTATTTCTTTGCAGTATGAAGAGCAATATATATTTTTTCACAAACGAGTTCGTACCAATCAGATCAAATGTTAAAAAGACCATCTACTTCAGTTATGACTAGCCCCGAAGCCAAGCGAGAAGCATTATACCGTTAATGCATTAAAAATACCCCAAACTTGATATAAATTATGTGGTTGGTGCAGTCTTAATGGATCTATGAAAAGCTTTCGATTGCGTGCCACATGATTTACTAATCGCTAAACTTGAGGCATATGGATTTGAAATTAATGTCCTGAAATTTGTCCTGTCATACCTAACAAATAGAGATCAATCTACTCGTATAAACGGACACTACAGTCTTTTCCAAATGATTCTTTCAGGTGTGCCGCAAGGATCAATCTTAGGACCGATAATTTTTAATATTTTTCTTAACGATATTTTTCTTTTTATAACCAGAAGTGACCTACACAACTATGCTGATGATAATACATTGTCAAGCTTTTCCAATTCAATTCCAAACCTCATTAAAATTTTAGAAGGTGAGTCTGAGCAGGCATTAGCATGGCTACATGAAAATAAAATGATTGCTAACCCTGACAAATTTCAATGCATTATCATCAGCAAAGATAGGATAGAAAACACAAGTAGTAAACTGATAAGAATCGGAGATAAAAACATATATTCGGAAGACACAGTCAAACTGTTAGGACTTAAAATTGACAATAACCTTAGATTTGATCAGCACTTAAATGAAGTTTGCAAGAAAGCATCTGCGCAACTAAATGCTTTGTATAGATTTAAAAACATACTTCCTTAAAGCTAAGAGTGTCTTAGCAGAAAGTTTTGTGTATTCAAACTTTAGCTACTGTCCACTTATTTGGAATTTCTCATCCTCAAAATCACTTTCTAGGGTCGAAAAACTCCATAAGCGAGCCCTAAATTTTGTAGATAGCGAATATTCAGAGAGAAAAGAAAAGTACATTTCTAGCAAGAACAAAAGTAACTACATGAAAATTATGCGAATAAGAAATCTATGTATAGAGATTTTTAAATCTCTTAATAATTTAAATCCGCCATTTATGTTAGATATCTTTCAACACAGCGAAACAAACAGGCCAGTACGAAGTCAATATGTGACTAATCTTAAAACATTGAGCTTTAATACTAGGAATTTTTGGGGGAAATGTCTTCGCTCATTGGGGCCTAAAATTTGGAATACTTTACCTTCCGAATTGAAAATTTTGTAACAGCCTTAAAAAATTTAAAACGAAACTAAAGGAGTATGATTTCAGTCACTCGGTCTATTTAAATAATGTTTCATAATTTTTATACATTTTCCAAAAATTATAAACAAATTTTTGTCGGATTTGATTAGTTTCCTGTATATTAAGCAGATATTCAGCAAGGTAAAATCGGATATCCGTAATTATTCAGTCGAGCTTGTGATATTCGACGACGCGCAGCAGATCGAATAATAACAAAGCGAGACTGAATAATTATGATATCCGATTTTACCGCGCTGAATATCTGTTTTATCATGCACCATTGGAAGGGAATAAGAAGACAAAAACAATTCATTTTGTTTAACACAATCAGCAATTTTTTAAACTATCAACAATTTTCTTGTTGTTCTAAAACATTCGCGCTTCAGTTATTTTCAACTCTCCATCTGATTGCTTATCCTTTGTGTACTATAATGGAGAACAATAAAAGAAGGAGTGCGATATAATACATCCTTTGTTTGATAACATTTTTATTTAAATAATTTTAACTCTCCATCTGATTGACTTGTATGTAATTTTATAAAGAAACTATATATATAAACGAAATATAGTGCCGGAGAAACTGTCGAATATCTTGAGCAGATATTCGATATCGGATATCTGCTGAGATATTCGACTCTCGGCTAACGACTGCACGAATATCCAAAAATATTCTGTCAGACGCTCCCGCCTGAGGTGCATGATAATTGTAAATATGTATTTATTTATTTTATATCAGGAAGCTATTTGTACATAGTTATTTCTCCGACGTTAAATAAATTAAGAAAGAAAGAAACAATTGGAAAAAATAAAAAAGGTCCAACGTAAGGCAAAATGCATACATCGCTAGTTAATAAAAGGAACAGCTGCAAATTGTGCACAAAAACAGTTTCAGTGCCAAGCAAATTTTATTCATCGCGAAAAAATAAAAGGAACGACTGCACATAATGCAAAAAATGAGTCTATGCGCCAAGCAGATTTCGCTCGTCGTGAAAAATTAAAGATTCATGCAAAAAATAGATGCGTAATGCTGTTGCTATCTGCCGTAAACGTATTATCATCAAAAGCAGTCAAGATAGAATTGCTCATTCAAGTCTAAAATATCAGAAGGACCCTGCTATATATATGTTTGTTGCGTAAAATTACATTACAGAGATTACAGATTCTGTGGTACTGTAAGATGCTAGCCGTTATTTGATTGATGCAGAGTTACACTGTATGCTTGTAGAAAGTTATGATTTTAAATATTATGTCTTCAAAACATGCCATAAAAAACTTCTAAAAGGGAAAACATCCTGTCACGCATCATGGAATAAATTGGCAGTCGATATTCAACTCCTACAATTATCGTCACTGAATAAATTGAAGAGAATGCTTATTGCAAAAAGATTATTTTTTACAAAAGTTTTTGTCATTCCTGAGGGACGAATGTCAAAAATAAAAAAGCAGTCTGAAACGTACCTATAAATGTAGCTAAGATATTGCCAAGAGGCGCTGATAGTAATGAAATTATAACGGTTAAGTTGAAACGTAAAATATGTTATCGTGGACATGCACATTATCAGGCGGTCAGACCTGAGTATATTCAAGCGGGACTACAATTTCTGAAGTTAAATAACCCTTTTTATAACGATGTGATTTTATCGATTGAAAATATACCAGCAGATATTAGAGTTGAATTTGACGAAGGTGAGGTTGACCTGGGTGTAGATGATGATAATGACAGCGAAACGGACATGGAAGAGAAAGAAAATTCCTTGGACGAAATCTGCTATCTGCTTCTTCGAAGGATTATCTGTGAAAGGGAAGAACAAGAAAAAAATGATTGACTATATCCACAACCAACCAATCAGCAAGATTCCATGTGAAACTTTAACCAATCATGTGTAAGCTTTCAATGTCGTGCACGGGCAGAATAATTTTGGGTAAAAAAGCAGGGCCATGAGATAATGTGTAACGAAATCAATAAGGACTGAAAAATATTAACAAAAGCTTGTGAACTTTTTAGGGATCTGTTTATATGGAGACGAGTAACTCGTGTGACAAGTTAGGTACCTGCTTAGCCGAGATGTTTTTCGCTCTTTTCAATCAGGTTTAAATTCATGTTGTGTTTATATTTTCTCGTAATTAGAATAATTATCAGGAATAATCCTGAATACACCGTATTAAAATCTCGCCGAGCCTGTCGGAATTTAATTTTGTGCGGCTTATATTGAATCGGTGTTACGAAGTCACGGAAATTTTGAGCTACCAGTGCCTCAAGTTAAGTCAGAGGACTGCTTATTGTTGGTTTGTCATGGCTAGTAATTCAAGTTGTGAGCCAGTTTTACTTAGCAAGCTTACGTTAAATGATTAAATGGCACTCACAAAAAAACAAGTTGTTTGAAGTGATGAAGAGCTTGCAGCCAGGTACAAGAAACAAACTACTGCATGGGTAATTTTAGTGGGTTAAATTTTTGGAAAACAATATCCTGGCGAAGGTTAAATAACATATAGAGGATAACTTTAACATTTATTTAGGTTGTATAATTGAGCTAACTAGCTATAAATAGCTTAACTACTTACATCTTAAAAACGTTTGCTAGCTAGCAAAGCACTCCTCTTTTGCAACTCTAAGTCAGTTAACAGTGCATGAGTAGACAGTCATTCACTAGCAGAGCAGCATTTTTTTTTAATTTATTTTTTTACTAGGGCATTTGAACCTCTGAAGAATATGTAATAGTTCTTCTAGACGACTGACCAGACACATTTTTAAGTCTTGAAGAAGCAAAGGTTTTTTAAGGAGGGTTCACCATCCACAAAATGTCCAGAACAAACTCTGCTATGAGCATTGGGAGTCCAGGGTTTACCCTTAGCATCCACACGATTAAAAAGTCTAAACCATTTATCACGACGAACAGGATCTTTCTTTGCAGTGGGAAATGGGTATAATTTAAATGGAGGATCACAAGATAAATTTTTATGAATAATGCCATCGTGGATCATACAATTAATTAATTTTCATTTTTCAGGCTTTCTGGAACCATTTTTACAGTCCTTTACGACGCAAAAATAAGAAGGTGTCATCTCTTTAAAAGTTTAAAAGTTTAAAAATGAAAAATAAAGAGTCCACAACCAAGAATAGCGGCCGCTAATAATAAATCAGCTCAATTGTTTGTGCGCACTTTACATGCACCCAATTAAAAACACACGGAACTTTAAACAGCGGGAATTGAAAAAGTGTGTATTGAATTTTGATGATTTTCCATTGGCAGCAATTTATGTTGATCCAAGTCAAGTTTGTGTACTTTCATGAATGAGACGAGTAGGAAATTCTCCCGTCTAAGCTGTTCTGTCCGAGTTCTCGGCATGCCAAGTTACTTGACATAGCCAACCTTATCCCCAGTAAGACAAAGATCACTGGGATCAAGGTTGCCGACGAAGCGAGACAAGTATGAAATGTCTCATTCAGACTCGCGTGACGATTTGATAGGGAAGCAAGATCCTGCTTGTTTGGTAAAGTTTAATAGAAGTTGTGCTAATCGAGTTACTCAGCTCTATATAAACAATAGCCTCTAAGGCGCATTTCATCATTTCCATTTCGGATAATTTGTTTGCGCGAAAAGCAAAGGGGACGGTCTCTTAGCGTGCTTGCTGCGACCAAGGTGAGTAGAATGCGGCGACCAAGGTGAGTAGAATGCCCAATCCTACCCACGCGCCGTCCGCCAGGCGCCATCCAATCAGATTGCACTTGTTCATCGCCTTGTGTTTTTCTACAACGTACGCGCGCGCTTAAGTGGAGGTTCAATCTCGTTCCCAGAGCTCTTTCTCTTTGGTGAATGGGGGGAACGAGATCAGTGAGAGCTGCCTTCAATGGAAGAAAAGAAGTGGGAAATTTAATACGTTCTATGTAACAGTCACTTGATAGTTTTTAAACGAAAGAAGCTAGACATCCTAGAAAGAAACTGAGATGATTACAACATTTGTAATTCGCTAATGCCGATTTTATCTGTCTTCATAAGATGTTTTTTTTTCTTTCTCACGTAGATGTTGTGTTCAGAACAGACGTGTAGGGTAAAAATAGAATAAACAAATAGATTTAATTTAATATGCTATGAGACAAGGCTAAAGTGTTGAAATTTTACTCGAAAAAAAAATCTTGTTTGGCAAAAAACTTTGATTTTACAAGCCTTACTTGTGCAAGATTTTCATCTGATGGAATTAAACTCTCGGAGCAAACAAAAACGTATAAATATCAACACAAGAGCAAGGTTATCTCGGTTGTGTATATTACTTTGAGCTTTCTGCAAGAGATTTGCTAGAAGATTGAGGTCAGAAGAAAAAATAAGGATACCTGCGGGGGAGAGCTATAATGTTCATTTGTAGCTGTACGCAACACAAGGTTTTGTAACTCAACAACGATTTTTCCCAAAAATACTTAGAAATAGCCTTCACGGCGTTTGTGAGCTATAAAGTCTAGCCTCACGCTCAAATCCATACAACTTGGATAGAGTTTGTGTGTTATGAAGATCAACTAGATCAAGACTGCCTGATTTAAAACAGGTCAGGTCAGCATCGGTTGATCGAATTGTCGTTATAAAGTATATTATCTGGTTAATAACGCGGAGCGAAAGAAGCGGGTTTTCGAGCTCGGTATCCCTGTTAATAATTTGAAAAACACATTCCGTACAATCCTTCATCATGTAAAAATTGGCGTACCAATGTCCTTCTTCAGAAATTTGTGAAATCTTCGCGATTTGTATTAACTATTGCAATTTGTAATGAATTTAACGCGATAATTAATAAAGTTACTGTCACAATTTTTAATATTTTTTTGTCACAATTTGTAATATATTTTGTCACAATTTGTAATATTTTTTGTCGCTATTTGTGATAAATGTAAATACACGTTTTTTTATAAAAAATGAAGGTATTTGGTTAAGCATAGAGTTTCTTAAAATTTTGATAATAATAATTGATAATTTGAGCCTTAAATTTTATCAATTTGACCCTGAGAAATGATTTACCTAAAAGGTCTTTTGTGGTTTTGTGCTTTCTACTTTGACCATGATATATAAAAACATATATATAAACATATATATAAACATATATATAAACATATATATAAACATATATATAAACATATATATAAACGGCATTTGCCATGTTCGTAAGTATTTTTTCTCTTGTAGCTACGTACTTTTACTGTTTCTTATCACAGCAAGTATAAATGTTCCACGCGGTGTCACATAAGCCTCGTTCGCCAGTTTTGCTGTGGCATCGCAAAGTTTTAAATTATACACAATAAGTGTAACGTTGTAGCTCGTTTATAATTTTCTATATTATGCACTACGCACTAAGGATGGCGAAATAAATGTTGAAAAATGGATTAAAATATGTGAATCACGTGTTTGAAGGAAGACGTTATCGTGAATCATCACCCCAGGGTTTCTCTGCAAAAAATCAACTTGGGAGAAGAACAACGGAGAGGAATCGTCATTTTAATATCATCAGCAATAACCCGTCAACGCAAAAATAATTTTTAAGGAATTTATTTATCCGTTTCCTGTATTGTGTATAGCTTAAAATCGGATCAAAAAAATATATGAGCTCATGAACCTTTGACGAACGCTTAAAGCGGTTTTACAATTTTTGATGATGTCATTAACCCATTCCGTTCGAAACGGGTGGATTGACCAAGGTTAAGGACATTGATCCAATTTTAGTTCCAGGTGATCCCTAGTTAAAGAAGCAGAAGGTGATATCAGTTATCTCTACTCGTTTTAAAGTTATCTGGCCTCAAACTTAGCACTTATAATGCAGATAATCAGATAAACAAATTAGACTTATGTTTTCAAATTTGTGCATTCTTTAGCAGGAAGAAACCTCTCCTTTGGAAAGCCGACTTGTGGCCTCTAATTCGGTATTTGTAGTCACAGACAAACTTATTGCGTATTAATATAAGAGAATCAATAAACCCGCGGTAAAATTGATTGAGGCAGAAGAACAATAGAAAAGGTGAAAGTTTTTGGAATTTTGATGACGTCAGCAATTTATATATACAACAATAACTCTGATCAAAATAATGTATAGACTTATGTACTTTCAACGAACGGGTAAGGAGATATAAGGGTTAAAACTTTTACCAATAAATAACCAATAAAAATTCGTTAACCCGTTGCCCTTATTGTATGTAGCTTGAAAGGCTGATCAAGAAAATGTATAGGTACACGTGCTTTCGACAAACGGTTGAAGAGATATTGAGCTTCAAGGGTTTTTATGACGTCATGAACCGTCCTTGCTCCAAAACTGGTGGGTTGACCCAGGTTTGGAACATTGGCCTAATTTTAGTCTCAAGGTATCCCGAACTATCTACTACGCGGGAGATCATCAGTTATTTCCACCTGTTTCCAACTTATTTCGCCTCAAACTTAAAAGTGCGCAGCAATGACTTTATAAATTTAAATAAAAACATTGACGTCAATCAAATATGGAAGTTGAGACAGCAATTAGGATGTAGTTTCCCGCTATTTCTAAAGAACAAAAGTGCATGTGCCCTCACAAACAAACTGAACTTTTGTATTATTATAGAGCAATTGCGACGGAGATTGTAACGAAGAAATATTACAAATTGCAACGAAAAAATATTAGATATTGCTTCAATTATACATCATCAATACATCATCACTACATCATCAATACTAAAAAGCATAAAAAACTTTGCTCTTGCTTGATGCATTTTTATAACCATGCTCTTCATCAATTTTTTTGTATAAAGGATTGCTTTAAAGAATTGAGAAAAATGTTGAAAGAACAACTACTATATAATTTATAGCCTCAAAATCATTAAAATATTTATATTTATTTAATACCCAGTACTTTTATTTTTACCAAAAAACTTGTAGACTACCAGTCTGTAAAGGTCATCAATGTGTTCTAATGAGCAGAAATAGGTGTACGCGAAAAACTCTGGGAATATCTTGATATCAAGATTTCTACCTTCTTCACTCGCTTTTTTTGTTTCGCACAAAATTGTCTCAGTAGAAAAGAAACCTGAGGTCCATCCCTGACGGTATCACTGGTTTCTGAACTGTATATTTATTTCCTGAACTACTTTATTAGAGATTATATTTAAGAACAATTTAATAAGTTAGATGAATTTAATAGAATAAAAAATTGACTAAAGTTTAGTTGAAAAATGAAAACATCTTTACTTTAGGGTCTGAGTAAACTGGAAAAATGTTCAAATCAAAATCGAAACAATGGGCAAAAACATGTAAAATGCGTAATCTCAAAAATTAATTTCCGGGAAATAAGTTGAAATAGACTATTTGCAAAAGATTACTTTCACAACTTTTTTTTCACTCTGTATTTTTTGTTTGTAAGATAAAAAAATTAAAAAATATGAAATATTAAATATTAAAAATAAACGTTTTCCGTTATCCATTAAAATAATATTGACCATACTGATGTTTCATTATAAAATAATTGAAGTTTTCATAGCGTTCTTCATTAACCCAGTGAAAAATTGATCGAATAACCGTGGCTTTTTCTTTCCAACATTTAAAGTTAGTAGCTTTTGGACCGTAAATTTGCTTTCAATCCTTGTTAACCAAGATATAGGCTTTATTTAAAAACTCAATGATGGCAGGTCATATAAAGGATAAGAGGTACGGCTAAATTTGCATGTAGGGTGACACCCAACGTGCGATGTCAGCTCTCCAGGCGAGTGTGTAATACACGTAAAAAATATTTGCTAGTTTATCTGCTAATGCAAGCCTGAATTCATTCTCCTCTTCACAATTGTGTACTTCTGCTGTTTCGTTGTCTTTTTGGGGCACTTTTTCCAATACACAACAAGATCATATCCAGAAATCTCGTCATTCTATTGCGGGTTTCAACATTTTGCAAGCTGTAGTTTGTTATTTTGCTTTTCATGCTATTTTTGCCACGAAAAATATTAAAAGCTAAAATGGATACAAGAAAATTATAAATAAATATATAAATGAAAGGCCTTTTCAGCAACAATTTGAGATAATCATGTTGGAAATATATTCGTTATATACCCCCTAATATTGTTTACGTACCATCAGCGGTCACAGCTAGGAACATCACCGCCAATATCATATAGTTTAATCGCATCTAAAGATTTAAGAACACACATATAAATTTACAGATGTGTTTTAGTAGAACTTGAAGCCACCCAAAGCAGACGCTATATCGTCAAAGACTAAACCGTATGTCCTCGATTATTAAAATAAATTACTGTTTTTAAAAGAAGGAAGGAACTAATTGTAATGCTTTTCCTTAGAAAGAAACAAATTGCGGCAAATATGTGATAGTGCCATGGGAAAGCATCCTAACATAACGCTTCAATAGTTTACTACTTTGAAACTTTCAAAGTTCGTAAAAGTTATTTTGATGAAACCTTTGTTTCTCATCCAGTAGCTGCAAAAAAAAAGATTGCAATTCCAAAGTTGGAATTAGCAAACACTTCTAATTTTAACTTTATCAAAAAACTATATTTTCATGCTTACGTTTCAAACTCTGATTTTAAGCAGTCGAGTGTTAAAAACATACCTTTAAGTTCTTTACTTCCTTACTTCCTTACTTCCTTACTTTACTTTAGAACGATGTTTATCGTTAAAGACATTGTCATGTTGTTACATGAATACTATCATTGGTACCGGACTATTTTCATTTCAAGTCAGAAAAGACATTTATTCTGTCAATGTGTGAGCATAACATGTGTAGGCCATTTTACTTGTTTTGTGAGACATTTTTAAAAAATGAACTATCCTGTAAAAATGTCCGTTTATTATTCTTTTCTTTTCTGTTTTTTTGATTGATTGATTTGTTTTGTTTTCTTTTAAGTTTTACATTTCTTCTCTATTAGACCGTCGAGCGGAAAGAAAAAAGTGACTGGTGCCAGGCATTCATTAGATTTTATTTCAGACAAAATAGTGACAATTCACTTTTGATTCAAATAAGTCGAGGTTAATAGACATTCGTTAACCTTGTGGGAAAAGATGTTTGTTGCTAATGAGTTTCCACGTGTGACATGATCTTTATTAATTATATCCTCAGTTTTTTAAACTACCCGAGTGAACTGTTATCGTGAATATATTTGTTATTCCCCTGCAATAATAAACTTTATTATTGTTTGTGGTATTAAATGAAGATTTTTAAATCAATAATTTTACTTATATATATATATATATATATATGCAAATAAGTAAAGGATGGAAACGAAATGCCAGTTGAACGAGTAATTAATGTTACTGCATTCCACCTTACGACGTAATGACATGACTAGTTGCTGCAACTTAACATGACATGTATGACAATAAATATATTTCAGCGTTAAAACATTTTTTTTACAATGATAATAAATAAATAAGAAAATCCAAAAACTAGTTAATGCATATAAAATTTTAAAAAAGGCAGGTTATTAAACACTATTTAAACTGAAAACACTCAAAAACCATGAAAACAGACATGTATAAGGCAGAAAACAACGTAAAATGAGCCACTCGGAACAAAAAAAGTTCAAAAATAACTCAAAAGAAGACGACACATGTAGCACAATAAGGTCGAGCATGGCAAATAGTATTAGGGCCTACCCAACACTATACTGCAATGATCTAACTAAAAAATTAATCCTAGAAAAATCATAAACAATGTCAAAATCTTCGATATATTTTGGTTTACAATAACTACGAGAACCTCCAGTCAAACCAGTTATGTCTTCGCCATCAATCGCCTGTAACAGAGGTTCTGTTTCTGTTTCCATCGCTGTTGACTTTTGATAATAATGTTGCTTTATAATCCCTAATGTTGTTGTGGCGTATAGTAA
Organism: Hydractinia echinata; assembly: GCA_030067915.1. NCBI lineage: Eukaryota > Metazoa > Cnidaria > Hydrozoa > Anthoathecata > Hydractiniidae > Hydractinia > Hydractinia echinata. Next base: position 335,341 of record JASGCC010000209.1, read on the forward strand.
CGAATCCATCCTTTTACAATTAAGCGCAGTGTGTTACATTGTAATTTTTACCACAAGGACAGGTTGAAGGTAAACCTTTTAGTGGTTGCCCGGCACGTTATTTGCACCTCTGAAGTCGCTTTTATTTAAAGTAAAACCATATTCATCCAACGGTAACACACTCAACCAAGAAGATGAATATCATCCAGATAGCTACTGCAACGCCTTGAAAGTAAGCCAATTCTTCCTATACATCTATGGAGCAGACGTTATGTATTTATTCATCAACACTCGCCATGATCATTCAAAAAGTAACGCTGATAAAATTCCGTTGTAATTGTGTTAAAGTGGCAGATCCCTTTAACTATACTAGTGCTAATTTAGCATGATTCTTTTATAAGTAAATAAATTGGATAGTTGCAACAAGTATAAGAACTTTTAATGCTCTAAGTATCACGGTGCACGTGTGAGATATCAGTATAAGGGAATCTACACAGCATCTGCTGATACTGGTTTTTGATAAACATCTCCGTATATTCTTCAAGAAGAAAACTAAACTCAAATTCGTAGTAGGATAATTCTTGAATTATGATATTTTTTTACACTTGCCAGCAAATGCATTAAATTTTACTTTATAATATAACATAATATAATATATATATATATAATTTTTTCTATAATAATATCTTTTTAGTAGGCATTTACATATTATGTACAAATACAAATTACAATTAAATGTTGGTTGAGAGAGCTTTCACCCGTCACCGATAATTAACTGTATTGAGGTTGAGATCATGGAACAAAATTAGACTAGATTTCATAATAGTAAAGAAATAGATGAATATTTAGATATTAAATAACTTATTCAGCCTAATTCAGAGCAGTTACTCTTCATTGTTTCAATTATTTAACGCTAAAAAGATAAGAACTTGTTGGTGCTAGTAAAAAGGGAAATTTATAACAGAACAGGAATTACAAACAAAAAAACTTTTGATAGGGCATTCTCCGATTGTCTAAAATTGTCTGATAAAGGTTACATACACCTTCACCTGTACGGAAGTTCGAAATCATTAGTAATGTATTTATTCAGGAAATTGACAGTCATTAGTCATAGTTTATGTCACCGGTCATTTGAGATATCTGGTAGAGAAACGCTTCAAATATCCGATATCTTGTTTACTGACTGTCCACGGATTTTTGTGATTGCCTGCCAGAATGTACGGTAAACGATTACTGAGCATAAACACTGGTTAGTGCAGACCAGAATTATGTATATAATTCGTTCGTACTTGTCGTACTTGCTGTTTTTGTATGATATTCTTTTTCTGGTTCATATGAACATCCCATATGTACTCAACCATGTTAGTCAAGTATTCCGTCAACTTTCTTTGTGTGCGTTCGAATGTCACATCGTTAGAAAATCTTCGATATCGCTGATGCGATGTTTCTTTCATGTATGGTCCTTTTTCTGATTGTGCTTTTTGTAAGAATTTTTTTTGCAGTCGACCATGGTTGAATCCTAAATAACAAAAAATATAATAACCACCAAATACATTATTTCATTCTTTTTTCTTTTAGTTTAAAAAAGTAATTGATAGTGCAGTTTTGTAAAAGGAAGAATCGTGTTTTAGTAAAACCTAATCAAACACTGTTGTCAAAGCTTGCATACATATCACAATACATACAGCAGCTATACATGATGGACACTCAGACTTACCGTTAGTAATCGCTACAATTGAAACTAATACACATAAAACAAGTGCAGAATTCATTTTCGTTTGAAATTCTTCTTCCTAACAGTTTGTGTGTTATCAATATCGGTGAATTTTGAATACTGAAGAACATAACGATCACGGCCTTTTATATAGGATGTTAAAGAGTAATTAATTAAGACATCAAAGTAATTAGTGAATGGTACTTAGTAATTATATGATGTCAACATACAATCAAAAAGAAAATTGCACCCGTGTGGGCTGATAGGAAATCAAAACTCTCACGTGTCGTGTGTCCCTGTGGGAACGTCATAATTAAAGTGATGAAAAGAAAACCTTACCATTGGTTCAATGTAGGCTGATTTCCTAATTTAAAAATTCAACGAAACACCTAAGTGATTGTGAAATGGAAGAAATTTTAATTGGAAGATAGTATCGATATGCTTAATGCTGATCTCGTAACCACTTTATTGCGGATAAAAAACACATTCTACTGGGAAATTCACATGATCTACGTACCTGACATACTGGCTTTATAACAACAGTCGGTTCACAATTTGCAAATATATGTCTCAAATCATTCTTACATAAAAAACGATAACAGAAGGTTATATTAGAGTTGTTCGTGCAACCTCACCTCAGTATCCAAAAAAATATTCTTGTTCCTAAAAAATAATTGTATTTTTATTTCACAAAGTTATTGTACAAATTTTATTATATTAATATTTGAATAAATAATTCTCAACCTAATGGATAATCAGGTGTGCAAGAGAAAAATCTCAGTAAGCGGAAAACTAATCTCCCCATTCTTATCGAAAGAGTCACAATTTCTCTTCCTAGTAAAAGTTTTTTTTATTCCTCTGCAACATAAACATAAGCAAAAATGATTTTATACTGAAAAAATTTCTAGACTATGAAGAAAATTTTTTTTCATGCAAGCATCTTGTAACTATCATGCAGGTTTAGAACAAGTGCTCTCATTTTTTTACGTCTTGAAATCTTTCGGTTTCTTTTTCATATTTTTTTTTCGTTAAAAAACTTCGTTCATTTCAGTATTGTTACAGTATCTCTTTATATCAAAATTTCTCAATTATATCAATATTTGCGAAACCAATTAAAACTAAAACATAACACAAGATGTATAAAAAGTGGAATAACGAACTAACCAACGTTATGAGCCAACATAGTTTACGTCCGTTTGTGAAGAAACTACAATACAGCAAAGGTGAAGGAAGATGTGGGTAGTTTTACATTGAGTGATCGTCATCGCTCAAACGCGATGTAAAAGTGTTTTTCGTAGAAGAAAAAAGCTTTTTAACATGTTATTGTCCGTTGCTTTCTTGTGCACTAATACGTTTTGTTTGGTTGATATAATTTTTAGCTAATGTAATGTTTTGTTCGTTTTGTGAAATCGAAAAATGATAAAGAAACTTTATTCCAGTGGAAATGAATAGCCTCCTAGACACTTATTTTTTCGTCTATCAGCAACTTTAAAAAAATACAAAAGTTGCTTAACAATTGCTCGTTGTTGACGTAAATATTTTGAGAAGTAATCATTCACACCGAAAATGTTTTATCTTTACCCAGAATTATGTTCAATTTTAATGAAAACGAGATACTCGTTGTTTCAAAAATCAGATAAACATCTCACTATACATAAGAAAAGCGGAACTTAAACTGTCAACTAGATTGTATACCTACATAGCATTTAACTTTGTGCACACGAATGATTAAAGTTTCTCGGAAAACTTTACATATATCCATGTTGCTTATTTTTTGCCTCGGATCTATTTTTTTGCCTTATCACCGATAAGTTTGGGAAAGAAAATCCTATTGCTCATTGCACGAAAAAAAAAAAAAAAAAAAAGATAATGTGCGCACGACAGATATTAAAAAAATAAAACAAAAAGAGGAGTTTCATTTACTGAGCAAAGAAATGCGAATAATACTTTCTTTTCATAAAACTTTTCATAATACTTTCGTATGAATAAAAGCTTGAAGGAAAGCCTATCAGCCCATGTTGAAGACTCTGTATCACCCTGCGTTGAATTTTTATTGTTTATTCACATATGACAGCTTCGTGTTTTCAAACGCGAAAATTGTCTCAAAAATTTCAACGAATCTGATTGGTTACTTCTTTCGGAAAGCACCGGAATAAGTTGAATTCATTTTACCCTTCACTCGGAATTTAACGGAAACATAGTGCCTGCGGCCTTTATTACTGGGCACAACTTCTTTTCGGCATGTAATTAAGTGCTTAAATTTTGGGACTTTTCCTAACTTATATTTGGCCTTGTAATGAAAGAACATTTCTTGGGAAAAAATTTATACTTTTACATATTTTTCGGACAGGGGAAATTGTAAATAATATTTAAAAGTTCTTCCACAATGCGTGTACCCTTAGGGCCATTTGATTTTCAATTTAATTAAAAATCAAAAATCAATTTATTTTGAAATTCAAAATTTATAAACCAAAATTCAAATATTTAAAAAAAAAATTGAAAATTGAAAATTGAAAATCAAAATTGAAAATCAAAAATTGAAAATCAAAAATTGAAAATCAAAAATCAATTTTTTTCCTACTATTCTTTCGCGATCAAATATAATTCAATGAACCAACAGGTTCTTTTTGACCAACCCACTGTACTCATGCACAGAGTTCTATTATTAGGAGCGTTTCATAAGGAGCTGAGATTGGTGTCCAATATTTTAAGGAAGTCCTGAGACTTCCAGGCAGATAAATTCTTTTTGTTATCAATATCGTTTCAAATGACTTTTGTCTGATATGCGTCAATCCTATTCTCATGGATTTCTTTTGTTCAAAAAGATCTGGAAATAATGCTAATCTTAGAAGTGTTTGAGATCAACTTTTTACAGAGTCCCTTAATGTTATAGGAGAAATTTAAGAAGTGTAACAACACCAATCAGAAGCAAAATTAATGTTCATTCTTCTTAAATCTTTCTTTCGGTTCAGAAAATTTGTTGACATTCATCGACAGTCTATTATAGATTAAATGGCGTTTATTATTGGTATAATATTTTAAATTCCCGATTAACATTCGGGTGTAATAAAGAGATTCATATCAAACCTAGAAGGACAGGTTTGATAAATATCCCAATACAAGAACCTAAGACACCCGGGGAGGAGACTGGTTTGATGTTTAACCCATGTGTCACGTGCGTAATGAAACTTAAAATTGAAAAGCAAAATTTAAATTTCAGTTTTCAATTATTGTTCTTTGATCTTTCTGGAGTTTTAAATTTTTAATTTTCAATTTTCAATTTTCAAATTAAATTGGAAATCGAAATCATCCACTAATTTTAATTTTTGACTTTCAAATTGAATTGAAATTCAAAAATCATTAAATAATTTTGATTTTTGATTTTCAAATTAATTTAAAAATCAAAATTAGCAACTATTTCTGATTTTCAATTTTCAGTTAAATTGAAAATCAAATGGCCCTAAGGGTACACACACGCATTTTCCACATAGTCGCCTTCCGAAAGTGATGTAAAAAAAAATTAATAAATAAGGATTTTTTTTCACTCGTCCGTTTACGCAAGATAGTATGAAGTCTAGCACATTATTTAAACACGTTTTCTTTTATTATTATAAAACTTTCAAGCAGTTGATCTGCAAGTAAGTTTATTTTTTAAATTGTATGTACTTCCCAATTATTATCTCTCCGACCATAATAGAAAAAAACACTTTTTAGGAAGATCATGAATAACCTATTCAATTACGTTATTATTCAATTACGCATATTTGGATTTAAAGGGACATGACAATGAACAACTCATTTGCCGCGCATCAAACTTTTAGTAAAAATACACGAATTTCTGCAAAGATTGGTGCCTTTTTGTTTAAATAAAATTCACGTAAAATATGAAAGATGCTCTAAGATAAGACAAAAAACATTGTTGTTTCTTAAAAGATATGTGCACATGTAAACATTACGTCTTAACAATACATTTAACAGGTAGAAAGTTTGTTTTTGTTAGGACAAAAACAGCCGCCATGAGAACGAAAGTTTCCATGCAGGTATATGTTATAAAATGGCTACGCAAAAAGCTACAACCAGATAAGATTGATCAAAATAAAAAGTGCCCAAAACTCAACACAGCATTTTTTAAAGTCACAGGTGCAGTATGTGTAGAAGAACAAAAGGCATTGGTATATTTAGAATTTCTGCAGAACTTGTTCAGATAGAGTGGCGTCAACGGTAGTTGTCTGAAATAACTTAAACAAGAGCAGTTGATGAGACCTTTAAAAAACAAATAGCAAACAATAGTGTGTATGCATGTGAAAAACACTTTGGATAACTCTTTGTTACGATTTATTATGGTCACGAGATCAAAGTAAATGCAAAACAACCTATCGGTAATGGCGGACAAAGGCGAGAAAGAGCACCCGACGAATACTAGTTATTAAGATGTAGATAAAATGATCCTGAGTATAGCGCAACTAGAGTAACTTTTGTTATAAACAAGTTATATAATAGCTATAATTCCACTGTTGAAAATGCCAGGTTAAACTGTGTGTTTCCAGCTTGTGGTGTGGCAAATCATTATGTAGATATTGGGATTTTTAAATTATCAGCAATACCTGATGAATTACATAGAGATTGGCGAAAAAAAATTGTGGATGTTATCATCAAATATTGTGAAGTCGATGCAAACTTAAAAGTTTAGATCATGGAAATGTTTATATTTGTGATGACATTTCATGTCGAACGATATTGAATACACAATGTTTTTATTTCAATAATTAACTTTTGTTTTTGTCCTGAATGTAGGAAACTGAGGACCGGATGTATCACTTAATACTAAATACAAACGTTTTCTTTCCAATTAAAACAGTCTGATTATTCCTTTTGTGTTGTCACTGTACTATTCTGATCTTCGAAATGAAATGAGTATAAAGTTTTTAATGAAATAATGGTAGCTAGCTGTGACACATCACGCGCATCACAAAGTTTTTGCTCTCACTTTAGAATCTGGAAGAATAACGTTACGATTGAAAGCATTGCCATGTGTAAACCTTCCTCAAAAATCAATTGAAACACCGAAAGCACCAGAAAGACGTCGCTTGATTAGAGAAAATGACATACCAATGAAAACTGATGCTCTTGTTTACAGAAACTTCAAAAAAATTTGTTTCAAAGTTTGGAATTTAAAATTACTTGCTGAATGGGAGAGTAGTATCACAGACTTAATTTGTCTTTAAAATATTTTTTTAATCTATACACTATTCCAAAGTATGAATTGGTAATAAATGAAAGTTTAGAATTTACGTTAGCTGTTTTTGGTTGGTTATGACCCGACCATTACAAAATATATGCATCTTTAAAGCTACAAGAAGAGATAGTGTGTCCAAAATTATTGCTACATTCACATATTTGAAGATTTGTGATGGAATAAAAAACAAGTCTAGTGATAACTTACTTACACATTCCGTGCCACATGAAATTGCACTTGACGATCCACTGGGTAGTCCAATTCAGCCCCAAATATATCACTGACCTAATGACCTAATAACTGTTTGATGCTTACATCAGAAGATAAATTTTTTTCTAATTGCACAAAGTTTGCTGATCAATATGAAAGAAAAATTGCTCACAAAAATAAAATTATGAATACACCAGCTAGACTGAATGCGCCAAATTAATACCAAAGGTATTAAACTTGATGAAGCACTTAGTTCTGATTTCAATGATATTTTTTCTGAAAATTTACACAATGTATCTCCATTACTGACTTTCATACAGCGCAGTCTGGGCACGAGTAAAGCGCTTGTAGGGACAAATTTTTCATAATGGTAGCGCAACAAGAAGGAAACAACAACATTAACAGAACATTTAACTTGTGGTATAAAATGTAGGTATAAAAGTTCTTTTAAAAGTTCTTCCATGCTTTACTTTTATAACACTAAAATCAAAGAAGGGTATTCTTTAATGATTTATGGACTCTATTCCATCCAAAAGGCACAAAATTCAAGGTTATTAATGACTAAAGACTGTTGATTCCGTCTAAGGTTAGCCTAGCTAAATGTCAAGTGTCCAACATGTTAAACCAGAAAGAAATGTTATTGTTGGCACCACGTTGCTAATTTTTATTGTTATTTTAAAAAAATATTGTCCCCAATAGTTACTACCACTATATTTCAAAACAAAGCAAGTGCAGTTAGCTAACTAGCTAGCTAAATAGCTGACGAAAGACAGCTGTAGTTTAAGCCAACTAGCTTTAGTTAGCCTGGCCAGTGCACAGGGACAAGGAAAACATCACTGTAAATAATTTTCTTTTATTATCATTATGTTAGCTCTACCTTAACCCTAAATTTGCCAAAAAAATTAAAATCCATCATCCACAAATTTCTACCACAAAGTTTTTCATTTTTTATCCACAATAAATTTCTCGTTATTTGACAATACTGATTATTCTTTCACTAAAATTACTAAATCTTCAGCATCTGCAAAAATGTTTTATGCAAAAATTTGCATCATCATTTCACATATATAATCTTTTAGTTAATAATGTATAAATACCCGATATAAAAAAAATAATTCTCGCAAAAACTTCAAAATTGCCAGATTAGCCAAAATTTAATATTGTCTAAATTGGTTAGGAATCTAGTATTAAAACGGGGATGGTAGGTCAAACTTTTCTGACAGAGATGGGATAAGGTTGGAAGGAAATCATAGCAAAACTACATGAATGTAAGAAAATGTTCTCATAATACAATAATAACCGATTACCCCGGGCTGTACCGCAAAATATCGCCCGAGGTCTAAGTGCCGACCGAGCTTGCGAGGTCGGTGCAATGACTGAGGGCGATATTTTCGGTACAGCACGGGGTAATCGGTTATTATTGTATTTGTTAACCGTCTAAGTTAGACAAAAATATGAAATAAGAATTTTAGTTTAGTGTTCTAATAATAATATAATTCACTACTCTTGTTACACTACTTTTGTTAACACTCGAGGTCAAAATTCGAAACAGTCCTGTCTAAAAACAAACATTCTATTTAGAATTCGAAAGTCCCTATAGAATAAAACTTTGTAAACAAAACATTACGATGTTCGACACGTACAGAATAATGTGTAAAGTTGAATGCGCAGCTAAAATATAGTTACAACGAATATTGAAGTAATTTTTTTAACTAGCTAGCTAGCCAAGAATAACATGGGCTTCAACGAGTTTTATATTGACTCGGTAACCACAAAGCTGAAGGAACGAATCTGCAAATGAGAGGAGATGTATTTTTTATGATTCCGTCGCCCTGTATTTAATATTTTTGATAAAACTGGATATCAGATCATCGTTTTTTTTATGGACAATGTAGCTAGTTAACTAGCCATGTTCAGACAGAATGTTGCTGAATCTGGTTATTTTAATGGTTAAACTTGACATTGTTTTTTGTTTCTATCCTATGAAAATGTTTTTATCGATAAATGTATTGTAGAAGTTAGATATATAATCATTTCCAATGCTTCTTAAATATTTTTTTTCGTGCTTGTTTACATTTTAAGCATTTTTCTTGACGACGGGCAATACCGCAAAATATCGGCCCATCGTCAAGAGCGCTAAGCCAATCAGAATGCCTAAAAACCCGTATTGCCCGCTTGAAAAATCCAGACGGTTAACAATTATACTTATTGACAAGAATTTATTTCAGCGAATAATTTGTACACACATGACTGACTCTTAAAATTTGTTGTGAACTTGTGAACTAAAGAAAAAAATCTAAAAAAAATCATGAAAACTTATTTCTGTAAAAATCACTTCCCTTAAAGATTACCTTCATCCTCAAAAAACTTTTCCTCATAAAAAAGAGGACAGTTAGCCAGAAAATGTTGAATAAAAATTTTTAAAACTTTTAAAATTCAAATTTTAAACCCAACGGGATTGACGATGAATCTGTTAGACGAATTTAGCATTAGCATTTATCAATAAATCTATATTCCAATATGTAGTTCCTTATACATTATCTAAAAATATGTCTTTAATTCCATGTTCTTGTCTGCATCAAAACAAAAAAAATTATAGTAGCTATATGGATGTTTGAATGTTTTTACTAATTCGCTTTTCATCTGATGAATTCCCATTCAATCACAATTTTATTAAAGTTATTTTTAGAGATGCTAAACCATAAAGTTATTCGGTGTTAGTCGGTGGAGTTAAATATTCGCTTTTAGATAATTACGTAATTAGGATAGTATAAGCTACATATGCAGTTGTGGCATTTTTAATAACCTTTCGTCCAAATTTGATAAAATTATTTGATGATTATCCATATCTTGATTCTTTCATCAGCTTGATATTCGATTATCCATTTCTTCTAATTTCGCTACAATTAGCTAGCTAGCTAGCTAGCTGTAATTCTTGTTTGGTTGTCCTTGTTCTAGGTAGCCATACCCAAACATACATTACATTGTACATATGGTGATTTTCAGCCATCTAGCTATATTTAATTCATACCATGAAGGTTTATTATAAGGAAAGGATGTGTAATATCTAGCAGTGTGTCATGTATTTTCTAACAAATACTTCAGTCCATGCTCATTGCCTCTGCAGCCACAGAGCTAAAAATACCCTTTCACCATCATCCAACTTTGGACTTTGTAAAAATTAGTAACTGTAAGTTGTTCTTGTTTTAATAAAGTTAATATACCACAGAGAGGACTAGCCGCACCATTTCTACACGTTATTTAAAATTTAAACGTTAGTATAACAGCAGAAAGTTACACATTTCTGACTTTCTCCGTATGACACAAAAAATTCTTTGTGAGAAAGTGACCGAGAGACTTGACTGGGATATCGAGTCAAACAAAAACAGGCTACAATTAGTCCCTACAAGCGCTTTACTCGTGCCCAGACTGCGCTGTATGAAAGTCGGTAATGAAACTGTTTTGGGAAGAACAGAAAATGTCGTTGTCCTGTAAACAGAAAGCTAGAAAATGCCATCCCATGATAATCAGATTCTGCTCATCACTAGCTTAAAAATCAGCATAAGCGTATGACGAATTGAGAAATTCTACTGTTTTGGTTCTACCAAGTCGTCGTACACTGCGTGATTACAAAAATGCCATCCGTCCTACGACTGGTTTTAATGCAGCTGTAATTAAAGAACTCATAAAAAACATATAATCACTTTAAGGCTACCAAAGATACGTTGTTTTATCGATAAACGAAATCTTGTATTTGACAAACATTCTGCCGAACTAATTGGTTATGTGAACCTAGGCGATGTCGAATTAAATTCCAGTACTTTCCAAAATGACTTAGTCACACATACTTTAGTATATTATATTAGAGAAATTGCATCTGATTTCAAATTCAGCTTAGCATACTTTGCTACGAAAGGTATAACTTCTTACCAGATTATGCCAACATTCTGGGACGCTGTTGCAATACTGGAATTGACATGTTTGCCTGTTATTGCAGCAGTGTCTGATGGCGCATGTCCAAACCGAAAGTTTTATCGTAAGCATGCTTTGAAGGACGACGCCGACGGTTCTGAGGTTGTGTATCGAACGATTAATTTATATGCATCTCACAGATATATCTGGTTCTTTGCAGATGCACCACATTTGAAGAAAACTACTAGGAATTGTATCTATCATTCAGGTAATTATGTATATTTTGGGGGTCGAAAGGTCCTGGGATTAAGGCCGGAAAAAGGCATTTGTTTTGTTGTTGGTATTCATGTATTTCTTTGAAAAAATGTTAAAAAGCCTTGAGATCACTGATGATTTCTTTTTTTCATCATCATTATTTTTTTTTATTATTATTCACACAATCCGCAGGAATGTGTGTTTGGTTTAGCCTTTCTTCGTCTCGGAATAAAAAATGAACACATTGGTGAATATTTTACGCGGAGTCAATTCATGTGCGAGATTACATGAGAAACTAGCCGAGGCGGTAAAATTTTTATTTATAAAGCGGGTTGACATTGATTTTTAAAAGAATGTCTTAAGATCTAGTGCTCATAATGTTGTATTTATTATAGTGTAGTTAAGTCTAGCTTAAGATAAACGTATTTCATATTCCTGTACAAGTTACCGACTCACACCTTAGGTGGCTAGTGTTTGGAAACGAAACTTCAGGAACGAAAAGTTGTTTAATGGCGCGCCGTTTATTCATTTTTGTGCAAAAGGCGCATATTTCGCTTTCCGTACAAAAGTTTGACTGATTTTTTTCTGCCATTATGAGTCTTATCCCACATGTGTTGGATGTTGGATGGTTACTGGTTACTTGCCGTGGATTTTAATGTATGTATTTAGTCCTTATCTTAGCCTTTCAACTATGGTTTTACATTGATTAAATATCATTTTGGAGCTTAAAACATATTGATTGCATCAATTATAAGGAACTTATAGCTACCACCATCCACATAATCTTTGAGACAAACTAGAAATTCTATCAAAAAACCAGAAATGGCCGTTGACGCAAATGTCCATTTTTCCAACTGAGACGGTTTAAACATGTAAAAAGCTATAATTAGCCTATAGCAGCACTGTAAGGCTTCGTTCTAGTGAACTTTTCGGTTTCACTAGTTGAATTCAGAATTTCCTAAGACCCTAAGCCTTAAGTCGAAGCTAAAGCTGAAGTTCCGTGAGCCTGGAGGCAGTACGTCGAGTTTGAGAAGACTTGTGGTGCGAGTTTGTGAAATTTTTTTTGTCAAAAATCGAAAAGTCTCAATATTTATGTGGGTGATTGTAGCTATAGCTAAATTAGGTGCATTTTGGAAATTCATTCTAAAGACTTTGATTCTATTTTTTATTCCATTTTATTCTATTTCTAAAGTTTTTACCAGTGTTGCTAATGATTTTGTATCTCCATTATGATGATACGATCATCTTGAAATTTGTCATTTCAGATGATTCTTCACCCCAAAAGTCTTGACATCAATCAAATATAATTGTAAACACAGTTTCACTTTATTATAATAGACAACAAAATCATTGGTTACATCACAAATTTATCGCCAATGAAGTCCATAATTTTGCATTTGTTATGTTGTTGAGATTTTTCAAATCGAAGAGAATTAAACTGCGTAGGAGCTTTTATATTATTTAGTATGTATATGTAGAGCCTAGCGTATCTCACATTGGAAAAAAAACACATCACAGAATTAAGACGTAAATCACGAAATTAGGATGTTTTAGCTAATTCATCTTTTGTTCAACCGGGAAAAATTTCCACTTTGTTTATCTGTATTTTTGCAAAGTTATTTTATGGGATAAAAACCATGAGGGTGCCGATAAGCCGCATACACCGTGAAAAGTGCGGGCGTTTTCTGGCGAGTTCAGCGTTTTGAAAAAAATTCAGGTATTCGCCTGAAAAAACCCACATAGAACCGAACAATGCTCGAACAAAAGAAAAAGATTGGTAGAGGACATATATTTTTTTCACTTTCAAAAAATGCAATAAATATAAGAAAGAAAAACAATGTGGTTGCCTAATATATTTTATGTATATATATTAATTATTTACATAATATTATTATAGAGATTTATGAGAATAGCTGTCAGCTCCATTTTCTCAGTTTTAACGTTTATTGTTGTATTAAATAACACAATTTTTGAGGATTGAAGTCCGAAGTACCTGTACTTTTTTTCCTGATGTTACTTCTATTCCGATATGTTTGTGAAGATTTTTGAGAATCACATCCAAGCTGCTACTTTTTATAAATTTCTTGTCTTTCATAAGTGATATTTTTTTCTCATTTGCAAATTTGTTACTTAAAATTGCAGTAATATGATGTGCTGATGGTACAAACAGGACTTGTCTATTGGGTTTAACAGGAATCAATTTTTTGCATACCCAGTGTTGTATCTTTGTTTTTATTATATATATACTTATATATATAGTTAATTGTGTATTCTTTTGTTATTCATGGTTTTTGAAAACAATTTATTAAAAGAAATTAAATAAAAAATATTACTGATATTTTTTTATAGTAAAAGTTCTTTATATATAGTGTTTTTTTAATCGACATCACCCTCTATACTGCTGCTGCCCCTTATAATAGAACATTTCCACAAAAGCGTAGATAGTTGAAAACCTTCTTGTTTCAACTGACAGAAGGTCAGAATAGCCTTCTGGCAGTTGTGAGTGTTTAAGCCGTCCCACTTTCTGGCATAGGCAGATTTTAACCATGTTCTAATTGATTTATTAGGATTGGATTGTGTGTTCAAACCGACAGGTTTTCTTGTTATTTTTAATTAGGAGATGGAAAATGCACGAGAAGTATTTGAAATGATGGAAAACAAATTCTATGGTATCATTTTGCATGTGTAGTTCAAGAAATCAACTCTCGACTGAAATTTGGCTACAAAGTTAACAACCGAACACGTGTTCTTAAGGCCATATTCTGTGATGAACGTGTATAAGGCAGCACAAATATTGAGTAGTTCTATGGCAAATGTGCTCAGAACTTATTACCAACATGATTCACTTGGTACTGCCGACTTATGCGAGTTTATGGATAAATTCTTTGATTGCTGCAATGTCCGAAACCAATTGAGGGACAAAAAAATTGAAGCCATTTTTGTAAACTTCTCGTGATGTTAATGATGAGAACGCTTTGAAATTAAGTATTGTAGATCGAGCAGGAAATTTTACCCAAAGGGCTCGTGATAGAATGTTTTTGTCATGGCAGACATACGAAGGCCTGCAAATATCTGTTCATTCTGCCATTGAAGCAGTTAAATTTTTACTTCAAACTGGTATGCCATTCGTCCTAACCCTATTCGGTCCGCGGATTCCGCCCCCCCCCCCCCCCCCCTCTCAATAACTTTTCATAGGCTTCTCCAAATTGAATCAAACTTAGCACATTTTGACATTCTTTTTAAAGTTTCCGAAAGCCAAATAAAATTTATTTAATATATCGTCCGGTTTATACCTAGTTCGTATTAAAAGTTTCCCGATTTTCGGGTAAAATCCTAAAAAATTGGGAAATTGGATTAATAACGTGTCGAAAACATACAGAAGGATTCTACTTGATGAAAAGATGTTGTCTTGTAAGTTTCATGTTCTATGTATAATCTTAACAAGAGTTATTATATTTTTCCGATTATAAGGATTTCATAGACATTTTTAGGGGTAGTTTTAACTAATAGCCAATACCAAAGCCTCTGAGAGGTATGGGACCTAAAAAATTGGGATGCAGGTGTCTATTAGATAAATATTTAAACTTAGTAAGTATCATAGTCATGCCACATAGCATGAAGGAGTTATTAAAAAAAACCGTCAGGATGGGGCGGAATCCGACTTCCCCCCTTTCCCATCCCGCACCGAATAGGGGTAACAGAGCGCTTCAATCAAGATGTCATATAGTATTTTGGCAGACATAGAGTAATGGGGAGGCGCAATTATAATCCAGATTTGAACCAGTTTGGATATAATTCAAATACCATTCGTATACAGCGTTCTGTTGCCTCCGTCACTGGGAATGCACGTGGTGCTCACAAGCAGAAAAGACGTGTTTCGTGGTATTCAGTTGAGAACACATCCCTAGATAAACGATAAAAAGGTAACTAAAATATAACAAAATATAGCAGTATATATGTGAGTGCTTTACGAAACTCACAATGTCATCAATCATGTGTTAATACCAGGTTTGTCCATGGACTTCTATTTCGTGTTTAGCTACTACATCTTTAGCAAGGGAAAACGATCTAACACGTAAATACAGTGAAATCATATTGGAGAGCAGATTTCTTTCATTCTCTTGCAGTCTTGCAGTAAATTATTTCTAATGCTACAAATATTAATGTTTGAAATGTGAACACAAGTTACTTCTCTAAATGCTTCTTCGGTTTTTTTAAATATTTTTTGAATCGGCATTTTGACAGCTGAGTGTTTTGATAAGTTTGTGGTTATAAATTTCATCAAGAGTAGCATTATTTAATATTTTCACTTTGGCCTGATTGCGTACACTGTTGTAGTCTTTACCTTTTAGTGTTTTTTATCCAGCAAGATATTGCAACCCTCCAAGCTCTCTTTCAGTTATTGGATTTATTGTAATTTCAGTAGTTCGCTTTTCCTTGTTTGTTTTGTAATATCTTATTAGGCCATTTTTGACCAATAAGTGTTGAGCAAGGATTTTGCACAGGTGACACGTGCGTTGACGTATTCATGACTATAGTGCTGAAAAAAGCTGAATAAAATTTGTCTGCGTCATTTTTTAAATCAGTATATCAATATATATTGTATTTATTATAAGTAGCAGCTCATCAGAAGGTGTAGTTGAGTTTTATTGCAATGTGGTACGTACATGTGTTGGGAATCATTTATTTTCTATCACATTCAATTTTGCTTCAAAGTTTCTGGTTCTAAATGCGTTCACAACATCTTTCTTTGAAAATGTCTCACCATGCTTCCTATTCATGTCAGTTCACCTTTACCTTTACAACTTTTTTCGCATGTACTGCATTTGAATTCTGTTAAATTCTAAAAAAATGTTTAAATGTAAGCGAAATATGCTGAAAAAAACATGATCAAAGTTTAAAATTTGTTATCAAATCTACCTCGTCCGTAGTGTTGTCAATTTCTTTTTCAAGTAAGCTATCTAACTCATCTTCATCCATTATTTCAAAAAAAGCATAAAAACATTATTCCCGAACGAAGTCGTCCGCATCGACCATTTTCAACTTGTTTTGCACTTACTTTAGTCACGTGACCAAAATACAAGCGTTTTGAAACATGTATCTCAGAACAATAGAAAAGAACAATAGGGCGCTAAACCATAGTTTTTTCTAGAGACTATGGACACTGAAATATGTAAGCATGTTTTCATAACATCTTAAACGTTTCCATGAGAACTGTGAAATTTTACTTTAGCTTGATATGTTCTTCTTTTTTTTCATGTTCAGCCTGAAGTTGTTCTTACTTTTTCATTTTTATATTTTGAGTTTTTTATTTACCTTTAGCGCAAATCAGTCTTGCTAAGTCTGATTTTTTAAGCTATTATCAGCCTTAATGTTCTTATACAATTGTTCTAAAAAATGTAGAGTGTCTGTTTTTTACATTTTTATGCTAAATTGTTTTTAATTTTTTGGTTAGGAATTGTCTTGTACTCTACTGGAACAAAAAGTTGTATACACTTATTGTTCAATATAGATTAATTTTTTTTTTTTAGTTGTTGGAAATAATGACTATGAAGAAATTTAAACATGGTGCAATTCCAACATTGAACATTGCTGTAAAAGGTTTCACTAAAAATGTTACATCAAGACCACCAAGAAAGATTTTGACTACTCCTACAACTAATAATCTCTATTACAAAAACCTAAAAGATTTAAACACATGCATTAAAAGTCTTGAATGGTTGAAAGACAACTTTAACTTATGATGCTACAACATTTAAAAAATTTACACAACCATGGAGTGAAACAATTTGTAATTCCTGTAGTAAATTGCCAAGGAACAGAAAAAATATGCCAAAATTACAGAAAGAAGATTGGCCACCTGGGCTAAAGTCAAGGTACTTTTATCTGCTGCACTGCACCACAACGAGTTGTTATTAGCCTGAAAAATGAACGCTTAAAACTACTGTCAAAATTAGAGAAAATGAGGCTAGAGTTAAAAACAACAAACAGCAGAGTGGATGCAGAGCTCCATAACGACTTTGTCAAAATTATGTCCAACACTAACGTCAAAATTACACCATTCGTGAATCTATTTTGGCAATAACAGAAGAAAATGGCATCAGTTAGTGCATCAGGGGTACGTTACCATCCAATGATGATTCGTTTTTGTCTATCACTTTGGTCTAAATCGCCATCAGCCTATGAAGAAATAAGAAATACAAATACAAATACACTGACATTACCTAGCACTAGAACTTTAAGAGAAAAAACAGAATATAGCAGTTTCATTGGTAACCAAAGATATATTTTCCTGTTTTTTCTACTTGTGCATAGTTGTAAACATCCTGCTTACATCGATAATCCGTAGAAAAATATGGTCTGAAAGTCTTTTGTTATAGCTCTTTGTTTACGGCAATCAAGGTCACGTGATCAATGTAAACCCACCGTAATCAAAATAAAAACATGGTAGCTAGCGACATTAGCACTGGTGAGGCTACATTGAAAATATTTGTGTGAGAAATTATATTCCAAGTACCAAGTAGAACAGGCGAATTCTACGAGAAATGGAGAAAAGATAGGTTAGCTGTGTTACTAAAATTTCGTCAAGTTGGCGAAGTATTAAAAGAAAGAATTAAAAATGGAAAGATTTAAATCTGTGAAAAGCATTTTTCTGAGAAAGATATAGAGTTTACAAGTAAGTTTACTTCAATGGTGCATACAAACTAGCTAGATTATGTGTGGGGAGAAGGAGGGGAGAGAAGAATCTTTTAGCTTTATACTGTGCAGTTTACCTATTAATATAGTTTGTATATTTTCTACAAACATTACCACAAATGTACTGCCAGCCATCCAATTCTATTTAATTTATATTATCAGGATGTTCTCGCAGGAGTTATGATGGACTTTTTGCACTTTATCGGCAAATGTTTTAGCAACTGCTCAAATAGGTTGATGCATTTAGGACAATTTTGCCAACATCTGCGTGAAAATCCTCAGCAAGGCGTTGACTTCACACCACAAGAGCTTAAGCACGTGCTTAACAAACCCTCTGATGCTTTTGTATCCCTGGCATAGAAAAAGCCGACGTTGACGAGTATATTGTTATGGTGAGATCTAACGTCAATGCATTGGTCTAACAACAAGTGAGAAACTTCGGTTCTCCCAAAGTACAGCTAAGGTACAGCTGTCTCTGTGGATCTTGTGGAAGAAAAAGATAGTGTTGACCTTTCAGCCTGATGCGGAAGAGAAGACCCTCTCACGATGCATACATTAGGACCGATAAGGTCTTCAGCAGCAACGTCAATGAGAAGTTCCAAGTCATTGATTTAGATGAGTTGCTGGATACTATGTTTACACAGATTAAAAGCATGTGAAGCACCCCGCTCTACTAAAGAGCGGTTTTGCTATAGCGAATCATGCATTTGGATGTTAATTTTCATAAACTACAATTCATAAGACGTCCTTCATACATCGAGCTGCCTGCATGAATCAGTGAAAAGAAGGCAATCATCAGCCCTAAGAATAAGGATCAGGAGTGCTTCAAGTATACCTTCATAGCATCACTGCACAATGAAGAGAAAACCACACCCAGAACGCGTCGCAAAGCTGAAGATTATGAGCATGGGCTTCCCGATGGCAGTACATCTATATCCAGGTTTTAAAAGAACGACGCAGACATCGCGGTACTGCCTATCACGGAGAAGAGCATTAACACTCTGCGAAAATCTGACTACAGCTTATCACAGATGGTAAGATGACGTGTTATACCAGCATCAAGAACGGCTCTATACAGCTAAGTTGTGAGACCTCTAAGAATCACAAAGTCCTGATTTTTTTTAAACCGCATCTAGGCTATCGTTACAGTGAAGTTAAGAGATAAACACTATGAATACGGTATAGATCACGAGGTAGTCTAAGTGACAATGTCACAAGAGAGCGAAAAATAGTTAACACATCACGATGGTCAGACGCAATTAAAGGTTCTTTTGCCATCTACGCAGACTTTGAGAGCCTTCGCAATCCTGTAGAGGTTAGCAGAGAAATGGATCTATCTAAACCCTACACGAAGAAGATGAATAAGCACATACTACCAGGGTTGCGTATATACAGTAAGTTTTTCTACGGTGACGTACGAGACCCGTTAAAGGTTTACCGTGGTAAAGACTGTAGCCAACTCCGGTGAAGAGCAGGTCTACAGGAAGATAGACTTAAGTTTTATTAAAAACAACAGATTTCTTGCGTCAAACCTAGACAAGCTATCAAGCAACCTGAGTGATGAACAGTGCTGATATCTTCGATGGTTCTTCAAGAGGGAAGATACTTTCAATCTGATTCGACATAAAGGTGTCCCCTAAGAGTACATGGATGACTGGCACGTTACAAGCAGACGACGTTTCCAGCAAAGAGGAAGTTCTATAGTAAGCTGAACATGGAAGAAAGTTTTACTGAAGACCACGAGCATTCGCAACAGGTGTGGAATTGTATCACATCAGAGTGTGATGAGGTTGTGCTGAGCGATTACCATCTACTCGACTATGGTTTTGTTGTTTTTGGGAGTTGTCTTTGACAACCTGAAGGACAAGTGCAAGTGCATCGTACACATCAGAGCTCCTCATCAGGCTATTATGCACGACCTTATGCTGAAAGAAGTTCAGCGAGTCATTCAACTCACGCAGAGTCCTTGGCTCGAGGCTTAAATTGTTAAGAATTGAAGCTAAAAACGAGCTTGAGAAGGACTTTTTCAACCTCGTGAACTGCTCTGTATTCAGTAAACTTTTGGCATCATTGTAATGTGAAACACGTGACAAGCCAGGGGAGGCACCTTAAGCTGGTGGCGAGGAACGTCACAAGATGTGCTCGTTTTAACAAGGATCTCATGTTTCACTACGACTACACTACGACTACATGCAACTAAAATATCGCAGTCAATTACAGCTCTTCTACACTGATACAGACAGCTTCGTCTACCATCTACGTACGGAGAACTTCTACAAGGATATAGCTAACAATGTGGAAAAGAGATTTGACACAAGCGCCTACAGTAAGGATGGTGCGAGACCACTTCCAATGGGTGAAAACAAGAAGGTTGTAGATCTGATGAAGGACGAACTAATTGAAAAAGCATGACAAAATTTGTCGCACTCTATGCCTACATATTTTAAAGCGTCGAAGAGGAAGATGGGAAGTGCAAAGGTGTTAAAAATGTATTGTGAAGAAATCTATCACCTTCGAAGACTAAAATAGGCGCTTGTATGAAGGCGTACTGTATACAAAAGCCAGATTCTTATCTAGAACCGCAAGCACCAAGTCTAAATACGGGAAGTGAACAAAAACACTGGCGCGTACGCTATGCTCGTACATAAATGAGAATACTATTGAAGATCGTCTAGACATTCATCAGGCTTGCGTAGCTTGCGCTAGGCCTTGCGATATTTATATGATATTTTAGGTACTGAAATTTTATAAGAAATATGTCAACCATAGCCTATATAATATAGATGAGCGACAGTGCACAACAATGTGATCCGGTAGGGCAAAACGTGCAAGAACGGTGTGCAATTACTAAGCCAGTGAAGCATTCAGGGCGAGTAACCCAAGGTCACAAGTTAGCAGCACCGATAAAGAAGATAAAGGAAGAACTGCTAGTGCAGTCTGCGACAATAAAGGGGAACAGCTGAAGTATGTCTGTGGAAGTTGTCTTCTTCTCAACCGTCGGTTCTTTTACGCGTGCATTATCATCTACCTATGTGCCTAGCGCTATACTAGCTGGTGCTGTTAGTATGTTTTTGTTGTACCCCTGAATTTTCCCAATGTGTACCGAGCATAAACACTACATACACTCTAACGGACTTGCTATGCTTTGTCAAACCTTTGGAAGTAAGACCATGTCTTGTGGGTATGATGAATTTTGCATAATCACCATTAACTTGTTGCCACCACTCCCCATTGGTTAACGAAGCATCTTTATCTCTTGTACACACCGTTAGGGTTTGCACTATACTTACTCACATTTGGGCAAATCCTGATGTTGAGTAATTTATATTGTACCCATTAAACCCATTATCGAATGGCACAGGAATTTTCACTCTTTCGAGAATGCGTCGCATTTGGTAGTAAATATGGAATTGGAAGTGGCAGGGATCCCTTCATATGCTTGATAGAGACGCCGAGGGCTGTATTTGCACAATGCACTGCTAAGTTAACCTGAGTTTGGCAGAACTCTAGTGCCTGCCTAGATTGCCATGTTGTTTTTGTCATATATAAATTTACGTGCAGTAGCTGCAACGCTACATAGTACCGTGAATTTCACGCTACCTGAAGGTAAGAGCAGGAGATCATATCGGACACTCTCCACTTACATGTAAATCTATGTTGCCTAGCAACAGTGTTGTGTCTAATCAAGTACGTGTATGTGAAAGCCGTCAATTATTGCTTGACGACTTTTTTGTTTTGGCTTGTGAAAGTCGAGCTCGAATTAAAAGGAAACTTACTCATTATGCGTGATACGCATTGGCATAATTGATTGTTCGTTGTGTTTTATAAATTATTTATGTTTATATTCTAGCGCTGTAATTTTTTAATTTAGCTGTAACTTGATAATGGGTGTTTACCCGAAACGCGTCGGAAAACTTCGTATAAAATATCGGCTTCTTTATGAACAAAATTTCGTTTTGCGACAGTTTGCCTTCTTCTAAGGTAGTCTTCATAATTTAAAATAAATTTTCACTTCTCCACTTGTTCTGCGGTATAACTATTTTCACTTCCCTTACTATCTTATATCTGAACTTTTGGTTTAACAGAACGAACATATTCATAATAAATTTTAAAAGAAACAAAAAATCATCGGTTCACTTCTGCGGCCTTCCTGAAAATGATAGTTTAAAAAATATTTCGGTGGCGAGAAAGGCGACAAAATACCAAAAAGATTTGGCATTAATCGCCTTCTTACCACCGACGATGATTCAAAAAAAATTATCGCCTTTCAGTTTTCAATGAAGCGACGAGTCCAAGGGTAGGCTTTAGGTCATAATAGTGCTAATCGGACAACGTAAACAAGTGAAGTGCGCTTCAAGTACTTTAGTATTACTACAGTCCAAATGTGTAACCAAGAAGATGTTTAAGGTCTATTTTTAGATGAAAAAGCATCAAAATGGAGTAAAACATACTATTACATCATATCATAAAATAAATTGGCACAGAGCTAACAAGGCTTTTAAAGTTTCACCAACTAGGGGGTGAAGCATTGTACTTTTTTTAAAAGACATTTTGCTAGGAGGAAAATCCTAGAGAACTTTAAAATTATTGAGCTACAAACGATAGGAATAAAAAAACTTACTTCGTTCGTTCGTTCGTTTCTTCGTTCGTTCGTTTCTTCGTTCATTCGTTCATTCGTTCATTCGTTCATTCGTTCATTCGTTCATTCGTTCATTCGTTCATTCGTTCATTCGTTCATTCGTTCATTCGTTCATTCGTTCATTCGTTCATTCGTTCATTCGTTCATTCGTTCATTCGTTCATTCGTTCATTCGTTCATTCGTTCATTCGTTCATTCGTTCATTCGTTCATTCGTTTCGTTCATTCGTTCATTCGTTCATTCGTTCATTCGTTCATTCGTTCATTCGTTCATTCGTTTCATTCGTTCATTCGTTCATTCGTTCATTCGTTCATTCGTTCATTCGTTCATTCGTTCATTCGTTCATTCGTTCATTCGTTTCATTCGTTCATTCGTTCATTCGTTCATTCGTTCATTTGTTCATTCACTCACAAATTCATTATTCATACAACCCGCAGGAATGTGTGTTTGGTTTAGCCTTTCTTCGTCTCGGAATAAAAAATGAACACATTGGTGAATATTTTACGCGGAGCCAATTCATGTGCGAGATTACATGAGAAGCTAGCCGAGGCGGTAAAAATTTTATTTATAAAGCTGACATTGATTTTTAAAGGAATGTCTTAAGATCTAGTGTTCATAATGTTGTATTTATTATAGTGTAGTTAAGTCTAGCTTAAGATAAACGAATTTTATATTCCTGTACAAGTTAACGACTCACACCTTAGGTGGCTAGTGTTTGGAAACGAAACTTCAGGAACGAAAAGTTGTTTAATGGCGCGCCGTTTATTCATTTTTGTGCAAAAGGCGCATATTTCGCTTTCCGTACAAAAGTTTGACTGATTTTTTCTGCCATTATGAGTCTTATCCCACCATGTGTTGGATGTTGGATGGTTACTGGTTACTTGTCGTGGATTTTAATGTATGTATTTAGTCCTTATCTCAGTCTTTCAACTATGGTTTTACATTGATTTAATATCATTTTGGAGCATAAAACATATTGATTGCATCAATTATAAGGAACTTATAGCTAGCTATAGCTAAATTAGGTGCATTTTGGATATCCATTATGATGATACGATCATCTTGAAATTTGTCATTTCAGATAATTCTTCACCCCAAAAGTCTTGACATCAATCAAATATAATTGTAAACACAAGGTTTCACTTTATTATAGACAACAACATCATTGGTTACATCACAAATTTATCACCAATGAAGTCCAGAATTTTGCATTTGTTATGTTGTTGACATTTTTCAAATCGAAGAGAAATAAGCTGCGTAGGAGCTTTTATATTATTTAGTATGTATATGTAGAGCCTAGCGTATCTCACATTGGAAAAAAAACACATCACAGAATTAAGACGTAAATCACGAAATTAGGACGTTTTAGCTAATTCATCTTTTGTTCAACCGGGGAAAATTTCCACTTTGTTTACCTGCAATTTTGCAAAGTTATTTTATGGAATAAAAACCATGAGGGTGCCGATAAGCTGCATACACTGTGAAAAGTGCGAGCGTTTTCTGGCGAGTTCGACGACGATAGAACCGAACAATGTCCGAATAAAAAAGAAAGATTCACAAAAACACTCAATGATTCACCACAAATTATTTAAAAAAGTATAAAAATTAAAATGAACTAACTATGTGGTAGCGAAGTGCTTAAAAGTAGTAATAAAAGGATGGCAGAGGACATATATTTTTTTCACTTTCAAAAAATGCAATAAATATAAGAAAGAAAAACAATGTGGTTGCCTAATATATTTAATTATTTACATAATATTGTCATAGAGATTTATGAGAATAGCTGTCAGCTCCATTTTCTCTGTTTTAACGTTTATTGTTGTATTAAATAACACAATTTTTGAGGATTGAAGTTCGAGGTAGCTGTACTTTTTTTCCTAATGTTACTTCTATTCCGATATGTTTGTGAAGATTTTTGAGAATCACATCCAAGCTGCTACTTTTTATAAATTCCTTGTCTTTCATAAGTGATATTTTTTTCTCATTTGCAAATTTGTTACTTAAAATTGCAGTAATATGATGTGCACACAGGACTTGTCTATTGGGTTTTACAGGAATCAATTTTTCGCATACCCAGTGTCGTATCTTTGTTTTTATTGTATATATACTTATGTATATAGTTAATTGTGTATTCTTTTGTTATTCATGGTTTTTGAAAACAATTTATTAAAAGAAAATAAATAAAAAATATTACTGATATTTTTTTATAGTAAAAGTTCTTTATATACAGTGTTTTTTTAATCGACATCACCCTCTATATGCAAGTACTGCTGCTACCCCTTATAATAGAACATTTCCACAAAAGCGTAGATAGTTGAAAACCTTCTTGTTTCAACTGACAGAAGGTCAGAATAGCCTTCTGGCAGTTGTGAGTGTTTAAGCCGTCCCACTTTCTGGCATAGGCAGATTTTAACCATGTTGTAATTGATTTATTAGGATTGGATTGTGTGTTCAAACCGACAGGTTTTCTTGTACTTGTTGGTTGTAAATCACAAATGTCTTACTTGTTGTGTTGGAAGTCAAAATTGTTACGTTAATTGTTTACGCGACTTACTTTGGAATTAAATTTGCTTTTTTGCTAAACATTCCATCGAAATTGATCAACATCACGGATTTCGTGTGTTGAAACTGCTCGATATATATTTTTGTTTCTTATAATACAACACTGGTCACGTAAGTACTCGCTGTTTTTATGCAATAATCCATTTTTTAAGCATTAACGTATTAAAATTCGATGAAATATAAAACGCCAGTTATTTTATTCATCGTTACCTTTTAGTATTTGCGAAATCTGATTGGCTAATAAACGATGCATTTTTTCTATATTTTCAAAAAACAGTGCAATAAAAGAAACAAAAACATTACAAATAAAAGAATTGGATTAACAATGATAGAATAACAATCAAACGCTTTTTATTTTTTTATAAGAACAAACGAAAATGTGTACAAAAGATATTAAAGAAACAAACGAAAAAAGTGAAAAGCAAGAGTGGTCAAAATTGAACTATATGGCACGATTTGCATCAAGTATCAAGTTAAAAATATTGAGTCCTTCATTGTGAACGCAAAAAAATGAAAACACATTAAAGCCTAATTAATGTTATAGATATTGGTGTGTATCGATATAATTGAGTGTAAAAGAAAACATCACCAGTTTCATCAATTAAATATATTGACGACGTTTCGGCCGTATACGGTCATTATCAAGTCATTTACAAATACTATTTCGTAAAAGATTATTTAAACATTACGATGCAATATTTCTATTCAAAGCGGGTTTATCCCTATGGATTAATAAACTCTCCTTCAGTTCTAGATCGTAATTGTTCCTAGCGGTGGAGAGTATCGAATTCTCAAAACAAGGCCTAGACTGACAGTATAAAACATGTTCGTATACGGCTGAAAAATAAGGACTTTTGGTCGTTTTTCCGGTTACAGCTGAGATCCCCATGTGTTCACTGGCTCTTACCTTCAAATGTCGTAATGTCTTGCCAATATAGATAGCGTAGCAGCTATCAAAGGCTACTGGGAACTGAATATTTGTTATGAAATCTTGGTTTTCCACAAGAGGCAGAGACACAGATATTAAAAACTAACCACCACAACGGTTGCATTAAGTCTTTCAACTTCTTTTTGCAGAGGTAAAAAAGCAGAATGGTGCTGAATACGAACCATTTTCCTTCGCAGTGATGCAGGCAGCTATAGACAGGTACTTAAAAGAGAAAGTCTATCATTTGTCAATTTTAAAATCCAGGAAAGTTAACTCCCTAAAGAAGAGCCAGCATGCTGTGCGAAAGTGGGATGGAAAGAAAGCCTAGTAAATCTGAAAGTTTAACATAGGAGAAAAAGAATATTTTGTAGGATTGTGGTCAGCTATGTTTGAACACCCCAATGGCTATCATAAATACGCTATGGTGGATAATAACACAACACTTCGCGTTAAGAGGTCGACAAGAACACCATCAAATGAAACTCGAGGATTTAAAAAAAAGCAAATAGTGGAGTAGAATATATGACATATACAAGGAATAACAAAAAACACGTCAAAAAGGACTTCACGGAAAATAAAGGCTGCAGATGCCGAAAATGATCGCCACATGAGATCAAGATGCCCAGTTAGTCGATCCAAAACATATATTAGCAAACGACCAAATGAGCTTCGAAGATGTGGACCATCTTATCTTTCTGTAATCAAACCTCACTCTGACGGGTGAAAATAAACTAGATTCCTTAATGAAAAATACGATCGAACACTTACATTTATCTCGTTCGAACAAAAAATTCACCAACTATTCAGTACGCAAAACTTTTGTAAAAAAAGTCCAAAAATGACTGACCATAACAACAAGAGTGGACTCGATGCATACGACACAGGCGACAAACAACAGCAGAAGTAGTAGGTTTTCAATTGTATTCAGAACGCTCCAAATAAAAACAAGAAAGAAATTCGTCTTAGACATCTGCGTACTAATCTGAGTAAACCGAGAGATCCGTGTCTGTGCGCCTGTTTTGGACAACTCGCCCAATCTATGTAACAGCGAATTTATTTCAAAATTTAAAACTCCGGTTTAAATGTTCTGTAGTTATTGTCTTTGAACAAAAACTAACATAATTTCCTTTACCAAATAAACATGTTGACGTCAATTTAGTGTGATTACGTGATGTAAAAGTAGCCGGTGGACCCAGCGTCGAAACGCCGGGTAAAGCCAGAAGTAACTGTGTTACCAGGCGTCCTACACATGGTGGAGCGATTAATAAGAACCGTAAACTGTGCAACACGATCAGGTGGAGCACTTTAGTAAAAGTATGCAGTGTGTCCATGTTTCGGGTGTAATATATTTTTCAAAAAATAACTTTACTGCAACTTCAGCGGAAATAAAAACACAGTTTATAATCTGTTGTTACCCTGTCATAGCAAAAACAATCAGTCAATATTATACTATTTTGCGAAAAAGGTTTCCGTGAAAATTTAAAACTTAATCGCGACCCGGTCTGAGCATTTGTACAGAGGGTATATATATATTCACCTTGTCACACATTCGTATCGGTAAGTAATATACTTTTCCAAAAAAACTTTATTTTAGCCTCCGTTTAAATAAAAGCACACAAAACTGTCCGTTGTTAATAGTAACAGTACAGTTAAACCGTGTCGCACATTCGTTTAGGCGTAATACACTTTTCCAAAAAAACTTTATTTTAGCCTCCGTTTAAATAAAAGCACACAAAACTGTCCGTTGTTAATAGTAACAGTACAGTTAAACCGTGTCGCACATTCGTTTAGGCGTAATACCCTTTTCCAAAAAAACTTTATTTTAGCCTCCGTTTAAATAAAAGCACACAAAACTGTCCGTTGTTAATAGTAACAGTACAGTTAAACCGTGTCGCACATTCGTTTAGGCATAATACCCTTTTCCAAAAAAACTTTATTTTAGCCTCCGTTTAAATAAAAGCACACAAAACTGTCCGTTGTTAATAGTAACAGTACAGTTAAACCGTGTCGCACATTCGTTTAGGCGTAATACACTTTTCCAAAAAAACTTTATTTTAGCCTCCGTTTAAATAAAAGCACACAAAACTGTCCGTTGTTAATAGTAACAGTACAGTTAAACCGTGTCGCACATTCGTTTAGGCGTAATACCCTTTTCCAAAAAAACTTTATTTTAGCCTCCGTTTAAATAAAAGCACACAAAACTGTCCGTTGTTAATAGTAACAGTACAGTTAAACCGTGTCGCACATTCGTTTAGGCATAATCCCCTTTTCCAAAAAAACTTTATTTTAGCCTCCGTTTAAATAAAAGCACACAAAACTGTCCGTTGTTAATAGTAACAGTACAGTTAAACCGTGTCGCACATTCGTTTAGGCGTAATACACTTTTCCAAAAAAACTTTATTTTAGCCTCCGTTTAAATAAAAGCACACAAAACTGTCCGTTGTTAATAGTAACAGTACAGTTAAACCGTGTCGCACATTCGTTTAGGCGTAATACCCTTTTCCAAAAAAACTTTATTTTAGCCTCCGTTTAAATAAAAGCACACAAAACTGTCCGTTGTTAATAGTAACAGTACAGTTAAACCGTGTCGCACATTCGTTTAGGCATAATACCCTTTTCCAAAAAAACTTTATTTTAGCCTCCGTTTAAATAAAAGCACACAAAACTGTCCGTTGTTAATAGTAACAGTACAGTTAAACCGTGTCGCACATTCGTTTAGGCGTAATACACTTTTCCAAAAAAACTTTATTTTAGCCTCCGTTTAAATAAAAGCACACAAAACTGTCCGTTGTTAATAGTAACAGTACAGTTAAACCGTGTCGCACATTCGTTTAGGCGTAATACCCTTTTCCAAAAAAACTTTATTTTAGCCTCCGTTTAAATAAAAGCACACAAAACTGTCCGTTGTTAATAGTAACAGTACAGTTAAACCGTGTCGCACATTCGTTTAGGCATAATACCCTTTTCCAAAAAAACTTTATTTTAGCCTCCGTTTAAATAAAAGCACACAAAACTGTCCGTTGTTAATAGTAACAGTACAGTTAAACCGTGTCGCACATTCGTTTAGGCGTAATACACTTTTCCAAAAAAACTTTATTTTAGCCTCCGTTTAAATAAAAGCACACAAAACTGTCCGTTGTTAATAGTAACAGTACAGTTAAACCGTGTCGCACATTCGTTTAGGCGTAATACCCTTTTCCAAAAAAACTTTATCGCAACTTCGGTTTACACAAAAACACAGGAAATGGCCTTTCATTACCCAGTACAGCTAAAACAATCACTCAGCAATTTTATTTTGTAGAATAAGCTTTCATGACAGTAAAAGTGTAGCTAACTGTATTTAGCATAGGATGTATTGATTATGAATTTTGTTGTAAGCCAAACTGCATATGGCTGCTTTCATTTTTTAGCCAGAGCTAACTAGCTAGATAGCCACAACTCAATATAAAAAATAAATAATAATATAACAAACTTAGTAAAACATTAAAAAGATAGGAATAAATAAGGATAGCTATAGCTAGCTAGCCGGCTTTACCAGGATGCTACTTCGAAGGTCTATGTTCATAGTCAAAACCTTAAAATTGGTTGTTTAAAATTTAAACATGGCTAGAAAACGTGATAATATATTTATCTTAACACACAGACAGACAACGGCTTTTAGCGTATTTTAATGGCCACTTTGCCCTTAACAAATAATCGATGAATCATTTGTTGTTCACAAAGTCCTAAGTTTGGCCATGCAACAAACCGTAAAAGTTGTAAAGAAAGAAGAAGGAAGAATGCTGCCTATTTGAAATATATGCGTATCCGCATATGAACAATACACAACCACGCTGGAACAACTCAACAAAACGCAATTCTTTCTCCTGCTGCACCAAAAAGAAAACGCGTACGCATCATCTCATGCAGTATCACATCACAAGAACAATAAAAAAACATTTTCATATTTATTTAAATAGTTACAAATTTTGTAGTTGCTCCTCACTCGTTTCAATACTATTCGAAATGTTATTTTTCACTTGTTAGAATTATATCTCAAGAAGAAACTTTAAAGAAAACTTTTTTTCTTCCTCCTCCCTAGACCACACTCATCCATAGAACTACACTCCTCCATAGAACTACACTCCTCCGTAGAACTACACTCCTCCATAGAACACACTCCACAATAGAATTACACTCCTCAATAGAACTACACTCCTCCATAGAACTACACTCTGTCAATATGTCAAAATTTCAAATATTAAGTGTAACGATGAGTTGTTTCCTCGTGCAATATGGCTTATTTTACTCGTTCTTTTATAACTATAACTTTAACAAATCGGTACCATGCGATATCTACTACTTGTTAACCGTCTGGATTTTGCAAGTTGGCAATACAGATTTTTAGGCATTCTGATTGGCTTAGCGGTCTTGACGACGGGCCGATATGGAGCGTATTGCCCGTCGTCAAGAAAAATGGTAGCTTAAAATGTAAACTAGCCCGAAAAAACAAGTTTCAAGAGGCATTGGAAATGAATATATATCTAACTCCTACAATACATTTTTCGATAAAAACATTTTCATAGGATAGAAACAACAACAATGTCAATGCCAGATTCAGCAATATTCTGTCTGGATGCTTCTTCAACATGGCTAGTTAACTAGCTACATTGTCGATAAAAAAAGATGATCTGATATCCAGTTTATCGACAATACTAAATACAGGACGACGAATTTCTAACAAATGCGTCCCCCTCATTTTCAGACTCGTTCCTTCATCTTTTTGTTACTCAGTCAACATAAAAGTTGTCGAAGCCCATGTTATTCTGGGATAACTAGCTAGCTAGTTGAAAAATTTACTTCAATATTCGCTGTAACTAAATTTTATTTCCATATTCAACTTACACATTATTCTGTAGGTGTCGAACATCGTAATGCTTTGTTTAAAAGGATTTATTCTATAGGGACTTTTAAATTTTGCATAGAATGTTTGTTTTTAGACAGGACTGTTTCGAATTTTGACCTCGAGTGTTAACAAAAGTAGTGCTAGTGAATTATATTATTATAAGAACACTAAACCCAAATTCTTATTTTTTTATTTTTATCTAACTTAGAAGGTTGACCAATACAATAATAACAGATTACCCCGTGCTATAACGAAAATATCGCCCTCAGTGATTGCACCGACCTCGAAAGCTTGGTCGGCACTTAGACCTCGGGCGATATTGTGCGGTACAGCCCGGTGTAATCGGTTATTATTGTATTAATATTCTAGCTATGAGGTCTGAACATACTTTAAATGGTAACTTCTAGTTACCTCTCTTATAAAGTATCACATTACTATTGTTTTAGAAATATTCACATAAGGATTAACTTTATTAATAAAATGTGCTTTTAACTTCATGTGATTCAAGTATAAAAATTCTATTCCTAGAGCATGTCATACCATCTCTTTAATAATAGTATTTAATGCGTTTAAAAGAGTTGCGCCACAGATTTAGTTCGGAAAATTATTGCAAGACCCGATTTTTACGGATTTTACGCAGCTGAATTTTGGAATCACGGCAGAACCCGATAAAAAGCTGACGAAGACCATTTTGGTTTGGAAGGGATGGTGTTAGGCTTGTAGATCTCCCTTTAACCTTTTTCTCTTCTAAATCTTTGTATCTATAGGTATAGGAATATTTATTTTCTTTATGTTTTCACATGTTAAAATAAACGTTTTCTAGCCATGTATAAATCTTAAACAAACCAATTTTTGAAGCTGAAGCTAGCTAGCTACCTATCTATACATAGACTTATTTATTCCTATTCTTCTATAGTTTTTATTCAATTTGGTATATTAATATTTCTCTTCATATTGGGGATGTGACTATCTAGCTAGCTCTATAGCTACCTCTGGCTAAAAAGTGCAAGTAGTCAAATGCAGTTTGGTTCAATAAAATTCTTAATCAATAATAGAGGTAGCTATACCTTTTATTACTGTCTTGAAATCTTATTCTACAAACTAAAATTGCTGAGTGATTGTTTTATCTGGACGGGGTAACAACAGGCTTTTCCAGTGTTTTTATTTAAACCGAAGTTGCAATAAAGTGTTTTAGGAAAAGGGTAATACGCCTATACGGATATGCAACATGGTTTACCTGTACTCAGCGCTCTGCCTATTATCACGATTAATTTTTGAACTTTTACGGGAACCTTTTCCGCAAAATAAAACAATGTTGCACGATGCACGATGTTTTTGCTTCAACGCTTCAAACAGGTTGTAAACTGTGATTTTATTTTGAAATTTTACGAAAACTTTTCCACAACATCAAATTATGGAGTTGTAACGACGGCCTGTTTCCAGTATTCTTCTTTAAACGGAAGCTGCGATAAAGTTTTTTTGAAAAGTGCACTGGATGTGTGGCACATTTTACGGCTCTTATTAAGCGCTCCCCCCTGAAATATTCACGGGTAAAAGGCAGTAGAAGCGGTTCAACAGGTGGATCAGAAATATGTTGCTGTTAATCGTTCTAGAGGGATCGCACATCAAAGAAGAAAAATTATTTAGAAGGTACCAACCCATATTCTGGAATAGCAGACGACCATTCTCTATGTTAGCCTCGACGGATTTTTTTTTCTAGATCCTTTGATTTGATTT
Source organism: Hydractinia echinata (assembly GCA_030067915.1). NCBI lineage: Eukaryota > Metazoa > Cnidaria > Hydrozoa > Anthoathecata > Hydractiniidae > Hydractinia > Hydractinia echinata. The sequence goes on from JASGCC010000209.1 coordinate 368,093, forward strand.
AACTTATGTTGTTAATTCTTATTCTTTTCTCTTTTTACCCGGGTCATGCAGCAACAACATATCCAATGCGATGGTTGTACACTGCAATACTTTTAAGCATATATTTTGTGGTGTGACTGGTTGTCATATAAAACAGTACATAGTTAAGATCTGACATAACAGAAGTTATAATAATACCTAAGCAAGCATATCTTGCTGGTAGCTAGATTATCCCTACAAACAATAGCCGTAATATGTCTGTGTGTTTAAAATGATTGCGCACAGCTTAAACTTTTAATCTTTCCGCTGCGTTATTTTAAAATTTTAATTTTATTTTGTCATGAAGTTAAAAGCACATTTTATTAATAAAGTTAATCCTTATGTGAATATTTCTAAAACAATAGTAATGTGATACTTTATAAGAGAGGTAACTAGAAGTTACCATTTAAAGTATGTTCAGACCTCATAGCTAGAATATTAATACAACTAGTCGATAAAGCCCGTAGAGAAATCCACTTAGGCAAAAGGTCAATAAAAAGAAAGTTGTTTTAGATGTTTTGCTGACGTCAGCAGTGCAGTGCAGATAAAAAAATTAGCGAAATTTGTTTATTCTTTGTCTGTAATGTGTAGAGGTTGAAACGCTGGTCAAAATAATGTACAGGATCATATGTTATCGACGAACGCCTAAGGAGATATCAGGGGATTAAAAATTTTGCCGACGTCAGCAAAGACCTGTCAAAACCTTAAAAAAATTTTTTAGAAAATTGTATACCTATTGCCTTCATCGTATAGATCTTGAAACGCTGAGCAAGAAAATGTATAGGATCATGTACTTTTGATAAACGGTTGCAGAGATAATAGGGTTTGAAGGTTGTTTGATGACGTCACCAACCCGTCCATTCCGAAACGGATTTGGGGACCCAGGTTTGGGAAAATTACCCAAATTGGTCCCAGGTGGTCCCTAGTTACCCACGCGGTGAAAAATCATTGACGTCACCACCTCGTTTCCAAGTTATTTGGCCTCAAAGTTTTAGGTGCACTGTAATGACTTCATTAATTTAATATAGGATATTGACGTTAAAGTAGTGTTATTGACGTCGCGCCGTAACGTCAGAAAATTAACATTTGAGACATGCATTTTTCGGCTACATCAAAGGAAAATGAACACATCAACTTTGCCTGTCACAGACAGACAGACAGACACACTTAGCGTATTACTAGTCGATTAGGCCCGTGGAAAAATCCACTCAGGCAGAAGAACAATGAAAAATTAGAAGATTTTAGGAATTTTGATGACGTCAGCAGTGTCCTGTTCATCTACATAAAAATTGAATGCGTTTTTGATAGTTGGAAAGGCCTGTGGAAAAATGACAAAAAAGCAGTAAAAATAAGGATAACTTACGAAAACGATAATGTTACGAAAAAGAAAACTTGGGATTTTGTTTTCCATAAACCTCCATAAACCTAAAAAATAATAAATTATGATGATAATACTTTCCTATTTTTGTTTCCTGTAAAAAGATAATTCAATGGTTACATACAGACCGTATAATATTAATATATTGGTAAGTAAGTTACCTGCAGTTGATGCTTCTTGAGTCTTTTCAATACCAAAAATATGTGATGCAATTTTCACATGGCATGCCCTGACTTTTAGTTCATGAATTATCTCCTTAAAAAGAAAATAATCCACCTAACGAAGCGCGCCACGGGAAGTCATGGGGCTTTGCGCTTCAACCTAAAAAAGAAAAAGAAAAGTGCTTAAAGTACGTAGTGTACACACGGAACTGGCTTATTATTATAAGAGATAGTCGATAAGGCCCGTGGAAAAATCCACTTAGGCAAAAGGCCAATGAAAAAATAGGTTGCTTTAGATGTTTTGCTGACGTCAGCAGTGCATATACAAAAAAAAATGTTCTTAAAATCTTACACCAAATGTCAAATGTCAAATCGCATTAAATCCTCCACACAAATCTTACACAAAATAAAAAAGAACAGCTTGCAAGGTGTAAAATATAGTTGATAAAAAGTTACAACAACGACACTCACAACATCGACACTCACAACACCAATACTCACAAAACCGACAATAAGAACACCGACAGTTACAACACCGACAGTCACAACACGGATAATAACAATCTCAGAAATAACGCATCTCAAATATGTACATCTTATAAGTGATTATGTTGAAACCTCAGTATTTTATTCTGAAATGTCAAAAAGAAGGCCTGCAAGAGTTAGCACAAGTCAACAAATATAAGTTATTTTACACATTTTAAATATTGTCTTTCCCTTAAAAGCTTATACAAAAATATGAAAAAGCCATAGTTTGGAAAACATCAAATTTAAATGTAGAAAAATCAGTCACTTTGGTTGCATACCATCCTCTTCCGCAAAGTTACACAAAATGTAAAAATCAACCAGTTAAGAACACAAAAATTTTCTTTCTTAGTATGATGATCCATACTGCCCTTTACCAACAATTTTAAACCTAAATGTCAAAAAATCAATAAGCAAAGAATAAACTTGAATCAACAAACATTGTATATATACGGTTCATAAACAAAGGTTTACATACAATGTAAAACAGATCTAAATCAACAAAAATAAGTTCATTCAGCATGTCGTATATTGCCATTAACCATTAATCTTCCACAAAAAGGTTATGAAACACATCAAAATTTAAAAAAATCAGTGATTTCAGTGCATACAGTCCACGCGTTTAGATTACAAAATATAAAAAACAAAAACAGTTTCAGTCAGAACATTAAGTAATTTTTTTATTATCAGCAAACATTTATCCCTACAAAAATTTTTAAAATTCTCAAGAAAAACAAAAACTTGAAACCATGGAATTTTCTTCCAGCAAAAATTACATCACATACAGTTAGTTCTCCCAAACAATAATTTATAATACGAAATATAAAGACAAAGTTGTTTATATAGTCTGAAGATGTACTTAGTGTACGAAAAGCTTAACAAATAAATACTTTTTAACTTTCAAACTCGTTTTATTTTTTTCTTAATTGTAAACTAATGGCTGTTATTTTTACCGATAAAGACATCAGCTTTACAACAGCTTACAGTGAAGTCTGATTCTACAAAGATTTGTTCTTTTAGTATATATATTGCATGTGGTCTATTTCCACAAAAGTTTACACAAAATTTCAAAAAAACAGCATTTTGCAACACGAACAATATAAACTGACAACCATACCATCCTCTCATAAATTTTTTTAACCCAAAGTCATAAACCCACGTATATATAAATTTCCAATCAAATGTCAAAAACCCCTGTAAAAAAACCTGGCATTTTGCATGTAGGCTGACAAAAGTTTAACAGGATGAGGAAACAAAACAATAAAAAATAACTTAACACACACACTTTAAATTCTATAAAATTCGTTCCACTTGTCATATTGTGGTCCCCTTGTAAGGTTTACAGGAAATGTAAAAAAATTATTCTCTATGGGCATAAAAATGTGTCACAGTATCCTAAAAGTTCAAGAAAGATTTTGTAGCTAGCTTGTTACATTATAATTCGTGTTCAAAAAAGAAGAGAAGTTTGACTACTAAGGTAGCTATAAATACCTAAAAAAAGAGGAATAACAACAAAACTCATAGATTAGAGCTAGCTATGGGATGGAGCCTTGAAGCTAACATTAGCTAGCTAGCTAACAAAACAGTACCTAAGACACCCAGTTAAATATACTTAAGCTGGGGAGACTTAGCTACGTCTATAGCTAGCTATTTATGCCTTAGTACAACACATATAAAGGAAAACAATAGCAATGTAAAAATTATGACATTTGCAGTTAGTTCAACAAACCAAAACTTTCCATTTCGCTGGCACATTTGTTTGGTAGCCAGCTAACAGCTTTATGCAGCATTTTGAATTTTAGGACATTAATTATGCAAACCATTGTAAACAAATGCTGGCTTTTTTATAAAAAACGCGGTAAAATATAAATTTGAAGCTCCAATGGATTTTTTTTGAGAATGCGATTCTTTTTGACAATTTTAAGTGTGTTACATATAAAAACGGAACGTCTAAAAATATCAAAGTTCTTACTTTTTCTCAATTCCAATTCACTTGAAACTCTAGCATTCATTTTGTACTTCTAACTTTACTTTACTACTTCCTAGCTCCACTCTTCACTTCCGAAGTAACTTCTTGTGGCTTTCAACTTTATTTTTCTACTTCTACTTCTTTACTTAGAGTTTACTTCTAACTTTACTTTACTACTTCCTAGCTCCGCTCTTCACTTTATTTTTCTACTTCTGCTTCTTTAATTAGAGTTTTCTTTCTCTGAATCACTTTTTTCAAGACGAAGGGACCTTTCTTTTGTGTTTTTTCCGTGTTGAGGGACACCATTTTTGGAAAGTTAGCCGTTAAATTTATTTCAGCAAATCAAATTGAGTCGTTTTCATCACGTGACGTAAACAAAGTAAACCCGCTAACAAAATAGACATATTTTTTTCGGTAACATCAAAGATTTTTACGGCGACATCAAAGGAAAATGACGATATCAACTTTGCCTGTCACAGAGACACGGAACTGGCGTATTATTATATAGACTAGTCGATAAGGCCCGTGGAAAAATCCACTTAGGCAAAAGGTCAATGAAAAAATAGGTTGCTTTATATAGATGTTTTGCTGACGTCAGCAGTGCATATACAAAAAAAAAATGTTCTTAAAATCTTACACCAAATCTCAAATGTCAAATCGCATTAAATCCTCCACACAAATCTTACACAAAATAAAAAAAAACAGCTTGCAAGGTGCAAAATCTAGTTGATAAAAAGTTACAACAATGACACTCACAACATCAACACTCACAACACCCACAAAACCGACAGTAAAACACTGACAGTTACAACACCGACAGACACAACACGGATAATAACAATGTTAGAAATAACGCATCTCAAATATGTATATCTTATAAGTGATTATGTTGAAAACCCTCAGTATTTTATTCTGAAATGTCAAAAAGGAGGCCTGCAAGAGTTAGCACAAATCAACAAAAATAAGTTCTTTACACATTTTAAATATTATACAAAAATATGAAAAAGCCATAGTTTGGAAAACATCAAATTTAAATCTAGAAAAATTTACACAAAATGTAAAAATCAACCAGTTCAGAACAAAAAAATTTATTTTTTAGTATGATGATCCATACTGCCCTTTACCAACAATTTTAAACCTAAATGTCAAAAAATCAATAAGCAAAGAATAAACTTGAATCAACAAACATTGTATACGGTTCATAAACAAAAGTTTACACAAAATGTAAAACAGATCAACAAAATCAACAAAAATAAGTTCATTCAGCATGTCGTATATTGCCATTACCCATTAATCTTCCACAAAAAGGTTATGAAACACATCAAAATTTAAAAAAAACCAGTCATTTCAGTGCATACAGTCCTCGCGTTTAGATTACAAAATATAAAAAACAAAAACAGTTTCAGTCAGAACATTAAGTAATTTTTTTATCATCAGCAAACATTTAGTATAGTATACGAAATATAAAGACAAAGTTGTTTATATAGTCTGAAGATGTAGTTAGTGTACGAAAAGCTTAACAAATAAATACTTTTTAACTTTCAAACTCGTTTTATCTTTTTCTTAATTAGTAAACTATGGCTGTTATTTTTACCGATAAGGACATCAGCTTTATAACAGCTTACAGTGAAGTTTGATTCTACAAAGATTTGTTCTTTCAGTATATATATTGCATGTGGTCTATTTCCACAAAAGTTTACACAAAATATCAAAAAACAGCATTTTGCAACACAAACAATATGAACTGACACCCATACCATCCTCTCATAAATTAAAAGAAAGTCATAAACCCACGTAAATTGCCAATTAAATGTCTACAAAACCCTGTAACAATAACCTGGTATTTTACATGTAGGCTGACAAAAGTTTAACAGGATGTCAGAAACAAAACAATAAAAATAACTTAACACACACGCTTTAAATTCTGAAAAAAATTATTCCACTTGTCATATTGCTTGGGTCCCCTTGTTAAGTTTACAGGAAATGTGAAAATAATTATACTCTCAAAAAAATACATCCTACTATCCTGCAAAAGTTCAAGTCTTTGAAAGATTTTGTAGGTAGCTAGCTAGCTTGTTACATCATAATTCGTGCTCATAAAAGAAGAAAGGTTTGGAAACTAAGGTAGCTAGCTATAGATAATTAAAAAAGAGGAATAACAACATAAGTCATAGGTTAGGGCTAGCCATGGGGGGATGGGAAGAGTAGGATCTGGAGGCTATAACATTAGCTAGCTAACAGTAGCTAAGACACCCCCAGTTAAATATACTTAAACTGGGAACATTTAGCTAAAACTAAAGCTAGCTATTTATGCTTAGTAAAACACATATAAAGAGAAACAATAGTAATGTAAAAATAATAACATTACAGTAAGTTCAACAAACCAAAGTTTTCCGTTTGTTAGTCAGCTAACAGCTTTATGTAGCATTTTGAATTTTTAGGACAAACACATTAGTTACGCGCCAGGGGATACATTAATTATGCAACAAAAACATAAACAAATATGGTGGCTATGTTGTTTTTTTAAAAAAGCGGTAAAACATAAAACTTAAAGAATTTGAAGCTTTTAAGTGACTTTTTCCTGGCAAATGCGAGTCTGCCTGACACGTAACTCTAGCGACATAAAAACATAACGTCTAAAAATATCAAAGTTCTTACTATATGTGAATCCAAATTGACTTTAAACCCAAGCTTTTATTTTCTACTTCTAACTTTTCTTTACTACTTCTAGCTGCACTCTTCACTTTCGAAGCAACTTCTCGTGGCTTCTAACTTTACTTTTGTACTTCTACTTCTCCACTTTGACTTTTCTTGCTTTTAATATCTGCACTTTTTTGTGACTAAGGGATCGTCGAAAATAAGACATTTTTTAACCGCTTCTTCAGTTCGCCTTTTGTGTCGAGAACTTTGTCGAGAAATTTTTATGTTTGTTTGTTTTTACGCTAACGGAACTTTTTATTCGAATGCCGTCCCGTTCGAAAGTACGTATTTCAGCGAATCATACTGCTTATTTTCTATCACGTGGTTTCTAACGGTTGCGAGACAAATGTAAACAAAACAAAAAAACTCGAAAAACTCGCGCATTCGGGTGGTAAAAAATATCGTGTTTGCAAAAGTGACAGACAGACACACGGAACTGGCTTATTATTATGGCTACTAGTCGATAAGGCCCGTGGAAAAATCCACTTAGGCAAAAACCCAATGAAAAAATAGGTTGCTTTAGATGTTTTGCTGACGTCAGCAGTGCATATACAAAAAAAAATGTTCTTAAAATCTTACACCATATATCAAATGTCAAATCGCATTAAATCCTCCACACAAATCTTACACAAAATAAAAAAGAACAGCATGCAAGGTGCAAAATCTAGTTGATAAAAAGTTACAACGACACTCACAACATCAACACTCACAACACCCACCAAACCGACAGTAAGAACACCGACAGTTACAACACCGACAGTCACAACACGGATAATAACAATGTTAGAAATAACGCATCTCAAATATGTACATCTTATAAGTGATTATGTTGAAAACCCTAAGTATTTTATTCTTTCCCTTAAAAGCTTATACAAAAATATGAAAAAGCCATAGTTTGGAAAACATCAAATTTAAATCTAGAAAAATCAGTCACTTTGGTTGCATACCATCCTCTCCCGCAAAGTTACACAAAATGTAAAAATGAACCAGTTAAGAACACAAAAATTTTCTTTTTTAGTATGATGATCCATACTGCCCTTTACCAACAATTTTAAACCTAAATGTCAAAAAATCAATAAGCAAAGAATAAACTTGAATTAAAAAAGACCATTATTTTGGAAACATTGTATACGGTTCGTAAACAAAAGTTTACACAAAATGTAAAACAGATTGGTTTTTGAGAAACACATCTAAATCAACAAAAATAATTTCATTCAGCATGTCGTATATTGCCATTACCCATCAATCTTCCACAAAAAGGTTATGAAACACATCAAAATTTAGAAAAATCAGTCATTTCTTGAATTAAAAAAGATCATTATTTTGGAAACATTGTATATATACGGTTCGTAAACAAAAGTTTACACAAAATGTAAAACAGATCGGTTTTTGAGAAACACATCTAAATCAACAAAAATAAGTTCATTCAGCATGTCGTATATTGCCATTACCCATTAATCTTCCACAAAAAGGTTATGAAAGACATCAAAATTTAAAAAAATCAATGATTTCAGTGCATACAGTCCACGCGTTTAGATTACAAAATATAAAAAACAAAAACAGTTTCAGTTAGAACATTAAGTAATTTTTTTATCATCAGCAAACATTTATCCCTACAAAATTTTGTAAATTTCTCAAGAAAAACAAAAACGTGAAACCATGGAATTTTCTTCCAGCAAAAATTACATCACATACAGTTAGTTCTCCCAAACAATAGTTTATAATACGAAATATAAAGACAAAGTTGTTTATATAGTCTGAAGATGTACTTAGTGTACGAAAAGCTTAACAAATAAATACTTTTTAACTTTCAAACTCGTTTTATTTTTTTCTTAATTAGTAAACTATGGCTGTTATTTTTACCGATAAGACATCAGCTTTACAACAGCTTACAGTGAAGTCTGATTCTACAAAGATTTGTTCTTTCAGTATATATATTGCATGTGGTCTATTTCCACAAAAGTTTACACAAAATTTCAAAAAACAGCATTTTGCAACATGAACAATATGAACTGACAACCATACCATCCTCTCATAAATTTTTTTAAGCCAAAGTCATAAACTCACGTATATAAATTTCCAATAAAATGTCAAAAACCCCTGTAAAAAAACCTGGCATTTTACATGTAGGCTGACAAAAGTTTAACAGGATGAGGAAACAAAACAATAAAAAATAACTTAACACACACACTTTAAATTCTATAAAATTCGTTCCACTTGTCATATTGCATGTGGTCCCCTTGTAAAGTGCACAGGTAATGTGAAAAAAATTATAGATGAATTCCAGCGTGACGTCATTTGTTTACTTTTTAGCGGTAAGCTCCTTGACTCTGGCTTTTGCGTGGCAGGAAAAAAGATGCTAGGATTTGGTGAAGAAAGGTCTTTTACTGTGGATTTCTTCTAACGGGGACATCGTTGGGGTTATTAACTATTATCGAGTGTAGGTTGATGCCTTCTGATTTATTTGAATTCATTAAAAGTCAAGAATGCCTTCGTTTGAAGAAATGAACTGATAATTAATTTGCTTCACCTAGCACCCCAATCTTTTTCCCTGCCACGAAAATGCCAAAGCCGAAAGAGCTTACCACTGAAAATGTAAACAACGGAATTCATCTATATTCTATGGGCATAAAAATACATCCTACTATCCTGCAAAAGTTCAAGTCCTTGAAAGATTTTGTAGGTAGCTAGCTAGCTAGCTTGTTACATCATAATTCGTGCTCATAAAAGAAGAGAAATTTGGAAACTTTAGTAGTTAGCTATAGATAATTAAAAAAGAGGAATAACAACAGAAGTCATAGGTTAGAGATAGCCATGGGATGGGGCGCTGGGACTTGGAGGCTAACATTAGCTAGCTAACAGTAGCTCTAAGACACCCAGTTAAATATACTTAAACTGGGAACGCTTAGCTAAAACTAAAGCTAGCTATTTATGCTTAGTAAAACACATATAAAGATAAGCAATAGTAACGTAAAATTAATAACATTACAGTTCAACAAACCAAAGTTTTCCGTTTTTTAGTCAGCCTGTTGGCTTTATGTAGCATTTTGAATTTTAGGACAATACATTAGTTACGCGCCAGGGCACATGAATTATGCAACAGAACGTAAACAAATATGGCTACATACGCGGTAAAATATAACTGTGGCTTTTCCTGGGAAATGCGAGTCTGCTTGCTCCACCGACATAAAAACCAAACGTCTAAAAATATCAAAGTTCTTACTATTTGTGATTTCAAATCCACTTTAAACCCAAGCTTTTATTTTCTACTTCTAACTTTTCTTTACTTCACCAACTTCACTTTTCTACTTCTACTTCTACTTCTTCACTTGGTCTCTTTTTTCTTTTTTATATATGCGTTTTTGAACTACTTTACTTTTTGCACTTTTTTGAAGACGAAGGGACCGTTCTTTTGTTGTTGTTTTGTGTGTCGATGTTAACCCTGTTCCAAATTATATACTTTTTTAATCCACTCCACTTCTTCACTTTGACTTTCCTTGCTCTTAATATCTGCACTTTTTTATGACTAAGGGATCGTCGAAAATAAGACATTTTTTATCCGCTTCTTTAGTTCGCCTTTTGTCGAGAACTTTGTCGAGAGATTTTTATGTTTGTTTGTTTTTACGCCAAGGAAACTTTCTATTCGAATGCCGTCCCGTTCGAAAGTACGTATTTGAACGAATCATACTGCTTATTTTCTATCACGTGGTTTCTAACGGTTGCGAGACAAATGTAAACAAAACAAAAAAACTCGACAAACTCGCGCATTCGGGTGGTAAAAAATATCGTGTTTGCAAAAGTGACAGACAGACACACGGAACTGGCTTATTATTATAAGAGATTATAGAGATCGATAAGGCCCGTGGAAAAATCCACTTAGGCAAAAGGCATAAATAGGGTGCTTTAGATGTTTTGCTGACGTCAGCAGTGCATATACAAAAAAAAATGTTCTTAAAATCTTACACAAAACGTCAAATGTCAAATCTTACACAAAATAAAAAAAGAACAGCTTGCAAGGTGCAAAATCTACTTTATAAAAAGTTACAACAACGACACTCACAACACCAATACTCACAAAACTGACAGTAAGAACACTGACAGTTACAACACCGACAGTCACAACACGGATAATAACAATGTCAGAAATAACGCATCTCAAATATGTACATCTTATAAGTTATTATGTTGAAAACCCTCAGTATTTTATTCTGAAATGTCAAAAAGTTGGCCTGCAAGAGTTAGCACAAATCAACAAAAATAAGTTCTTTACACATTTTAAATATTGTCTTTCCCTTAAAAGCTTATACAAAAATATGAAAAAGCCATAGTTTAGAAAACATTAATGTAAATTTAAAAAAATCAGTTATTTCAGTTGCATACCATTCTCTCCCACAAAAATTTACACAAAATGTAAAAATCAACCAGTTAAGAACACAAAAATTTTTCGTTTTTAGTATGATGATCCGTACTACCCTTTACCAACAATTCTGAACCTAAATGTCAAAAAATCAATAAGCAAAGCATAAACTTGAATTAAAAAAGATCATTATTTTGGAAACATTGTATACGGTTCGTAAACAAAAGTTTACACAAAATGTAAAACAGATTGGTTTTTGAGAAACACATCTAAATCAACAAATATAATTTCATTCAGCCTGTGGTATATTGCGATTACCCATCAATCTTCCACAAAAAGGTTACGAAACACATCAAAATTTAAAAAAAAAAAAAAGTCATTTCAGTGGATACAGTCATCTTAACACACACACTTTAAATTCTATAAAATTCGTTCCACTTGTCATATTGCATGTGGTCCCCCTTGTAAAGTGCACAGGTAATGTGAAAAAAATTATAGATGAATTCCAGCGTGACGTCATTTGTTTACTTTTTAGCGGTAAGCTCCTTGACTCTGGCTTTTGCGTGGCAGGAAAAAAGATGCTAGGGTTTGGTGAAGAAAGGTCTTTTACTGTGGATTTCTTCTAACAGGGACATCGTTGGGGTTATAAACTATTATCGAGTGTAGGTTATGCCTTCTGATTTATTTGAATTCATTAAAAGTCATAAGAATGCCTTCGTTTGAAGAAATGAAGTGATAATTACTTTGCTTCACCTAGCACCCCAATCTTTTTAAGCCACGCAAATGCCAAAGCCGAAAGAGCTTACCACTGAAAATGTAAACAACGGAATTCATCTATACTCTATGGGTATAAAAATACATCCTACTATCCTGCAAAAGTTCAAGTCTTTGAAAGATTTTGTAGGTAGCTAGCTAGCTTGTTACATCATAATTCGTGCTTATAAAAGAAGAGAAATTTGGAAACTATAGTAGTTAGCTATAGATAATTAAAAAAGAGGAATAACAACAGAAGTCATAGGTTAGAGTTAGCCATGGGACGGGGAGCTGGACTTGGAGGCTAACATTAGCTAGCTAACAGTAGCTAAGACACCCAGTTAAATATACTTAAACTGGGAACACTTACCTAAAACTAAAGCTAGCTATTTATGCTTAGTAAAACACATATAAAGAGAAGCAATAGTAATGTAAAATTAATAACATTACAGTTTAACAAACCAAAGTTTTCCGTTTTTTAGTCAGCCAACAGCTTTATGTAGCATTTTGAATTTTAGGACAATACATTAGTTACGTGCCAGGCCACATGAATTATGCAACAAAACGTAAACAAATATGGCTACATACGCGGTAAAATAAAAAAACTGTGGCTTTTCCTGGGAAATGCGAGTCTGCTTGCTCCACCGACATAAAAACCAAACGTCTAAAAGTATCAAAGTTCTTACTATTTGTGATTTCAAATCCACTTTAAACTTTAGCCTTTGTTTTCTACTTCTAACTTTACTTTAGATCTAGCTCCACTTCTCACTTCACTTTTCTACTTCTTCACTTGGTCTCTTTTCTTTTTAAATATATAGCTATGCTTTTTTAAACTACTTTTTTTCCTTTTTTTCAAGGTGAAGGGATCGTTCTTCTGTGCTTTTTTTTAGTGGCATTTATTTTCTACTTCTAAATTTACTTTACTTCTAGCTCGACGTAGCTCCACTTTCACTTCCAACTTCACTGTTCTACTTTTTCACTTGGATTTTTTCTTTTTAAATATGCTTATTTTACTTTTTTTAAGATCGTTCTTTTGTGTTGTTTTTTTTGGTGGCGAGAGGACACCATTTTTGGAAAGTTAGCCGTTAAATTTATTTCAGCAAATCAAATTGAGTCGTTTTCATCACGTGATGTAAACAAAGTAAACCCGCTAGCAAAATGGACATAATTTTTTCGGCGACTTCAAAGAGAATTTTGGCAACATCAAAGGAAAATGACGATATCAACTTTGCCTGTCACAGACACACAGAACTGGCGTATTATTATATAGACTAGTCGATAAGGCCCGTGGAAAAATCCACTTAGGCAAAAGGCCATTGAAAACTAGGTTGCTTTAGATTTTTTGCTGACGTCAGCAGTGCATATACAAAAAAAATGTTCTTAAAATCTTACACAAAATGTCAAATGTCAAATCTTACACAAAATAAAAAAGAACAGCTTGCAAGGTGCAAAATCTAGTTGATAAAAAGTTACAACAACGACACTCACAACATCGACACTCACAACACCAATACTCACAAACCCGACAGTAAGAACACCGACAGTTACATCACCAACAGTCACAACACGGATAATAACAATTTCAGAAATAACGCATCTCAAATATGTACATCTTATAAGTGATTATGTTGAAAACCATCAGTATTTTATTCCGAAATGTCAAAAAGTTGGCCTGCAAGAGTTAGCACAAATCAACAAAAATAAGTTCTTTACACATTTTAAATATTGTCTTTCCCTTAAAAGCTTATACAAAAATATGAAAAGCCATAGTTTGGAAAACATCAAATTGCATTCAGTTGCATACCATCCTCTCCCACAAAAATTTACACAAAATGTAAAAATCAACCAGTTAAGAACACCAAAAATTTTCTTTTTTAGTATGATGATCTGTACTGTCTTTTACCAACAATTTTGAACCTAAATGTCAAAAAATCAATAAGCAAAGAATAAACTTGAATAAAAAAAGATCATTATTTTGGAAACATTGTATACGGTTCATAAACAAAAGTTTACACAAAATGTAAAACAGATCGGTTTTGAGAAACACATCTAAATCAACAAAAATAAGTTCATTCAGCATGTCGTATATTGCCATTAATCTTGCACAAAAAGGTTATGAAACACATCAAAATTTAAAAAAATCAGTCATTTCAGTGCACACAGTCCTCGCGTTTAGATTACAAAATATAAAAAACAAAAACAGTTTCAGTCAGAACATTAAGTAATTTTTTTATCATCAGCAAACATTTATCCCTACAAAATTTTGTAAAATTCTCAAGAAAAAGAAAAACGTGAAACCATGGAATTTTATTTCAGCAAAAATTACATCACATACAGTTAGTTCTCCCAAACAATAGTTTATAATACGAAATATAAAGCCAAAGTTGTTTATATAGTCTGAAGATGTACTTAAATAGTGTACGAAAAGCTTAACAAATAAATACTTTTTAACTTTCAAACTCAATTTATTTTTTTCTTATTAGTAAACTATGGCTGTTATTTTTACCAATAAAGACATCAGCTTCACAACAGCTTACAGTGAAGTCTGATTCTACAAAGATTTGTTCTTTCAGTATGTATATTGCATGTGGTCTATTTCCACAAAAGTTTACACAAAATTTCAAAAAACAGCATTTTGCAACACGAACAATATGAACTGACAACCATACCATCCTCTCATAAATTTTTTTAACCCAAAGTCATAAACCCACCGATATAAATTTCCAATCAAATGTCAAAAACACCTGTAAAAAAACCTGGCATTTTACATGTAGGCTGACAAAAGTTTAACAGGATGAGGAAACAAAACAATAAAAAATAACTTAACACACACACTTTAAATTCTATAAAATTCGTTCCACTTGTCATATTGTGGTCCCCTTGTAAAGTTTACAGGAAATGTGAAAAAATTATTCTCTATGGGCATAAAAATGTGTCACAGTATCCTAAAAGTTCAAGAAAGATTTTGTAGCTAGCTAGCTAGCTTGTTACATCATAATTCGTGTTAAAAAAAGAAGAGAAGTTTGACTACTAAGGTAAAATACCTAAAAAAAGAGGAATAACAACAAAACTCATAGCTTAGAGCTAGCTATGGGGTGGAGCCTTGAAGCTAACATTAGCTAGCTAGCTAACAAAACAGTACCTAAGCTAAGACACCCAGTTAAATATACTTAAGCTGGGGAGACTTAGCTAAGTCTATAGCTAGCTATTTATGCTTAGTAAAACACATATAAAGGTAAACAATAGCAATGTAAAAATTATGACATTTGCAGTTAGTTCAACAAACCAAAACTTTCTATTTCGCTGGCACATTTGTTTGGTAGGCAGCTAACAGCTTTATGTAGCATTTTTGAATTTTAGGACAAATACATTAGTTACGCACCAGGAGACACATTAATTATGCAAAAAAAAAAAAAAAATACGCGGTAAACTTAGAATTTGAAGCTCCAATGGATTTTTTTTGAGAATGCGATTCTCCTTGACAATTTTAAGTGTGCTACATATAAAAACGGAACGTCTAAAAATATCAAAGTTCTTACTTTTTCTCAATTTCAATTCACTTGAAACTCTAGCATTCATTTTGTACTTCTAACTTTACTTTACTACTTCTAGCTCCACTCTTCACTTCCGAAGTAACTTATTGTGGCTTCCAACTTCACTTTTCTACTTCTGCTTCTCATTCTTCACTTGGTCTCTTTTTTCTTTTTTATATATGCTTTTTTGAACTATACTTTACTTTTTGCACTTTTTTGAAGACGAAGGGACCGTTCTTTTATTGTTGTTTTGTGTGTCGATGTTAACCCTGTTCCAAATTATATGCTTTTTTAATCCACTCCACTTCTTCACTTTGACTTTCCTTGCTCTTAATATCTGCACTTTTTTATGACTAAGGAATCGTCGAAAATAAGACATTTTTTATCCGCTTCTTTAGTTCGCCTTTTGTCGAGAACTTTGTCGAGAGGTTTTTATGTTTGTTTGTTTTTACGCCAAGGAAACTTTCTATTCGAATGCCGTCCCGTTCGAAAGTACGTATTTGAGCGAATCATACTGCTTATTTTCTATCACGTGGTTTCTAACGGTTGCGAGACAAATGTAAACAAAACAAAAAAACTCGACAAACTCGCGCATTCGGGTGGTAAAAAATATCGTCTTTGGAACAGTCACAGACAGACAGAACTGGCGTATTATTATATTAGATAATAACCGATTACACCGTGCTATAACGAAAATATCGCCCTCAGTGATTGCACCGACCTCGAAAGCTTGGTCGGCACTTAGACCTCGGGCGATATTGTGTGTTCCATCATAGACATGGCTCTTATTGATCAGCTCCCGGCATTACTTCACCGGTTTCTTGTAAGTATTAATACTGTAAAATATAAACTTTTAAAAGATTATTACAAAACGAAATTGCACTCCTGATAGAACGCTAAAGCAGCAAAAAAGTTTTTATTTGTTTATATTTTCTTGTTATGCCTAGTTAAGCATAACAAATCCAATTGAAATTTAGACATTATCCAATGAAATGACTGAATTTTGACGACTTTTAACTTCATATCTTTACATTAGCTGTCCCTACTCTCCAGTGGAGGTTTTACAGTATGTACGTACAGACGGGATGTTGTGTGGGTAAAAGGATGACCTAGGAGAATTGACAGAAGTGTGGCATTTTGATTTTTGACGTTATGTATTTGCGAAGTTTTTTATTTCGTACTGCAATATGTCATGAAGAGTGGGAAGTAAAAATTAAAATTCATTTCAATTGTATAGGCAATGGCGTATTTTTGATTTAGAAAAAAGTAACATGGTAAAATAACAAGAACAACATCAGTATTAAATAAGCCGCATTATATCGAAGGAGAATAATGTCTTTGGTAAGACGGTTAAGTAGTTTTTACTACTTAAGTTATTTTAGCTTACGTGATGACCCTAGTAAACTTTATTTTATTTACTTTTATAACTGTGCATATCGTATTAACATCACATCAAACGCTTTTGTACTTTAGATAAACCTAGTAAGAGCAGAGAGGAAAGCAACACATTGATATTTGGCAAGCACCAAAAGATGAGTAACCTCCCATCTAAGGTAAGTTTGATTAAATTTATTTTTAACTTCTTTCTCTGTCGTCAAGGTGCGATAACTCACTAACGCTTACGTACGTTTATTTTTTTTCACATGACAATATATGCTGCGTTGGTTTTTATCATTTGTGTTTTTCATTGCGCCAAAGGTAGGTAGTATTTTTAATCAATTTAACAAGAACCACAAAAGTCAAAAGTTATAGTTGCACATAATACGATTTCTGGCAATGCGCAAATAGGCTGTTCATATGGAGGCGGGCTGGCTCGGTTGACCGGGCTGGCTCGGCTGAGCGGGATCTCGCTGCTATTAAGAAACACATGAAAAAATAAAAATGTGTTCATATGATAACCGAGCCAGCCCGCCCTGCCGAGATCTCGCTTGTTTGTACCGAGATCTCGGTCAGGCGGGATCTCGCTGTTCTTAAGAAACGCATAGAAAAATAAAAATGTGTTCATAGGCGAGATGAAATTAACAATAGATTTAAAAAAATTCTCATCAATTATTTAAAGTTCGAAATATATTCTTTTGTCTTCATTGTTTATGAATCTTTTGTGAAATGTAAACAACTTTTCCATCCTGGCTGGCCGAGATGTAAAAAACTTCATATGAACACGAGATGAAAATCACCCCGGCTAGCCGAGCCAGCCCGCCTAACCGAGCCAGCCCGCCTCCATGTGAATAGCCCCTTAGTAACAAACAGCCACTGTTAGGAAAGGTAGCAAAAAGTCATAGATGACAACATACAGGAGGCCCTAGGGTTAACAGCGTTAGTAGAAGCAGTGGAAACTCCCCTTGCTACCTGCAGAAGCGGTAAAACAAACGAATTATTTTAAAATTTCAAAAGTTACATATATGCATTATAAAACAGGTCTTAAGTTTCTCTCAAAAAGAATTTCGAAAGGTTACAGTTCAGCTTTATTTAGGTTATAACCAAAGCCGGTTGATTTCGAGCACATAGGCCCAAGTAAAGCCCGAAGAAGGTTAGAAGTAAACACATTGGATGTTTTAGACGCCATTTTCCTGATATACACACCACAGATAACGAATTAGATAATGCGTCTTTAGAAGCTTGGAGGAAATGCGTATGGGGAAGTTGCAAACCGTGGTCGCACAAACGAAAAATAATACAAAAAAAAAGAATGAAAAAATCTTTATATGCAATAACTGCAATATTTAAAAGCAATGTACATTATATTCAGCCGAAGGTAACAAAAAAACAATAACATAATTTGTGACATAAATTTTGTTGTACTAAGTTCATGTAAATATAAAATATAATGAAAAAACGTGTTTTTTATAATTCTGTGCTTAACTATATTTTTTATTTTATTGTTATTTCTTTAGGGGAAAGGGCGGGTCGATGAGCTATGTTTTGAATCATAATTGTGGTACTTATAATGATCGTATAGTTGAGTTTTTCTCGCAATTTGATTGGCTAATCTATCCGAAACATATGCGTATTATTATTTTCCACCGACAAAAGTGTAAATATATCTTTTTTTAATTGTATAGTGCAAAAGGTTATATTTTTTCTCTGATCAGATGAAATAGCGTGCAAAATGCTTCTATTTCTTCCTGATTGGTGGAGTAAAGTTATTGTTTTCTTGAAAAACAAGAACTTAACTCAGTAAATTTATTCCTAAAGTTTTTAGGGGAACGAACATAAATAATCACACGATTCAATTATTCTTTTGTTCGAAAATATAGTCATTAAAGGGGCTACGAAACGGCTGTTGGTTTTCGACTTTAGTGACTTACACGAAAGTCGAGCTGATGGCGGCGAAAAGGTTTACTAGTAGTGAGAACCATATAGCTCTCATATCAACCTTAATATCATAGAAATAATGCAAAATACGATTGTTAGAAAGAGAATAAGGTCTTGAGTGCCTTCTGCTTGCACAATTTAATCAATAACAGTGTTTACCTGTCTCATAAATGTGTCTTTGGGATGAAGAATTCTAAACTTCTGTAAATACAGCTGTTCTTCAATATTTTTAAACATTAATGCAAAATTATCGCACTTAAAGTCGTTCGATACAATAGAGGTGCATTTAAAATCATATTGGAGGCAGTTATTGCCTTCTTAAAGCAAATAAAAGCAACATTTTAAGTGAACTTCTTCCCTCATACTGCCTTCGTTTCTTCATCAAAACAAACTGGCTATTTTTCCGGCATGTATGTAATTTACAGACCCGAACAGGTTAGCGGGAAATATACTTAGGCATATTACTATAGAGAATTGAATTGTTGAAGAGATATAAACAAAAGCTCCCGTAAATAAAATTTAATGAAGCACACGTGCGTGAGTTATTAGCAGTTTGGACTTTGCACTTTTCAAAGCTAGTATATGTGTTTTGTTTGTTTGCTACGGAAACTAGCAATGAGGGAGAGGTTTGTAGGCCTGTTTGACCTTTTTATCTTCTGAAAGCTTTATATATTTGTAATATTTGTTTTCTGTTTGTCTTCAATGTTAAGATAAATATATTGTCACGTACAAATTTTAAACGCACCAGTTTTAGGATTTTTGGCTAGGAACGAAGATTTTGAAGGCTAGCTAGCTTGCTAGCAGCTAGAGCCTTACTTATTACTATTCTGTGTGGTATAAAAGCTTTTTATCCTAGCCAACATTTATTTTTGTGTTGAGGCTGTGGTTATTTAGCTAGCTCCTTAGCTATATCTTTGGCTAAAAAGTGAAAGTATAAAAATGCAGTTTGGCTACAATAATATTCTTAAGCAATAATTCTTATGCTAAATGCAGTTTTATTATTTTCCTGAAAACGTTTTCAAAAGTGACAACCGTCCCAACAAAATTTTTGTTTACTAATACTTTTTTTCTGCATCCCTCCACTCTACAAACTTTAAGTAATAATTCAAGTAAGTCTGAATTAACAAGAATACATTCTTTGTTTGCTTTTTCTTTGCATTCATTGTTGACGTTTTCAAACATACTTTCTTCATAATTTGTTGGCAATAACAACTGTTTTGGAACACATCGCTCTACACGTACTTCATCAGCCGGTATATTTTGTTGAATATAATTTTGTACAACGTCTGATACATCCATTTCTTCTGTTTCATTTTCAGATTTTTCTTCAGGGACACATGTCAAGATGTCTGTGCTATGCAAAATATTTTGAAAATTAAATATGTAACAGAGAATCCAACAATTTCAAAATATACAAAGTTAGGATTTTATATTAGGTATATAGGACAATTTAAGGAAATGTCTTTTTCATTTTACTAATTCAAGAAATCAAGGCTTAGGCTAAGACGTGGATGTTATACAGTAGATAAATCATCACATAAAATTTTATAAAAAAGTGGTACTATTACTTACAAAGACTGCTCAAGATCTTCTACGTTTCTACGAAGTTTTTTCTGTAACCGAATTTTTCTCTTCGTCACTTTCTTCACTATTATCACTAAAAACACAGTCATTCCTTATTACAACTCTACCTAGAATTAACATAAAAAAATCCATGTATATTACGTTTGTGTAAACATATAAGTACTCACAACACATTATTATTTAGCTGATTTTCAGTTTCAACAAAGCTATGAGGTAAACTTGTTTGTTTCATTTACATTGTTTGATATACAGGAGATCTCTGGAATTTTAAGAAAGAATTATTTATATACATATGTATCTAACATTATGTTAGATACATATGTAACGTAAAAACATTTCTTTAAAGCTTTAAATTACCTAATAGTGTACGCCTTGAAACTCTGTCGAACTGATCATCTGGTCATATATATAACTGTACCACTTGACTGATTGGGAGTACTCCTACAAATCAAACTTCCATACCTACAGCTAAACTGTAATGGTGGTGCAATATTGCTCTTTACCAGGCTGAGCTACTCTTTTGAAAAAAAAGAGGTTGGATTTGAACCAACGACATATAGCGCCCACCATATTATAGCACCTCCGGCCGCTGTGTATGGCTATCACTAAACAGTTAGAAATAACTGGTTACTAACTTTAACCATTTAGCTATAACTTTACTAAATCATACTATATATTTAAAGATCATTACATAAAATTCTAACTGATTTTTTACACTTACTGTCTTTTAAACCCAGCAGTAGATGACAATCTTTGGCTACAACTATTAGAAGAATTGTGAACTTCATACACATCAAGTAGCTCATGAAAAAAATCATAGTGAGGTCTACCATCACGAAGCTTCAAATAACGACTATACACAGTGATGTCAACTTTGATTGTCTTTCT
The DNA here is from genome assembly GCA_030067915.1 of Hydractinia echinata. Lineage (NCBI taxonomy): Eukaryota > Metazoa > Cnidaria > Hydrozoa > Anthoathecata > Hydractiniidae > Hydractinia > Hydractinia echinata. The sequence goes on from JASGCC010000209.1 coordinate 389,274, forward strand.
CAATGTCTTCTCAACTGAACAATACTTCCCTTCATATAATCTGGGCCTTCCTATTTTTTTCTTGACCTGCTTAACACCTGATCCGCAAGGAACAGCAAAGTCATTTCCGGGTGAATCTGGAGAATTACATGGCAAAGAAGTTCGCAAGATAGGCGAAGATAAATCGATAATTCCTCTACTGTCAGCTCGAAAATTATCAGGTGTTGTGGTATATCTAGAATTTTTATCTTCTCCAGCCTTGGCCATGTTTTCATCCAGAATGAGTCTCGGTGAAATATTTCTTTGTAATATACTTTTCGAAAAAAATAATTGGAACAGCAAGCAAAGTGCGCTGGTCTGTTCATTGCAAAACGGCGCTTGCCGGATTTTTAATATGTGCGCAGGATTTACGGAATGTGAGCATTTTAACCGGTTCGTAGCCCCTTTAAATGGTCGTGAGGCAGCCAGTGCTCTCCATCGCTGATAATAATTAGTTTACCTGTGACTTCAGGGAGATTTACAACACGGTAAATGGAAACCTGGGTTGAATTTAAAAGAAACTTATCATGGATTAAATTACACGATCACATTTATTGTCTTGCACTAACTTTATTCGTTGTTGAACAAAGAACTGTATAAAACAATGGCCGAAATTGCATAATAATCTACCGAATATACCAAATACAATGATTTATGCTCGGTTCATATGATAAACGTTTGTTTAGTTCTCGTATATTACACTGGCTTAACGGTTTGTGAAATATATGAACAAGAACATAAAAACATAAAAAAATATTTCCGATATTTTTCTTGGCTCTTTACGATAACTGCTACATTAAGCCTAACACATTTTTCGCTAAACTTAATCGTTTTTTTGTGAAAACGATTTTCCATGGTCTCCTTACCTTAATCATGTTTCAGTTAGTTCCTCTTGAAAATAGAATGAGGAGAAATTTTCTTTTCATGTCTTATTACAACTTTAATTTGAAATTGGAAATGTCCGTTCAAAGTTTCAAATGTGTTTAACGTTGCATCGTACGCCCTAACAAAATGCAGGTGTTGTTATTGCAGCATTTGCAAAACTGTAACTTTTCTCAGAAACAAGGCTTAAACAAGGCTTTTTGACAACTGTTCACATTTCTATGTTACAGAAAACATTTTCTAGCTGTACGCCCGTGGAAAAATCCACAATTAAAATTAAAATTAAAAAATTAAAAACAATCACTTGACGAGAATGTTGACCGAGAATATTGATCGATTTGCCCCGGGCTTAATATTGCATATTGTTCTCCCTAACAACAGTTGCTCACAAAATGTAAAATTACAAAATTCAATATTTTCTACCTTTAACCCGAACATTTTAAATCTCATAATTTGCAACACATTTTAGTCAACTAAAATCAGTTATTTCTATCTCTTGCATGCCATCCTCTTCCACAGACGTTTAAACAAAATATAAAAAATAGATGTCCCAGCGTGACAACAATGCAGAGCGTTTTCGAATTTAAGAATCGAATATATCTTAAACGATCGTAACGTAGCAGATGTAAACATTGATTTACCTTTATTTACATTTTGTTAGGTTTATAATAACGATACAATATAAATTTCAAGTTCATATAAATTCTTCTCTAGGAATAGTGTTTTCTCGTTTCAGCCTCAATATTTTTAACTTTTTGACAAACATTATCCTCATTATTCTTAATATATTTTTAGCATGACTATGGCCTGAAATTATATAATGCCTTAATAAAATAAAGATTGCTATAATTTACTATAGCTAATGGCAACTTCTGCTACGTGTAATGACCCAATTGTTGCATTGGACGAATAAAGAAGTTCAGTTTACTTGATATGTAATAAGAAGGTAAACTCCTAATCACATTTGGGGAAAATACAAATTTTCATATTCTTGGACATCCTTAACATCTGACTCGTTTTTCAGATTATAGTCTTAGTGCGTAAAGACAACCTGTTCATTCTCAAGACAAAACAAACTAATTATTCAAGGGAAATTTGAGCTCGGAAATTTAAAACAACTAAAACAAACAGTTCTCTTTGTGACGTTATATCATGTACGTTTTTCTTCTTTTTAAAAATAATTTTACGTAACACCAACTCAACAGTTTTTTTTTTACATTTTGGATTCGAATTATATTCGAATGCAATAGATTTTTTAAAAAAGTAGCAACCACAGCCTTAGAACACAAAAATGGAAAATAAAGAAGAACAAGAAAACTTTAAACTAACCTCGTGATGAGTAAACACTGGCATGCTTTGGTTGAAGTAACTTTTTCAGGACTAGTTTTGATAAAATGAGTAGAAAAGATATAAAAAAGACAGCCTTCTTTGCTTAGGTTTTCTCTTTTCAGTTGATAAACAACTTGTCTCCGTGAGAAACAGCACGCGCATGTTAAACCGGGGGTAAACAGGTACTATTTTTATCCATTACAGCTTCATGCGGCTTTAACATGAATTGAAAATAAACTGCCGTTTTGCGATTTTTTTAATTTAGTAAATTTCAGCGTAACGCCACGCTTTAGGGAGACGATGCGTGAGCTGTGAAAAAGTGGCCCGTGAATTTTGTGCTGTGGACTCACATAGTCACTCACACAAGCGTATTATAGTATAGGATTACAAACTTGATTAAGCCATCAGAAACCGTTAGACCGTTGTTTCGTTTCTGGGTCAGAAATTACATTTCCTCTGTAGAAAATTTGTTAATAACCTTTATTGTTCGGTGTACTGAATTGAAGTATGTGAAGAACGTCTGTTTTCTCCATGCTCCCCTATGGAAATAATGTTGTCTAAGAAGTCAGAAGAAGTAATATATAAGGGAAGTGGGACTCGAGGCTGAAATATGCTAATATCAGCTGCAAAAATCTTAAATGAATAAGGCGGAACAACATTTTTGCGAAATAACCCAAGGCTCCACAACGTATATTTTTGGCTAGCTCTGAAGCATGTGAAAGCGACATAACTGAAATTTAAAGTTTTGACTAGTAGGAAACCATGACTTGAAACTGATGACAATGCAAAGAAGATAAAAGTTTTAACAATATTTTAACTGGATTTAAAAGATTTTGAGGGTACCCTACAATCAAGATTACAGAATAGATACCTTTTCTGGTGTCTGATGATTGGGGATGGTCACATATTGATAATGTTTGTATTGGGATTCTTAACCACCCAATCACATGCCAGGGCTAACTTAGCCATATATATAATTTTCACTTTGACGTAGCTGCCCATATGGACCTTTGAGTATTTGCAATCTTTCTAAATAGTGAATAGTTAAGATTTGAATATACAGCTGTACAGGGTTAATTTAATGTCTCAGCGATCTGGCTGTATATATTTATATTTCGATCGAACAAAATCTGTTTTTGTCTATTCTAATCTATTCTAAATAAATTTCTGAAGATTTTCAGGTTTCTTCTTTCATAAAATAAAAAATATTGAGATCCCGTAAGAAGTAATACTCACAATGAAGTTCTCATAATGATGGGGTATTGTTGTTTTTGATAACCAATTTTAATGTTGGAAGAATTGACGTCGCCTGCAGGGTTGAGCAATTAGTACAAGGTAAACTGTTGCACTTAGTGCGGGCGTATAATGTGCCAAATACCCAGTGGAGTGCTGACAGTTATACAGCATTTAAAGTGTAATGTCTCTTTTAAAAACTAACCTTGTCAAGACTTTTGATGAAACCTATTAGTACTCTGTCAAAGCAAATACAGTTATTTAGCATTTTCTTCTTTGCAAAACAAGTTCCAATGGTTGTTCATAAATTAATCGTGAGTGGTTGAGCGCTTTTTGGTCTTTTCGCAAAACGTTGTGTCGCAAAACATCTTCTAAATGATCATTTTTGATTCATTACAAACTTTCTAAATCGTCGATTTTCGAAAGTTCATCTACTAAATTAGTCTAGTTTTAAACGCTCTGTTTTACCGTTAAATCGCCTAAATTCTCGAAACATTGCATTGCATTAATAAAAATAATATGATGTTGCAAACGCAAAAAAGTTCATCAAATACCAACAGTCACAGACTTTTTCCTCTTTTATATCATTAATTATTAACGTAGCTATTTACAACCGGTTTATACGAGAAATCCGCAGCGCTGATTGGCTAAAAGGCCTTAACCACGGCTTTATACAGCCTCAAAATAAATTTTAAGCGAGGTAGCAAAAATTAAGGAACGTCTAAATCCCAAAATCTAATAAAATAACTACAATAACGACACACAAATAACTATGTTTCATAAATAAATATCCATATTCCTTCCTAGCAACATTTTTACAACGTTTTTATGGCTGTGTGGGAAAAAAGAAGCAAGTTTGAGATGTACTTACCAATAAACATTAAAAGTAAGATCTTTAACTCAAGATAAGCAAGAATATTTTACATATGTAACCGTAGTGCCAGCATTTTATAACCTTCGTTAATACTTCTTGGAACTTTATAAACATCTGTCACAGCCCATAATAATATTTTTTTTCGTAATTTGGTTCGCTTTTTCACAACATACATCCAACTTCGAACGATAAAGTTTGTTGTGATGAGATTGCGCCAAATTTGATAAATACGCAGACCGGAAACTTTCAACAACAAATCGAACGTGCAATATGGCGGTTTCAGCTTTGTTTACAAATCTTTATTTTCTTTATCTTTACTCATGAATTAGTTTACTAAGTTCAGTAATAAAAATATTTTCGTCGTGATTCAACTAATAGCATTTTTGCTATTTTGATCTTAAACTTGTGTATTATTTTTAATAAGACAGTGTGATTGATCATCGAAGCGTGGCCATCACAATGTAGAGAAAGATCTAATATTGTTTCTGAATATAACCACCAGTTTGGCAAATGTGTAAAAATACTGAACCATAAAATGATTCAGCATTCAAGGATAAAAGTACAAACTGGTATTTTGTAACAAACTTCTATGAACCAATGTTCTAGGTATAATGTGCGTATAATAATGTGTTGTTGTGCTGCAAAGTTTGAAGCCATAAATTCACCTTTTTTAAACAAGCAGCTTTAATTTATTACCCCTTTAATATAAAAACAGCAAATCTTTTTTGTTTATAGCCATTTTTCACTTGATTTGATGCGAACTAAATATTACAAAACTAACAATTGTCTAGATTTTACGGGATTTTTCAGACCAGCGGATCTGGTCTTTGAAATTATTTCTGGCATCATGAATTTTCAATCAGCAGCCGTGCCGCGGCTGTTCGCCCCTCCTTTAACCACATAGCAACCATAATGGTAGCTATAAATGTAAACAAAAAACATTGCCGGAGAATCGTTAAAACATAGCAAGCTTACACTTACAGATTCAAAAATCAAGTTGTAGTAAATTCGAAATTTCGAATCACTCCGCTAGAAAAACGGCTATTACAACTCTCAACAATGAAGTCCATCCAATTCACGTTTCCCCAATTAAGTGGTCACAAAAATATCGAAAGTTTAAAATTATATCACACGGCTTCAGATAGACAGCAAGAACGCATGTCAGACCTTTGCAAAATATTAAAAACGCTACATCCATTTCATTAACAGAAATTGTTGATAATTTTAAATCCATTGTTAATGGTGCACACATAAATAACTGCGTTTTTAATATAAACATTCATTAGCACAATGAGCAACAAGAAAAACAGCGTCGAATATTTGTGATAGACTCTTTTTTTGACAAGGAATAAACTTTGGTAAAAAAACGTTTAAAAAACCTGGTTTTTACATCCTTGTCACAAGAAAATCTTTAGAAAATAATCCTAGTTTCTACAACCTAAACAATATAGCTATCAATCAATAAATACAATATAAACTGTTTTATCTATCTCTTCCGAGAAATATTACCCTCGGTCAGCGTATCGACCTCAGGTAATATTTCTCGGTATAGATAGACAAAACACTTTATCTTATATATTAATTCCCTTGCGTGAGTAAAACCGTGAGTCCACGACACGCAAAGCACGGGTCACTTTCTTATGACGTGGCCGTACGCTAAAATTTACTAAAAAAATAAGTAAGCCGCCAAATGAGAAAACAGGGGGTCCATTTGTCATTTATGCTACAGCATCGTTCTCGGTCGTTACGGTTGAAATAATTTAATTTTACCCCCGGTTTAAAATGTGCGCGCCGTATCTCACGGAAACAAGTTGTTTTTTTCAACTGAAAAAAAAATCGAAGCGAAGAAGGTTGTCTCTTTTTGTCAAAGTAATCCTAAAAAAATTTCAAACAAGGCATGCCACTGTTTACTCATCGTGAGGTTAGCTTAAAGCTTAAATTTTTTTCTACATTTTCCATTTTTGTGTTCTGGGACCGAGGTTGTATCGCATTCGAATATGAATGTAATTCGAATCTAAAATGTAAAAAACAAACTGTTGTTGTCGAACGAAGTGTTGTCAGAAATATTTTTTAAAACGAAGAAAAACGTACGATGATATAACATCACAAAAAGAATTTATTGGAAATGCATCAGACAATTTTCGTTATACATTTCCAATTTGTTCTCTTTGGGATGAAGTGAAATTTAGTAATCGAAGTAAAAAACTGATTGGACTTTTATTCAGAGAACCCTATCTAGCGACTCTCCGGAGAAAGCGAAAGAAAAGCAGGTGTGTTTTGTTTAAATTTTTTGATAGAGAAATGAATTTGGGTGTATAACGATTTTTAAGCCGTTTCTTTCAGAGCTCTTTTTTTCCGTAAATATTAAGTTTGTTGTTGCGTCTTGAGCCGGAAAAGCACTTATTTTGTAAGAATATACTCTGAAAAATGGGTCAGAAGTTTAGAATATCCTAAAAATACGTCTAAGCTTGATCATTTGTTTTAAATATGAACATTTGTATGACGCAAAAATTGATTAGAAGTTTACTTTTTTTTATTGTATATCGAACGAACTGAAATTTTTTCTGTCCAAGCAATGGGCCGTTACATGTAGAAATCGCCATTAGCTAGCTATAGTAACTTATAGCAGGATTTATTTTATTAAGGCATTGCATATTTTCAGGCCATAGTCATGCTAAGAACATATTGAGAATAATAAGAATAGCATTTATCAAAAAGGTTAAGAACATCAACGCTGAAACGAAAACACACAGCGTGTGTATCATAGAGAAGAATTTATATAAACTGTAAAAAGTAATTTTTCCGTTGTTACTGTTTTTAACACTACAGACTGTGTGACTCGGTGCTGATGTCGTTATAATAAACCTAAACCTAAAACCTAAATTTAAATCAATGTTTACATCTGTTACGTTACGATAGTTTGAAATATATTCGATTCTTAAATTCGAAAACGCTGCATTGTTATCTTCTTTGATTTTATGCGTGATTTTCTTGATTATAAGTTTAGGTCTGTAAGGCAAACTGTTCTTTTAATATTTTGGATTGAAATATTTCGTTAGATATATAATAATCAAATGATTCAAGTTTATTATATTTCTCTTTTATGTGTTGTCAACTATTAATTTCTTTATATTTTGAGTATAACTTTGGAAGGGTTGCCGTATGCAATATAGACTAAATAGCTGATTCTGCATGACTTAACGAAAAATGTTGGATTTTTTTTAATGTTTGGTATCCTTTTTTTCCCTGGTGTACTTCTGGAATGGCAAAGCAAGTATATAGTTTTAGCGTATTTCGCTTTTTACGTAACGGTTGTTAGACGCCTTTGATTTTTTTGGACATTTTCCATTTTTATTTCATAATTTTTTTTGACGTTTTGTTTCAGCGGTTATAAACAATCTGCTTATAAAATAATGCAAATTGTGAGCAACCTCGATCCTAGGGCTTTTTTCTCTTTTTGCCATCCTGCTATAAAAGAGACAAAGAACCCGGGTTGAAATGTGAGTTTTGAAAATTCAAATTAGCTACTGTGTTGTATGTTTTTGTTTGGTATCCCTTACATCGGTTTAATGAGAGATTGAGTGGATTCTCCCACGGGTAATCAGCTAGTCTTATATATTAATTCCCTTGCGTGAGTAAAACTGTGAGTCCACGACACGGAAATCACGGGTCACTTTCTTATGACGTGGCTGTACGCTAAAATTTAACTAAAAAAATTAGGGATGTACTTCATAGAAATCGCACATAAGGTGTAAATATATAACCCGCTGTTAATAACGATATAAATATATATACCCTTATGCCAAAAAATCTATATGAGCATATATATATAGGTATCGTTACATATGAAACGGTATTAGATATTCACAAAGCATACGGACTGTTAAATGAAGTTCCTAGCATAAAACGGAAATTGTGTTTACGAAAAAGATGGCTGTTCTTTTTGAGTATTCTCTACTCTTTCATTCAACATAAATCTTTAAAAAAACATTTGAAGAAGAGCATGGTTTTATAAATTAATCATAGCAAGGTTTCTGTAAGGTTTTTCATGTTTTTTTTTCAGTTTTGATGATATTATTGATGCCAGACATGTTTTATAGTTAGCATCATAAAAAGCCAACCACCAACAACAACTAGCTAGCTAGGAATTTATATATATGTAGCCATGTTCTTTATACCTAGCTAAGTCTCCAGTTTAAGTGACCAGCTATTAGCTGCTGTAGCTAGCTAATGTTAGCTTTAAACTAAAGATTCCCAGTATACCTAGCTAACCTGTGAATTTTATGTTGCTTTTACATGATGTAGCTAGGTACTGTAGTTTATCTTAGTGGTCTTTGCTAGGAATATGGCTGTAACTTATTTGACTTGACCTTTTAAGCCTAAATAAGAAGATATAAGATGCTACAACACCTTTTAAGAAAGTATTTATAATATTTAAGGATAGTTTAAGGACTATTTTTTATGCAAATATATAATGTATTTTTCACATTTTGTGTAACTAAACTTACATCGGTTGCATGCAATATGACAAAAGGATTTTTATTTAACATGTAGTAATTCTGATGTTCTAGATGTTCTTACTCAAATGTTTTTGTTTATGACATTTCGTGTTATTTAAGAAAACTTTAAACCTTTTCGAGAGAGTTACTACATGCTAACACCGAAAAAACCTGTGTTTCTTAAATTCTTATTTGATAGAGGTTTTTGACATTATGGGGAAAATTTACGTAGCTTTTTTCACATATTTTGATTTTGTTGCAGTATTTATATACATGGGTTTTTGATTATTTTATTTATATATTTATTTTGGGGGGGAGGGCGGGGAAGGATTTACATGTTTTTTTACATTTAGGGAAAAAATGTACAGGGAAGACTGGGGTGACTTTCCATTTATATACATGGTATATATAATATATACAAACTGTTTTGCTTTTCTTTTGAAATTTTATGTTAACTTTTGTGGCACAAGGATCATGCAATATACCGAAAGAACTAATTTTTGTAGAATTTGACTTTACACCTTGCAAGCCTTTCATGTTTTTATACTAAAATAAGAAATTCAACTCTGACATTATATATATATATATTCCCACATTATATATATAAATTCCCACAGAATATATATAAATTCCCACAGAACCCATCAAACGTTATTAACCCTGAAAATTTTAAACATTTCCCTGGTTCTTTTTTTGGTTTGCGAAGTTCTTTTCCTGCAAATATTCTGAAAATAAAGTTCAGAAATTACTTATTTTTAAAATGTAAATTTAATTTGTTTCAAATTGTGGTTTTGACATTTTCATGTAAGAGTTTGTGGGCAAAGACATAAATCAGCATGCTAAACGAACTGACTTTTCTTAATTTAGAATTACTAAACACAACCATTTTTTTTACATTTAGTGTAAACTTTTGTGCGTATGGCCATATTTAATATACCAAAAGAGCTACTTTGTTGATTTCAATTTTATACTCTTTGTAAGCTATTTTTTTCTTCTTTTTGACATTTTGAATTAACTTATTGTTGTAGAAGGCATATAATATATATACAATATATATATGCATATAAAAAAATGGAATTTTGCAAATTTCTGTTTTACCACTCAATTTTTATATTTTATATATAACTTATTTGGGACAGAATGGTATGAAATAGACCAAAATACCTGATCTTAGTTGTTTTTAATTTACATGCTGTTCCTTGTGAAACTTTAAGGTGAACATTTTATGGAGGACAATGGCATGACATATACTGATAGAACTGATTTTTGTTGTGTTAATAGATGTTATATCTGAACCTTTTTGACATTTTATGTTAATTTGGCGAGGAAGGACCATATATACATAGAAGAAGAATTCGATTTTACACCTTGCAAGCTGTGTTTTTCTATATTTTGTATAAATTCTTACCGGGGAGGTCTCTAGATTTTAAATGTCACATATGTACTGCTGTATTGTTTGTTTGTTTTTTGATGGACATATATCTGCTACATAAATTAAATGAGAATACAGTGGATTCTTCCACGGGAAACAGCTAGTATTGTATTACAATACGTCATTCCGCAAGAACACAAAAAAGAAGTTGTTGCATTGTTTATTTATGACGACAGGGTAAAAACTAAAAATTGTCGTCCTCATTTCACGTTGATTTGTCCAACCAGTTTATAAATATCTGCTTGTGTTGCTCGTAGGGCACCATTTAAAATATGGAGAAACGAACGAACGAACGAAGCTCCTGTTATTTCTTTGACTTTCTATCTATAACCGATGCAACATGATTAAAAAGATAAATACATAAAAAGAGGTCTAATTACAAATATAAAGAGTAGAAGTTTGGGTACAATTTTAATAGAAAGTTTATAATGCTACTAGCATCTGTCTGTCAATGGGCATAATAACACCGCGAATTTTCATTTTTGTTTTTTCTGTTCAAAGTGAGTTGCCTGAAAGGAGAACAAATTTACATTTTTCTTCAGTGAGTAATTTTTGTGTAGTTATCCACCGTGTAGCTCCATTACGAGGAAACATGTTGCAAATCTTTGTCGCGATACGTTTTCGTTCTGTATAACCTTTGAAGAAAAAAAGCGGAATATAAGTTAACACACGGTAGCTATAATTATACGAAAGCTCGGGATTAACATTCGTTCCAAGAGAAACTAAAAAATCTGTCCTTCCTTTTCTTTTCATACGCACACACACAATACTGCTTTCATTCGGCGTCGCATCAAAAATGAAAACATTTTTGAAAACTACAAGTCTCATGGGTTTTTGTGCTGAAAAAATAATTTTAAAAATCGTTCGGGAAATGAGTTTACTCCCTAGGTACTTTCTTTGTATACATTCGACTATACGGGCCGAGCCCGGGATTTACGGGAAATCGCGGGTTTTCGGTTGCCGGCGATTAAATTGCTTTCATTCGGCGTCGCATCAAAAATGAAAACATTTTTGAAAACTACAAGTCTCATGGGTTTTTGTGGTGAAAAAATAATTTTAAAAATCGTTCGGGAAATGAGTTTACTCCCTAGGTACTTTCTTTGTATACATTCGACTCCAATCCAAAATATGACTTCTGTGTTGTGTTCGTCTTTTATGGATGATAGCCTTTTCTTCATTCGTTCAACCACGTTTTACAGGGGGGGGGGGGCTATTACTCGAAACTACCCCGAAGAATCTACCCCGAAATTCTTATAATCCTTAGAGCTTGAAACTTATAACACAACTTAGTTTCATCAAGTAGAATCCTTCTGTTTGATGTGGACATGTGATTAATTTCCGGGCAATTTTTAGCAAATGTGAACTATGTATAAACCGGAAAAATTGTTAAATAACTTTAGTTAGCTTTCAGAGAGTTAAAAAACAATGCAAAAATGCACTCTAAAACTGAGTTAGTTGAATTTTAAGAAGACGAATTTTTAAGCTTTCGATGACGTCACAGAAACTGTGCTGGCATAAGCAAAAATTTATTGATGCTATTTTGTTCCTTTTGTGACGTAAGTGTGCCAAGTTTGATTCCATTTGGACAAGCCTTTAAAAAGTTATTGAGGGGGGGGGGGGGGAGGAGTGGAATCCGTCCCCGCTCCCGTCATAATATGTTCGAAAAAGCCCGGACCGAATAGGGTTGAGCAAAAAATGCTATCCTTGTAAAAAACGCAATAACCGAAAGCAACTGACTTGGTGTTTCACAGTTGGAGAACATGTCCTTCTCTTCTTTTAATTCTATAAAGATATTTTAACATAAAGTTTAATACTCTATTGTCATATTAAGTGTCATTCAAAGTTAAGGCTTTTTAACTTACTAAAGTAAATATCTTTTATCACTTCTAGCTCGCATCGTGCTAGTGGAAAAAGAAAACAGTATTTATATTGATTTATATTATTGCTTTTGTTTTACAAAATCAAACTCACTCGGTGCTTCTGTCACGATGCTTAATGAATCACCTCCTGGAATAGGTGTAACAGTGAAGTTATAAGTGAATCCAAGACGGAAGTATATTATCTTCTGATAATCAGCATCCTAAAACAGCAAAAGTTTTTTGCCGTTCTAATCCTTGTGAAGAGCGTTAAGGTTCAGATTAATATATTTTGCAGTTATTAGTATGAAAAGAGTAAAAGTCTATAAAAATTTTCCGATTCTTGTTAACCAATCATCGAAGTCCAAAATAACATATACTTTAATATCAGCTGAACAAATTCCAAAGAAAAAGCTTACCTCGTTATCGAAATTAAAATAAATATTTTTCATTTCCAAGTTGTCACTGAATTGAAGCAAATACCCCCAACATCCTATTAGAAGAAGAGATTTAAAATATAAAAATGTTACATGCGTTAGTAGCATCATAGAAAGAAATTGTTTCACACCTTGCTTTTTGATGTCAGTAACTTCAAATATGATTAAGGTTTTGCCATTACTATCTTCTGCATATGTTGTAGTCAACATTCCAACTTTGTGTTTACAGTTAGGATACTGCTGGTTGCAGTTTCGCAAATTAACAAAATCTTGCGGAGAAAGCAAATTTCCTTGAATACGTAAACAAATATTCAAACACATTGTTAGATACTTATTTTTCGACAATTTTCTACTGAGAATGGTTCAACTCGATCGGATCTACGATCATGTTGAAGGAGCATAACAGGTGTAATCAAATTGAAGTAGAGCTACTTTTGTGTAGTGGGTTTGTCTGCGGACGGTGGATCAAATCTATGCCAGGTAGTATGTTAGTGACGCACAAAGTGTCTCTTCTTCAATTTGACTAAACATTCAGGATGTCATCCTACCTTTCGTAGCATGATTCCTTAGAAAAAGGTTTTTCTGACAAATTTCAGGAATATCTATAATATGAGACAAATTTGCTCAAATGGAGTTAGTTACAAATTTAAAACTGTAACTGATGTTAGATCAATTATACCACCAACTCACCTTTTTTTCTTCCAATTTCACTAATTTCTTTAACCGTAACTTCTTCTGCTCTGTTGCTCTAAAAAAATAACTTTAATAAGTTTGACGCGTTAAAAATGGTCAGCCTGGTTAAAGCTAATTGCTTCATAAATAGTTGCACACTTCAAAAGTTGTAGTATTCTACATAACTTACTATGTGCAAAGATGTTGAAGCGAAAATATGAAGCGCAACAAAAAAAACGCGAATATTACCAGCCATCGTGAGGTGAAATAAATTAGCGAATGAATTTCAAAAATTGTGTTTGCACTTATACCTGCTTATAGAAACAAGAAGTTAGTGCAGTTATGTTTATTGTGTTCCTCCTTTCTACTGATAGATATCAAATAGAATGCTTAACGGAACCATGGCTGCCTTTTAATAGATGTAGCTTCGCGTAGTTTCTGTTCACAATAGATGTTAGTAAAAGGAATGAAAATAGGGAACTCTAAAGGTTTCGACAAAAGTGCTTTATCATTAATGCTGCACAGAGTATTACTTTCACATTTCATAAGAAATATTGCAATAAAAAAAAATTAGTCCATTCCTGCTATGTATATCGTGTCATTACATCAGTCGTAGGGAATCGAAAACACATCGTGTATGTTACATTTATACGATTAAAAAATTCGTATGCGTACGATGGGGAGGTATTGTTGCGTGTAGTTAGTGTAATGAAGGCTTTCCTATAATCAATGCTTAGTACTACTATCATGCGCCGAATAAAAATATAGGACATACCAGCCTGAACATTTTCATGTATAAATAATACGTATTCAAAAAAAACACTGCAGCCTTTTCTAAATTTAACTTCAAGCACATCCTGTCCTCAGAAGATGATAAAGGAGGGTCACCAACAGAAAACTGCAAAAATATCGAAAGAAAACACTACACTATGTTAAGAGATTATGGTTGCTATTAAATTTATTTTAGTTTTTTGACTCTTTGGAGCAAGGAAAAAAATCGTTGGCTATATCCGAATAGATAGGAAATTATAAAAGTTATACTGGCACTACAGTGTTCTGAAGATAAGTCAATAAACCAATGTATTTTATTGCCATGAGAAAAAAATGTCAAATTGTCTTTTAAAAAATATTTCCGAAATCTAATTTGCTGACTCAAAAGATCGAATGTTTGTACTTCCCTTTCGAAAATTTCTGTGAGTTCGTTCTTTTCTTTGTCCCTTTTTCAAGTAATTAGCATGGCAAGTTTGCATCCCATTTATAATGTGCTCCAGAAATCCTTCGAGGCATTTATTCTGTATTGTATATACATTTATTCAGTATTAGTGTATTCTTTGATCATTTTTCAACAGTTGTGTTGAATAGAAACATTACCATTATAAAGGGTAAACGACTTTACCAGCAGATATTTTTTGTTTTCTTATTCATAAAAGACATGAACTCTTTATCCAATGTGTGTTCAATGGGTTTTAGCTGTTCTTTTCTATGTACTTAAATTTTTGTTTGCAGCCGCACACTAGGTCATATTTTCTCACATAAATATTTTAGATATGTAGCATTCTATGATGTGTCTATGCATTTTCTAGACATTTTGAAGATGGTAGTAAAATTAAAAAATTACAATCACGCCAATATTTTAAGACTAGCCGGGGGACCCGGCATCGCAACACCGGGTTATGCCACAACTAACTGAGTGACCCGGGTTTCCAAATTTAAAACCTGATGTTTCCTCGTCGTAGCAAAAGCAGTCGTACAACATTTTAAAATTTGCGGAATAAGTTCAAAAATAAATCGTGACAACGAACGGAGCGCTTAATACAGGTAAACCATGTCCGCCATTCGTATAACAACACAAGAAACAACCCATCGTTACCCTATCTAGGTAAAACGCACCTTGACCCCCAGGGTTTTTTGCCTTCTTGATATGAGAGATGACGGCGAAAAATACCCTGGTATCGTTGACCGGATAATGAAATATTATGGGTTTTCACATTCTCGCATAATTATTACGACTTTTTTCCTTAGTCAGCACTTTTTAAGATCAAAATGGCGCAGGGAGACGTGGTCGATTATATATGTAAACAACAAGACTTTGTTATAAAGCTTCCAATTTATAAAAAAAGTTTGGTGTTACTTTGTTAGATTTATTAGAATATCACAGACCAGTTCGTAGTGTCGCGTTGTACATTGAGAAAGAAGATAGCGGCATTAAAAAGTAGACTGCTGAAATAAGAAAAACAAGTGTATTTAGCAAGCTAGTTAGCTAACAAGAAGGTTTTTATATGTTTAGCACGTAGTAGATGATCAAAAACCTGATGTAGACGTGTTGATGACAGCTAGCTTTGCTTGTTATTTTGTTTACATTTAGCTATTACCTAGATAGCTAGCTAGCTAGGTAAATCTTTTTAAAGTAATATCTGCAGAGGACTAGAAACCTTGTTTCTTTGTTCCTCAATGACATTTCTCCCAAAGACTTGCATGTTTGAAATCGGATTTATGGGCATCCTGCAACAGAATTTCACAACACGATTATGGAATATTTTTTTATTGTCTACCTGTAAGATAGGGCGTTTAAAAAATTGTTAAACTAGGTTGCACACATTTTTATTTAGACCCTAACATAACACTTAGACTCTGACATATTTCAATCATGAGAATTGCTCTTAATGTTTTTTGCACATGTAACTTTGTCAAAATTGATATACTGTCACAATTGATATAACTGTTAAAAATCGTTTATCGGTGTCTCTGAAAATGGCTAAAATCAGGAACTCAGGTACTATGATAATAGTGAAAGTAATTTGTGACTCAATTTTATCAAACCAGCCTAAAAACATGTCATACTAAGTTTCAATTCTTTATTTCAATTTTATTTTTAGCAAAAAGTATGATTTCGAAAGATAAGTATTTTTTATAGCCCACTCTGCTGGGCACTTTTAGTTTTATCCCCTTCAGTAGATAGGCTCATAGTTGTTAATGTATCCAAATTAAGGAGGTATTTTAAACAGGTTATTTTAAACTTGCTAACTTTGCAAAAATATAGTTAATTCCGCTAAAGTGTCCGTTAATAGTTGCTCTTTTACATAACAGAATTTTCGGAAACTTTTGTAAACAATCTAAAACCTTTTGTAAACAAAATTTTAGCTCATCACAAGTTTCAAGATTACTGAATATCGATGAAGCAAGACTTAAGGCTGAAATACACTATCATTTTTCAATGATCATTTTCCAATTATCATTGAAAAATGACAGTGTATACAGGAAAAAATGTCATTTTTTACACTCTCATTTCCAATGATCCTTAAAAATTAAAAGTTGAACATTTTTCAATGCCATTTTTTTCTATTGTTTTAAATCGAATCCATTGTTTTCGCACACGTGTTTGTTGCACGCGATATAGATTTAGGCGTAAACATAGTTGAAAACAAAGATTTGAACAAGATAATTCACCCGAGAATAAAGACGCAAGAAGCGACTGAAAATTTTATTGAGATTTGGAGAAGCCAGCCTTTTAGCAGGAATTGGGTTTCGTAAATGTGCTGTTTTTTTCTCAATGTCAACAACTTCTGTGAGATTAAGGAGCTCATCAAAAATATTCGGCGGCATTCTTAAAAATCGCGTATACTCTGCAATTTCCTCCACGCGCAGTTCATACATGAGAGTATTGTAGATGCCAAGTTCAGTTCGCCTATTTAACCACGGCTTCACCCATAAATTTCTTTTTTCCTACGTTTGACTATCTTTTTTAATAACATATACACAGCAACAGCAGCTGCTATTTCTTCTTCAGAGTCCACGTTGCAAAGAAAAACATGCTCAAGTTTCATGTTTTTAATGATAGTGTATTCGCGCCAAAATTTGTCATTTTTAATGTCATTGGAATGTATCATTGAAAAATGATAGTGTATTTCAGCCTTTAGACAATTATACCAATTAAAAAAGCTTTTGGTCTATATTATAAACTTCATTTCTAATTAATTTATTTATGACCCATACTCCACTAAATATTTATCTTCATAACAGAGAAAACTTCGTTTCCATCCCAAATATATATCTATTGTTATAATCTGAAGCTGTTATAATCTGAAGGTGTCTACGTGTATCCAGAAATTATTCTGCCCTTCTCTTCACTCCCTTGTTTTTTTCCATAGGATTCAGAACGCCACAAAGATAATTTTTTTTCCATAAACTGGATTTGAAATCTAAATAATGAATTGTCTAAGTTCAGCAAACAAAAAGTCTATTCAGGAAGTACTTGCTAACTAGCTAAACTATATTAAAGTAATATGTAATTTGCACATAAAACAGCACAACTTTTTTTTCAACCTCTTTTTTAAACCTGAAATCTAAATAATGAACTATCTAAATTCAGCAAACAAAAAGTCTATTCAGGAAGTACTTGCTAACTAGCTAAACTATATTAAAGTAATATGTAATTTGCACATAAAACAACACAACTTTTTTTTCAACCACTTTTTTAAACCTGAAATCTAAATAATGAACTATCTAAATTCAGCAAACAAAAAGTCTATTCAGGAAGTACTTGCTAACTAGCTAAACTATATTAAAGTAATATGTAATTTGCACATAAAACAGCACAACTTTTTTTTCAACCTCTTTTTTAAACCTGAAATCTAAATAATGAACTATCTAAATTCAGCAAACAAAAAGTCTATTCAGGAAGTACTTGCTAACTAGCTAAACTATATCAAAGTATTATGTAATTTGCACATAAAACAGCACAACTTTTTTTCCAACCTTTTTTAAAGACGTTTATTGCAGTTACCAATTTTCCTGTATTTTTTACTCGTGGGACAATACAATTGCCAGTACGTTCTCTGTTGCTGGAACATAAATTTTACCGGTAAAGTTCCACCATTCTTATGACGCGTTTGCATAATCTGGCCATATATTGGCTTAAAATCACTCAATGATACCAGGGTATGTTTCGCAGTCTTCTCTCATAACAAAAAAGCAAAAAAACCTGGGAACGAGGGTGAGTTACAGTGGTTTAATGGACCTTGCCTGTCCCAGACAGACAGACAGACAACCGGAAGTAGTCTAATAATATAGGCAATAATGTCGTGTCGATTAACATTTCAGACATTTTTTAGCAACTTCAAAGAAAGATGAACACATCAATCTTGTGTGTTCCAGACAGACACATCGTATTATTACAAGGAAGATAATCTGGCTGAATGACTCGTAACAATATCAACTTGATTATCGAAAAACACTGCCCATATTTCCAGAAATGTTATTTAAATAACAGAACAGTTTAAAAAAAGATGTTTTAACGACATTGTTAAAATGAATGAAAAAACGAACCATTTGTTTTGCATTTAAAACATTTTTTTTATGTCCAAATTTTGTCCCCCTTAATTCCCTAGTTATCGCCATTATCGAAGCTCGACCCAGGGAGGCAGGGTTTTTTCCTCCACTTTTTTGCTGTCAGTAGTTATTCATAAACGACATCTTCAGAGAGCAAAGTTTGGTCAATTCTTCAAAGCTGGACAAACTTATCCGTTTCGGAATCAACGGATTGATGACATCATTCAGATACCTTAAAAGCTAAATATCTGTTTGTCAAAAACACATGACCTCATAAATTATTTTGGTCAGCTATTCAGGCTGTGCAATGGGTCCACAAACTACTGAATTTATTTTTGTGTATTGACGTGTCTTCTGACGTCATCGATATATTTAGAATAATTTACCTTTCCCATTGTTCTTCTGTGTGGGTGAATTTTTACACTGGTCAGACAACTAGAAGAGAATATATATATCGTTGTTATCCAAGATTGTAGCAAGGAGGTTTCTTGATTGTAGAGATACTTTTGTAAGTGTGTGGGGCGTGATGCTTTTTTTATCAAAAAAATGCATTTGATTTCTTTATAATCCTTTTATTTATTAATTTTCATCTATTTATAGATGGATTGCTAAAAATCGACTTTGAGGAGACGGATGGAGAAAAGATTAACTGTTAGAATGAAGTGTGTGTGCTAAAGTCAAAAAATAGCTAATTTTTCATTTAACAACAGACGAAACTGACGTATCAATGTAGGTGACTAAGTGTTCAGGCCCGTGGAAAAATCCACTCAGGCTGAAACACAATTAAAAAAATAGAAGGTTTGAGGTATTTTGATAATGCCAGCAATACATACACAAAAAATTCCTAACCCTAACTCAGCTTTAAGGAACTTACCCAATTTGGTCCCAGGTAGTCCCTAATTACCCATGCGGGACATGACGTCGCTTATTTTCATTCATTAGTAACTTATTGGGCGTCAAACTTATAAGTACTAATGTCAACAACTAGCTACTTTGGTAATGACGCTATCAAGCATCAAGTTTGTTAAAGTGGGTAAAAATGGTAAAATATTTGTATAATCGCTTTTATTTTTTAGCACTAATAAGACAAACCAATAATAACTTAGCAATATATACTAAGAAGTTACCTTATGCTTATAAAACTGAAGAATTTCACTTAACTCAAAATATTGGTTGCCATAACAACACTTCGCCATATTTTCTAAAAAAATTACCAGAGAATTAGAGCTAAATAGAAGTTGGGAAAAGTCACAAAATAGAATTGTTTAGATTTTGAGAATTCCTACACGTCCATGTGTAATCAGTCATCGATTCAACTATCTTAGGGTAGCAACTGTTGCGCAAACTTGTATTCAGGAAAAACAAGATTCCAAGATCTACGAATGGAAACGCAGATGAGAGGAGGCTTACCAACACAAATTATCTAGGATTCACGTGTACACAACAGCCAGATTTCATTGCGTGAAATTGTAAAAAATAATATTTCAACAAACACTCGACAAAACATTTTTTAAGAATAAAAACAAAGATTTAAAAGAGGTGATATTTGCCGACAAGCTATCCAGAAAGTTTTCTAAACAGACATCAATGAAAAGATAACTGAATATTAGGTGGGAGTTAAAATGTTTTAGGGTTCTGGGAACGATGATTGAATTTATGGCATGTAAAATAAGTAATTCCAAAAATTATTTTTTAGATTTTTGGAGACTATATTGACATGATATTGCACGTAGACACAACGCGATAATTCTCTATTCAAATTCCTATTGTTAAGACAAACAATGCGGAGAAGGCGCGTCACTAGGTTCCAGCGCATTTTGCGTTTCTCGCAAAAAGATTAATGACCGATTCTTTCAGTAGAGAATCCTGACAATTTTACTTGTAAAAGATTAAGAAAATAATCAGGTTTTCCACTGAATTCCGCCAAAGTTAATTGGTTAAAAAGCTCTCAGGGGTTTACCCTCGCCTTCGAAATAATTTACCTGCACAATTTTCAAGAGAATCAGTTGGAGAAGAAGCTCGAAGGTCAAGTAGCCAAATTTGTTGTTGTCATATGTATAGAAAAAACAAACGTGTTTTTTTTCAAGAAATACTGAACGGAATATGAATCCTTCATAGATGTACGAAGGTAAGGGTTTATTCTTCACTTTAGTAATAACCTTTAAGTGAAGGACGATGGCTAGCCAAAGTTTAAGGCTAAAATTAAATTGCAAATTTTCGGTGTTGATAAAGTGTCCCTTTAAATATACTAGGTGTATTATACCACGTTTTTTTTAAGAAAAAATGGCGGTCTTGGAAAACTCGTGCCTTTAAAAACCTTTGTAAAAAAGCGAGTTGTGGCTAGTTATCGTATTTAAAAGTTATATCAAAACAGCTTTGGCAATCTACTATCTTATTTCTATGAACTGCTCTAAACATGTCATGGTATAGCTATAGCTAGCTATTATACCCTCGAGGAGGCTAACCACATGGAACTATTGCTAGCCAATGAGGGATTTCTCTGGCAACAATCAGTTCTGACTTGCTAGTATTTAGACCACATTCAAGTGATGTAAGCTCTGAACTCAACTGCTTTCATATCAGACAATGAAAATATGCACTGAGAATTAATTACCAAAAATTTCACATATTTTTCATTTCAAACACACATTTTACAAACTCATTATAGAGGTAGAAAACCTTGGTCAGCTATACAGCGTTAGAAAACCAGATCAGCATTACCAGGAACGTTGTATGGAAGTGTCGAATCACGATGTTTTTAACACAAACATGTATGTGTATGCAATCCAAGCTACTGATTTTTAAAAAAAATCAACAAGTCATACCTGATGAAAATATTGATTAACGGTGAAGTTACTTATCAATATACAACAGACATATTGAGTTTTATTATGTTTTGGACAAAAGTTTTGTCTTGAAAGATCCATTTTTTGATCAGTGCTAGCTAAATCGTGCTATACAAACATTTTCAAGATAGCTAGACACAAAATACCAACACATGAACAGTTTTAAATTGACATGGAATTGGATTGAAAATATTTTATTGAAACAGGATGAACGGTGCGACACCTGGAAAGTTAGAAAGTTTAAAATTTGCTTTGGTCGTATATATTTGTTCTTATAAAAATGTTATTAGTATGTATTGTAGCAAAGCTTGTCATATACTTTTTTGATCTTTGGCTTTACCTTGAGGTGTTTTTGACATGTTTAGATTGAAATTGTTCTTATATTTCTATATTTTGAGCATTTTAAATTTATTTTGTTGTACGTATATTGCAAGTATTTGCAATGTAACATCACGTTTATAAGTATATAAACGTTCCGAATAATAAACAATTGATTCGGTGAAAATTTTTCCTTTAAAGTTGTTCCCCATGTTTTTGAGTGTCTGTGTGTTTTTCAGGAGTCTTATCAGTAAAACTTCAGCTATCTCTATGTTCTTATTGTGTTCTTATTTTTAGCCATTCTCAGCCTAATTGTTTTTAAGTTTAAGTATATTTGGCATAGGAAAAACAGGGGATTTTAATGTCAGTCAGGGAAAATAAAAATTGACTGGACACTCTTTCTACAAAATCTATTTGTTTATATGTTATGTTATAGCTTAGTAAGATTTGTTGGTCCACAACAACAGCATGAATAGCCGTTGTGTCTCTTTCTCTTTTATTATATCTCTATGGTTTAGCTTACTTCCTGGCCTAAGTTGTCAGCAAAGATTTTTTGCGACTATGCAGTACTGTTGGCATGCGTGTTCACCACATATTTTCCAGCATTTATAGCATTAAAGAAAATAGCTTTTAGGTGTATACCGCACAAATACAGCAAAGAGACGGATGAAAAATCAGAAGTCGTAAGTACCAAATTCAGACGGAGAACAAAACAAAGTATGTCTTTCATAAAAAAAATAAAAGCGTTCGTAATGTTTTTTCCGACAAATACAAAACAATTATGTCTCTTTACACACATGGAAAATTTGTCAGAATGATTTATTCGACACACTTTGGTGGAGATCAACTAACAGAAGAAAGGGCTGAAAATGTTCAAAAGGCATTGCTGGACGGAGGGAAAAAGTTTGGAACGTCAAAGTGAGCAATGAATGTAAAATGCAAAACAGAGATCACAGTTAAATTTTAATGCATATAAGAAATTCAATTAAATGTGATGCTATGATACAATTTGAAATTACAAAAGCAACAGGTTAAAATATATTACAAAAGCAACCTAGTACTAGAGCTTTTTTCTTACAATCTCATCGTCCTTGATTGTGAGAAAGAGAAAAAAAGCCATGGCGACTAGGTTGATTACAAAAGTTATCTCTAATTTATAAAATAAGCCAAAAGAACATAAACGCTTTTGTTCTAGATGAGATTACCTGAAGGAATAAAGAAATGACAGTGAGCTTTTACGCAATGGTCTTAAGACCACGTGATTTATTTATCTCGAAAACAATTTTTGCTCCATATACCTCTACGCTATGAGGTACAAGCATTTACTTGCTCCATTGTTATGAAATTTTGTGACTATTAATTAATATTTTTAGGACTGACATCTCTTCTAAATATTTTGACTTCACCTTTTGATAACGTTACAAATTATTAGATATTGCTTAAACAAAACCACCATACTATCTAAAACGAAGAATGTTATAAATTTTGATCTAATGATCATATGAGTATAAAAATTTAGTGTCTATGGTATTAAATCAAACATTTTGGCTAAATTTTGCCACATTTCGAATCCTTTTTCACGATTCTAATTCTATATATGTTTCTATATTATATACGTCTATATATGTCTGTTTTTGAAATTTGAAATTGCTGATGACGCCACACAAAACATGTGACGTCAATTAAAACATAATGAGAATTTATTTAATTTGTCCAATGCTACAGTTGTGCTGATTTTCTTGTCGTAACTATAACTCTCAGAATTTATGCTCTCCATACTTTTAAGGCCCTAAAAAGTTTATATTAAAGTGGGTTAAAAATGATTTTATTACAGTGTAAATGTTCAACGAAAAAGCACAAAAAGCAAAATATTGATACAAATATGGAATTAGGTAAAAAGCAAAACGGAGCCATGTTTTAGCAACCTCGATCCCAGGACAAGTTGTCTCTTTTTGAATATCGGACGGCGAGAAGCGCAGCGCCGATGAGAGACAAAAAGCCCTGGGAACGAGGTTGATGTTTTAGTACTCAAGTGGAGTACATTTGAATGATTTGTGATTTCTATGCGATAAGGTGTTTGATAATTTTTTTACACTTCCCAGTTCATTATTTTATGACAAAAATAGCACTATTCGATAGGAAGTTTATCTGGCACTCTGAAAATATATACTTTTATATACTTTTATTTCACAGTTTAGGAAATATGGGCAGTATTCTCAACATGGGTTATAACTGTATGATATTATTAAAAGAAAAATCAGAAATAAAACAGTTAAGGCTGAGATTTTGCTAAAGAACATAATAAGAACTGAATTCCTACCTAGTTTTTGGAAAATAAAGCACGTACTAAGAAACAATTATCTGTTGTACTTTTATTTTTTTATTTTCTTTATATAAAACGTTTTTTGGGATGAGTCTGGATGTTTTTTTTAACCTTAAAGGAAATTTCTATTCAATAAGATCCTTGTCTATTTATCACTTTTATCATTATCTGTGAATTAGCAGTTTGAGTACCTCTAACTAACTTTAGCGTCAAGTTTCTTAAAAAAAAACACGTGTATACATATTTCTGCAAATAAAATAACTCCAACATCATCTACTTCTTCCCGCATTTATCATCATCCGTAAATCGTAAATCTGATGTATTTCTGTAACTTTTAGAAAAACGCAAATAAGAACAAGCATCAAATAACATTTAAGCATTCTGATGAAAAAACTGAAACAAAAAATAAAGAACTAGTCTTAAGAATTTAATAGAATGGACCCTTCGGGGTGTGCTCTTCCCTGTGCTAAATTATAGGAGTGATTGAAATTATATGGGTAGCAAAGTGGGTAATTTTTTTACAGAATGCTCAAATTGGTTGGAAGGTACGTAATAAATTTCTTTGATATTTCTTAAAATGCAGTAAAATAAATTTACAATACAAATTTCACACTTTTAAGTAACTAAGATAAAAAGCACTTTTTGTTTTTTAACATTAGTGGAGTGGTGTCAATTCTGCACATTCTCCCTTATGTTATAGTTTCAGCGCAGCCTAAGTACTACAGACACTAGGGCGTACACTTAGAAGCCAATTGTTGCGACACGTGAACATCGCAAACAATACTGACTTTTTGTGATTAACAAGAAAAACAAATTTTTGTATTTATCCTCGTCCCCAGGGTACTTCTACGCTTGTGATGCGATGATATATGATAACGGTAAAAATAACGATCGATGGTTGCCAAAAAGTTGACCAAGTGAAACTCAGATATAATATAATGAGATTCAAGAAAAAGAATTAAAAAAGCAAGGGTCACTTTGAATATTTTTAATAACAAAGAAATAATTCAACGGCACACACTAAAACATTAACCACGAGGCCAGACCTCAAAGAAAATTTTCCATGCAAATATTCTTAGGTAGGCTGAATAAAATTTGAAAAAAAAATTCCTGATTTTTCACCTTATGTATATTCGCCACCCCTTCGTGGCATGTCACAACGAGATGGTATGCTTGCCTCGTCTACGCATGTGCGTGAGGTTGTGGGTTCAAGTCCCACTCGGT
The DNA here is from genome assembly GCA_030067915.1 of Hydractinia echinata. Classification (NCBI taxonomy): domain Eukaryota; kingdom Metazoa; phylum Cnidaria; class Hydrozoa; order Anthoathecata; family Hydractiniidae; genus Hydractinia; species Hydractinia echinata. Next base: position 414,545 of record JASGCC010000209.1, read on the forward strand.
TTATCATCTTTACAACACTTGGGAAGATAGTTTTTAGAAGTTTTTACACTTTATATATTTCTGACATGTTTGAAAAAAAAGCCCAAAATATATTTACGCACATGTTATAGTCTATAAGGCGTTTTCTATCCCTGTGCACAAGCCCTAATAATAAGTGTCTTGTTCCAAATAATAAGTTATCGTTATTAAATTAGTGAAAAAAGGTAATGAATATTCGTAGGAAAAAAATGATGCTTCAGGAGAACAAATCTCTTCTGTTATTAACATTAACAATCGTCATTAATTGTAACATATGTTACACAAAATTCCAACAAAAAATTCTTTCGAAGAAAATACATTCACGGCAACAAGTCAAGACAAAGGTAAATTGGAAGTACCAAAACCCAGAGTACTGAAATTGATACGCACCGTTGCCATGGAATTGCCTGATAAGAAACCCACGTGTAGCTCATGGAGAATGTCTTCCGCCAGGAAAAATTGGTGAATCAAACAAGACGCAGATGATTTTACTGACTGATTTTATATTACGCGTTAAAAACTTTCATCGAGCCAAGAGTGTAATGTTAAGCAAGAGACCTCCAGCAGAAATTGATGCGGGATTGTACGTGTTAATGGAAACCTTGCAAGGAAATTTAAATCATGAAAATGTACAATCCATTTATGTGTTCGTCGACTCGCTTGCAGCTGCGGACTACCTCTCATCGTTTAATTTGATTAATAGCGAGAATTTAGTTATACAGCATCTTCCTAAACAGCACACAATAAAAACATATGTTGAATTTGCTGCGGGACGTTTTATAGATCGCATTATGATGATTGGTTAGTAGGATGATTTGTTTGGGAAAAAAGATGGGATCAAGTTGACCCTAAGGTTATGTCTGTAAATTGCTTAAAGAATGCATTAAGCTCGAAGCTTCCATCTGAAGATCGAAGTTTCCTTCGATCTTAAGATGGAAGCTTCAATCTCAAGATGGAAGCTTCGATCTTAACATGGAAGCTTCGATCTCGAGATCGAAGGAAGCTTCGATCTTCAGCTGGAAGATTCGATCTCAAGATGGAAGCTTCGATCTTAAGATGGAAGCTTCGATCTCGAGATCAAAGGAAGCTTCGATCTTAAGATGGAAGCTTCGATCTTAAGATGGAAGCTTCGATCTCGAGATCAAAGGAAGCTTCGATCTTAAGATGGAAGCTTCGATCTTAAGATGGAAGCTTCGATCTCGAGATCAAAGGAAGCTTCGATCTTGAAATGGAAGGTTTGATCTCGAGATCAAAGGAAGGTTTGATCTCGAGATCAAAGGAAGCTTTGATCTTGAAATGGAATGTTTGATATACGAGATCGAAAGGTGTTCTTTGATCTCGAGATGGAAACTTCGATCTCGAGATACAACATTGATCAATAAAATGTGTAGACATGGCCCTAATAAGCTTCCGTACTTTATGCAGTTGTATCGCTGTAAAAAGCGTAATAACATTTGAATGTGACCTTTAAAAACAAGTCTGTTATGTGCGCAATACAGCTTCGGAAAATCTTTTTTTAGACAAAAATCTTTCTGATTGAAAAAAGTTGTGCTATATTTTGACAAGTAAAAGTTATGTTGGTTAGTTTGTGCAACAAATATTTTTATTTTAATGAATTTACTGTATTATTCAGTGATTTATTGAGTTGTTTTTGAGTAGTTTTATGCATTAATACATTTGCATTTATTAGAATAATTAGAATAGACATCATGTTGTGCAAAATATTTTTTAAATATGAAATAAGTTTTTCTAACTGTTTCGACTCATTCAATGTTCTTTTTCACTGCAATGGCGTAACATATGAAACCTAAAAAAGCTTCCTGTAATCCAAAAGTTTCTTAAGCTTACTTCTTCTGTTAGTACATAACGGCCAGATTTTTTCTTATCTCTAAAATTTTCAAATTCTTGTTACTTATTATATTCTCAAATTCTTGAAGCTGCACTATGTGATGAAGAAAAGTGAAACATATAACTTGTGTTTTTTTATTTGCTAGCAAGCACACAGTTGAGAAGCTTCTAGAGTTTGTGGCAACAAATAAGATGTCAAGTTTCAGATTGTGTATGCGAGCTAACCATGTCAATATCTGTTCCGGTTTCGCAAAATACGCAGGAGTATCGCCGCAGTAAACATGAAAACGAGGTTTATTATGAACATTTTATTTTTCACAGCGTGTTTTTGCTGAGAAGAAGACTTTACCACAAGATTTTAACTTTATAGTCAAGCTTTATTTCCATATTTTCTAAAATTATGGATACAGATAAAATCAAAGAGGCTAGTAGTAGTAAGGGTGAAAACGAAAATATTCTCGTGGTTTGAATTGTGCAGCTTTTGTTCACACTGCCTTTTATGTTTTAAACGATGACAAAAAGGAGTATACAACAGCTCATGATCATTCATATGCCAAGTTCCATTCAACACAAAATTCCTTAGTCAATATATATGTATACTTCAGGAGAAAATAAAAGATGACATCAAGGAACTTTCCAATAATATTGTTGTGCTAAAAAATAAAATTATGGATCTTAACAAGGAAATCAATTCATACCAGAGCAAAGCATTTTCTTTAGGAAATAAAAAGTGATCCATGTGCAGTAAAATTTTACACCGGTTTCCCAAACTATGAGTCACTGTTATCAGTTTTTCCATACTTGGAACCAAAATTACGTCGTATCCACTATTGCTCTGGTCCAAAGTCTCTTGGTAAGAATCATGGTAATTTATTTTATCAAAACTCCAGATATGGTCATTCCAAACCTGGTCGTAAACGATCACTGTCTTTATTGGATGAATTTTTTATTGTCTTAGTACGTTTGAAGGTTGGTTGGTTTCTGGATGATATTGCTGATCGTTTAATGTATCTTCTGGTCACATCTCAATAATATTTACCACTTGGATAAACTTTCTTTATTATGAACTTCTTCTGTTGTTCTGATTTCCTTCTCAAAAAATGGTTCGAAAATACATGCCTAAGCAATTCTGAGAGTATCCCACAACACGTGTTATCATTGATGGTACTGAAGTTTTTATACAAACCCCTTCTTCTATGGTATCACAGTCACAAACGTGGTCACAGTATAAATATCATAACACTTGGAAAGCTTTGGTGGGGTTATCCCCCAATGGAAGTATCACGTTTGTATCAAAGTTATGGGCTGGTCGAGTGAGTGACAATGAACTAACGAAAAGGTCTGGTTACCAGACGTTTACTGGCGGGTAATACAGTTACTTGTGATTTAACCAGACATTTTAACGTCAACGCCTTTCTAGTTAGTTAATAAAAAAAATTTTGATATCCACAAAAGAAGTTAAGTAGTCTACGTGTGCTGTAAATCCATAAGCATATATAATATGCTCCTGTAAAGTTTTTCATATATATTTATGCCCTGTTGGTCTAATGGCTATGACACTCATGCAAATGAGAGATCCAGGTTCAAATCCTGGACAGGGCTAGGAAAAACATAATTATCTTGTATCTACAACAACCAGGTAATAATGAGTATATGATAGCTATATATATAGCTAATTGTGAGAATAATTAGTATTTCTCGAATTGTAGGGGGTAGTGTTAAATACATTCATCACTTTCATTTATAGATAGAGCACAACAATGCCTTGTCAAGAAAAGGCAGCTATATGTACTTGTTTGTCTTGACATGTCTCAAATCATCTTTTCAGAATAAGACTCACTAAAAATTTCCGCTTGCAAACCTAGGGGACCTTATGACACTCTCCCTTCATCCCAGCAGGCACACGACGTCGTACAGACGTCTGTTGCTAGTCGCTGCTACGTCGCGACGTCGGCCACGTCGTTACAACGTCGCTCCGACGTCGTAATTTCCGACGTCGTACTTCGACCATAAACCGACGTCGATCCAAAGTCAGGATTTCCGACGTCGCATATCGACCATAAACCGACGTCGATCCGACGTTAGGTTATCAGACGTCGGATTTATACTTCAACACGACGTTGTACCAACGTCGCACCAACGTAAGATTCGATAACTCTTTCAGGGAAAAATTATTCTTAAAATTTTCTTAGAAAAATAAAAAACGGTTTTTACAAATGCAATAACTGACTGACTTTTGGAGATTGTATGAGGGGTACGTTTTTATTATAATTTTATTTTTAAGAGAGAAAGCGCAAAAGTTTCCAGTTCAAATTTGTAATAGATGTGACCAAACCATGTGTTGAAAATTATGCAGTTTGATTTGTTATAAAACATCGCACTTTCGAACGAGGAAATATTCGAACGGAAAAAGAAGTCGCTTCGAATTTAAAAATAAACACAACGTTTTTCTCTTTACCAAAGAAAATTGAAGTTGCAAACGTTTTGAAATATATTTGTTGAAACGACGTTATATGTGTGTCCATTTCTTTCGCGCTAAAATCGTTGTGTGTTAATATCAAGCATTTGTTGTTGGTAAAGTATAGTAGATTCTATTTTTACGAACATATAGAAGAAAAGAAAGAAAGTGGAAATATTTCAAAATATATTGAGAAGGATCTGACAAGCAGTAAGTTTTTTTAATTCCCTGTGTTACCCTGAATACTTATATGAAATACAATGTATACATATTTCAAGTTTATTTGGTGTCATTTTTCGCATATGCTATAGAAAAATTTCTTTATTTTAGGTTGATGAAAAAAGCGACAAAAAGGAATTGAGAAGATTCCCGTTTTAAGAAGAAAAAACAGTAAGTAATTCTAGTTACTTTATAACTAACATTGTATCTAGGCACATCAATTGAAAACTGTAGAATCTGTTAATATATATTTCTTTGAACACCTAGCTTTACAATTATACATCTTGTCATTTCCGAGAAATGTTCTTATATAAAAAGCGTGTATCTTCGCTCTGTTATAAATTCTACTTGCAATTTATATCACTAGTTAGATCATATTTTAATACCTTTATTTTCTTTCAATAGCAAATAGAAGAAAAAGTCGATGAAAACTCGTTTCGATACTGAAGACGCACGTGAAAAATGCAGAGGTGATGAAAAATGTTTATGCTTGGGAACATAAAGTTATTGTAAATAAATATGAGTTATCAAGTGTCTTCTCATACTAGTGTAATTTAACGAATGGGAATACTAGTTGATTATAAAAGAAAATAATTTTAAATATCACTTTTTGTTTTAAAGAGCCTCTTTGTTACGTCCGTTAACATCGCAGCTAAGTCGCTGTAACGTCGGTTAACTTCTCAGTTATACGTCTGTAAAAAGTCGGCAGACATCTATACAACGTAGCCACGACGTCGATAGGACGTTGTGCTCTGACGTCGTACAGACGTCGAAGTCCGACGTCTGCGCGACTTTCCATTCTGACGTTGAGCGGACGTCGCACCGACGTAAAACTCGACGTCGCTACGACGTCTCTGCGACGTTGGTGTGCCGGCTGGGATAATACCATAAGTATTGCGATCTTCTTCGGAACATGTAGGGATATTAATAGTGTTCCTATCATTTGTTATGCGACAGAATACAGCATAAACTCGAAGGATAAGGTCAACTTTTGTGCTAGATGTTTTCTCCTTGTAAACAAACAAAATCTTTTTTAGTTCGGGAACACGCAACGATCCTAAGTCTTTCAAACCATTAACTGTTTTAGTATGAGGTAATAGTGCTTGAAACTGATCCATATTTCACTCAAGTGCAGCCAAAAATAACAAAAATGTATAAATTTGTTAAGTAATTTGTGCACTTTCCCGCTACAATTTCAAATGGTTCATAATAAACCTCGTTTTCATGTTGCGCTTTCATTTTGAGCCGCCACGGTTAATTGTGAACATGTGATATGGAAAAGAGCTTATTGAAGCTGAGCTTTCCTCAAATAACCGTTAAATGGCTTAAGCTATGTTGACGAGACTTGGCCAGAATAGTATACCATAAAATTATTGATGTGAGCAGTTTATCCTGGGACAACTTAGCCGAAATGTAAAGAGCAGTTTGTAAACGGTGCCTCGTAGCAACCCTATTTTGCTGTACAATTCTAGCATACCCAAAGTTGTATAACATTTTTTTTTCTTTGTAGCAAGGAGATAAGCCATTGATTTATTTATAAACTCCCTTCAACAATAGCTTACAGCAATAAATATGAAAAGTATTTTCCTGATTTGGATTTCTAGAGAAACATCAAGTCCTGGTGAAAACACAATTAACTTTGGAGAGAGAAGATCTACTTGAAACCCCTACTTGGTTTTCCATGTCGGCAGGTTTGTGTTGTGTCGCTCTGAGGTACCTTTATGGGTCAAGTTCCAGTCATTTCCCAACAAATTTATCTCTCACAAGAAGACACCTAAATGGTATACCACGTGTATCAATTAATGATGATGAGTCTTTGGCTAGGCGTAGACTTTCATAACACGTCACATCTTTACATTGTTCTCAAACTGTTGACCAAATTAACAACGGGCATCAAAGTAATGCTGTTAGGCAAGAAACATTTCGTAATGCTGAATGTAACGAGCAAGTTGCCAACAGACGCGCACGGTATGCTGACAGGAAAGCTGTCAAGCACAAAATTATAAACAGGCTGTCAATAGATTTGATCAAGTCTGCTGGAAGGCAAGATCTTGCTCGACAAAGGCAAAATGTTGAGCAGGTTGCAAATAAAAGACGAGCAGATGCACAACAACATGTTGTTTGTTCATGCTGGCGGAAACGTGCCATAATAAAATAATGCACGTCAAAATGTATTAATGTTTATTATTTAGGTGCTGTGAACAAAAAATAATCAGGGTTCAGTAGATTCTTATTACAGTCGGACGGGAAGGTTTTTTCTTGGAAGAAAGGTTTAGTGAAAGTAATGTCTTATTCACATTTAATAGACAGGGAATTTTAGGAAAATGCTGAGAATGCTATTGCAGATATTTTTCTGGCTTTTTTTCACTTATATTATGCCAAAATATGTTATGAATACAAAAGTACTGTAAGGATGCATTTTATTATAATTTTGTGTCAGACATGCATCTCTTTTTTCTTTTAGGTGAAGTGCAAAGTACCATGACTTACCTTCACGTGATGCAACTTCGTTCAGTGTTTAGCATATTCGGGAAAACCTTAATACACGAAATTTTGTTTTAAAAGAATTTCTTACCTGTTTTAAAAGTTAATTTTTGGTCTAAACTTTCTGTTGTTCAAATTATCGAGTTTTAAACCCTTATATGAATAACAGATGTTTTTGACCAAAAATACTCACTTTAAGAATGAGTGCCAATAAGCCAGACAATAATACAAAAACTCACACAAACGTTTCATGTAAGAAAGTAATAGGTGCATTCAATATGCTAATCATGAACTAAAAGGCAAAATTTTATAAGGTAATTTTTAGCTTCTTGTTGCAAAGTTAATATTTACGTTGATATACATTTTTTTTTATCTTTCTAACATTTGTTTTCTTTTTTAGGTTAAAACGCAAAGTCCCATCACTTGCCCTCATGTGATGTACTTCGTTAAGTGGACTATTTCACATCTTAAAAAGATAATTTATGAACTGAACGTGGGGACAAGATTACATAGAATAATTGCTACATTGGATTGTACGTTGTTGTTATTACATCCTTATTAGTCATAATTCTGTCTTCGTGTTGACGAAGACTGTTTTTGTATCCATAAGAAATAATTCTTGCTTTAGATATTTCTTATGTTAAATTTGTCACTTTTCTGTCAAAATTCTTTCACTTTAGTCCTAGGGCTTTAATGTTCTCCTGATATACTCTTCCTATGATATTTTTTTTTTATTTTTTATTCCATTTTCCTGTAGTTCCGTTAGTTTGATGACCAGTAAAATTATTCATTTTGATTCACAGTAAAAAAAAGAATATTTCCAATTGTCATGTGATAGACATAATTTGTGCCAATTATCATTCGTACCAAGTTTTACTTACAACGAATTTTCACTTAATAATTGTGAGCGGAATTAATTTGCTTAAACTTTTTTCGCGGGAAATAATTTCGAAGGCGCCATTTCTACTTACGAATATGTACGTTCACTTTTAAAAGCAAAGAAACATGGCTGCTTCTGTTATAATAGAGATGAGGGTAAGAAGAGCATGATTTTGGGTTCGTCAAATATTTGCTGAAAGAAAATTTAAAGGGGAAATATCACACTTTAGTTTAAGGCTTAAAATATTTCTTAAACAATTTCGTATGCTACCGAGTAATATGGAAGAGTTTCTAAACTGGGTAGCACCTAGAATAACAAAATCCAACATAAGTGAGAGCCAATTGCTTTTTCCACATTTTGTTTAAATTTATATAATGGAAATCCGCCTTTACAACCCAACACCAGAGAATCAGGCATGGATAGGGTTAAACTAACCAAATTGAATTGTCAACTTTGTGGTGTGATAAAAAAAATTCTTATCTTAAATTCGCACGATTCAACCAACCGATACTTCTAAAAAGAGTCAAGGTTTCATCAGGCCAGTGATTGGGCTATTCACAAAGGGCGAGTCGCATCACATAGTATTGAGCGAGTCCGGTTTGCCGTGATCCGAGATCTTACCTAAATTTCTTTCTCGCTCATTTTGTGGCTTAGCATGACAATAAAGCAATCCTGAAAATTTGACCTCAAAGGGAGTACCCCATACTAAGTAATTTTGGCCTGAGTTCTTAAAAGTGAAATGCGCTAAAAACGCTACCTTGTTCCCAGGGCTCTTCTACCATATCGACCCCCTGGGTACGAGGTTTCTGAAAACGCGTTTTAAAATTATTTATTTTGAAATAAACGCGATGTTAAGCGGCCAGAGAATCTATAAACTTCTGTGACCTCCACATATGAGTTTCTAAGTCTCAAGTCTGAAAAATTGACGAGAGCCGTCTTGGTTTTTTCTAGCTAAGTTAAATTTACATTTCTATGCATAGGAGTCACGCATTAAATAATGTTGATAAACTAAAAGTAAACTTTGCCCTGACAAATTGATTCCAATTTAACACAGCTATGGCATTTTGACCATTATAGCTATGAAGAGTAGGGCATTATGCTACCTGAAATTTAGCGTTTTTCTTATCGGCGTTCAAATGAGTATTGTTTTTGTTCGTAATTGTTGGGCACACCAAAGCCATATATTGGAAATTTTATCTTAATACTGTAATACAGATGAGCATGCCTCTTTAACAAACATTTCAGTAAATTACACATATTCTGGTCTGCAAAATAGACTTATAAAAAATGCACTCAAACAACTAAGTCTAGATAATAAAAAAACAGGGATTACAGCAAGTATAAAGTTAAGATAAAATATAAATAAAAAAATCTTATTATTTTTTAGATAACACCCCCTGTCAACGAAATAGCTACGTTATTTTAAGACGGCAGGGAGGCATTATGCCCCTTCCATAATTTTAATAGGTTTGAAATTGACCGATAATAAACTAATTTCATACCAAATATGGTAGTTCAAACAGCAGGGATAGTTAAATAGCCGGTATCATTAGCAAAAAAATATTACAGAAACGTTATATTTGCACTACAAACAAAAACAAGTACCGTTATTCTCTCTATTATTTTCATGACAACCTAACAACAACAACTATGTACTCTAATAGAAACTTTAATTAAAACTTTCATTTCTTCTTCCCTCTTGCATGTTAAACTCGTCCTAACCTCTCTTATGTACGCGGTTTGTGTTTTGAGGAATTATTGTATTTATTTAGGAAGGTTAAAAACTTATTTTAAGCTAATTTCTTTCACCTCCATTCTTTTTATTCCTCGGTGGATCACGCAGATCTACGGTCGAAAATCGTTGCTATGAAAAGCGTTCAAGTTCATGTTTTAAAAATTGGATGCTTTTGGATACCCAACGGTGCCAAACACGAATCAACTAAGTCTTTTCCTTAACCACTTAGTCTTATTAAAAACGGGTGCAAATTTTTAATTGACTAAAGACTGCGTCTATTCATCTTGATCAGCCTAGCTGAAAATTTAAGTGTCCAAAAGTACCATTTTTTTACAACAATGTTAGTTTTTATTGTTGCCTTATAATGACTGTAGCATTTATGACGTCAGCATGGAAGAAGTGCCTGTTGCTTATTTATACGTCTGTCGGATGTTTTATCGATGCATCACTTTCACTGTCGGATGTTTTATCGATGCATCACTTTCAGTTCTGCAAAATGATTTAAAAATTTCCTTGTGTGATGTCAACTGTCATGGCATTTCTTTGTAAACAGCGTCATGTTATTAACACCCTTCCTGTCGAGTCTACAAAATTGCGACATTTTGTAAGCACTACGACTCACTATGACTTTACGACGGTATATGAAATATGAGTTACTTCTTTTTAACATTGTGATTCACTAATGACGTCACATATTACGAACGTTATAAACATGTCCACTCTATTTTTTTTTGTTGTTGTTTTTTTACCTTGGTGAAGGTAAACATGGATTTTTGATATTTTTTATTTGTTTATTTATTTTTTTCTAACCGCTTTGTCTCTAGTGAATGAGAACTGGTAAAAATTTAACCTTCAGGACTGAGTGAGATTAAACCAATTATATGTGAACATGAACGAGGTGAAGACATTTTGTCATACTGAGAGAGAGTTGTTAGAGCCTCTACGAAGGAGAATATTTTATTTCTTCGTGTTCCAAAAATCATAATTTTTGTTTAAAAGTGTCATCGCCCTAATCCAACTAAAGTTATGGATAATGTGATTTTTTATTGTGGCGAATCAACTTTTATCTGTTTTAATTACAGCGATGGGTTGTTGTGTGTTTATTTGGTTTGTTTTTTATATTATTTATTTATTTTCTTGTCAGCGAAGAAAAAAAATTCGTGCTTTTAATGTAAATATTGTGTCGTCGTCTTGTTTTATGAACAAAAGGAAAACTTTTCGGAGGATATAATCGCAAGCAAGTGATAATAAACAGAAAGATTTTTTGTTACAAATGTTGTGCGTTTTTATTAAATCCAGTCGTGTTGAAAGATAGGATTAATATGTGTAATTATACTTTTTATACAATGGTGGTATTATTCATCAGCGCGTGATATTTTAAAACACAAAAATTTGTAGTATGTGGCTTTAAAGTTGGAATTGATTGTATGTTGTTGTTTTCAAGAAACGAAACACATTAACGATTTGTGTCATCGCATATATGACGGTATGTTAACAAATTTTCGTCTGTAATTACAGTTGTTTAAGGTAGTTGTTGTGTTTTGGTGCAGTAGTTATAAATTGCAACTACAAACAGATTCCGGTTAATTGATGAATCTGACTCTTTATATTTTAAATCATTTTGAAGCTTCATTTTTCTTATTTTGTTCGATCATCCTTTAAGTAAGAAGAATATTATCAACATGATATGTTTCTCTTTAGTTTTGATTTGTGTCCTGATTTTTCTTAATTCAGTATCATATGTACATATCACTATTTTATAATACAGGCTTGTTGTTTCATAAAACGCATCAGATTTCCCCGAAGAATATAAACATTGATTGGTTCCAAAACTAAAAACAACCTATATCTGAATAAAAAAAGAATTCTGTTACGAATCTTTCTCAAGCTGTTTCTTCTCATCGTTTCTTTCCTGGCATATAATTAGTATGTAGCGAAGTAGTATTCATATTGGCGCGATTGGATATCAACACTCTTATAAAGGTTTATCAGCAATGATAACACCCAATTGTTCTTTTAAACTGATAAATTTGAGAGAGTTTTCAGCAAAAAATGTCCATAAATTCCTACTCAGTAAGAACAAAAAATTAAGAGCAGACAGCTTTAAGTCCAGTTCTTATGAAATTAAGCTTGTCACCAAAAAGATTGACAGCCGTTCAGTTCGAGTTTTTCATATTTTTCCACGTGATCAGCTTATTTTGTTCCTACAGTTGATTATTTTTTTTATTGCACCCAACATTGTACATAGAGTAAAGTGTAATATCAAAGTACGAATTGTCCATCGTTCTTATTTTGTTCTTATTTTTCAGCCATTCCCGGCCTCACTTGTGTTCTCTTGTGAAAGCTATGCAACTGTGTCTTGTCTTCTCATGAAAAAAACATGCTTACAAAATCTGTTTTTTCTCGATATTCTAGCCTTAATTGTTCTTTAGTTTTTAAAGTCATGCTTAAACATTATGTTGTTCCGAAACTGCTTGAGAATTATATGATGTATTTTGTTGGAATTATCGTTGTTATTATCTTCTTTGCAACATGCTTGTAATGGAGTTGGGTGTTCACTGATTTTTGTAAAGGCAACGTGAAAAATAATTATTAATAATTATCTTGGTTAAACAAAATAGCAAATAAATAATCCTCTTTAAATGCCGAGTTAAAAATAGCCATATGTTTGTTTGTTTGATCTTTGTAGTACATTTGATATCTTGTTACCGTTTGAAAATGTAAATGAAAAGCCCTTGCAGGCTAAAAGATTTCGGATTCTTGTTCGTGTGTAATTTTGTTCCCTATACCTTGGTCGCCAGTAGCCTGTTTTGTACAGAACTTCTACAATGTTGTTCCGTTATTTGAAATAAATAGGTATTATCCTGTGGTATTACCTTGAACTTGCAAAATGTTTCATGTAGTACAAATATACAAAAAGTGATTTGTGAAAGTTATTACTTTAACAATACTGCACTACACTTAACTTTCATAATAAAGAAACGAAGACGATTTAGCATATCAATTTTTTAAATATTATTGCTTGTGGTGTAGCGATATTTTGGAAATGTTTTATTATACCTGTGACATGACTAAAATCTTTATCAAGTTTAAGATATCTAAGATTTGACCATAAAGTTGGATCCTGCAAGTTTAAAAACAAAAAAAGAAATAGAAGTAGAAGTAGGCAAAAGAAACAAAAAGGTTAAATTAACAATAGAGACTAAATCCAAAATGCGATTCCGTGGTATTAATATTTAGACTAGCCGGGGAACCCGGAGTCGAAACGCTGGGTTAAGTCACAAGTAACTGTGTTACCTGGTGTTGAACGCCTGGAAGAGCGATTAATAAGAAGTGTAAACTGTGCCACACATTCAGGTGAAACGCTTTAGTATAGCATGTCATAAATTGAGTGAGGTGCAGAACATTATGGTGTTTCCGGTGTAATATATTTTGAAAATAATAGGCGCACAACATTATGGTCTTTCCAGTGCAATATATTTTTCAAAAAATAACTTTTCACAACTTTAGCTGAAATAAAAACACAGTTTACAACTTGTTGCTACCCTGTTATAGCAAAAACAGTTGGCCATCTTTTTTTATTTTTCAGAGAACGTTCCTGCTAAAAGTTCAAAAATAAATATTACTCCGGGCTGAGGGATTAGTACAGGCAAACAATGACACATACCCTTTTTTGAAAAAAAACTTTATCGCAACTTCGGATAAACAGAAACTCAGGAAACAGCCATCATTAACATTGGACTGTGTCGTCAATGCGTTTAGGCGTAATAACCTTTTTAAAAAAACTTTATTGCAACTTCGGTTTAAATAAAAACACGGGAAAAACAGCCTGTTGTTACCCTGTCCAGCTAAAAAAATCACTCAGCAATTCTATTTTGCGGAGTAAGTTTTCATGACACTAATAAAAGGTGTCGCTACCTACTAACTGCATTTAGCATAAGAAATATTGATTAAGCATTTTGTTGTAGCTAGCCAAACTGCATTTGGATACTTTTACTCCTTCAGCCAGAAGCAGCTAAAGAGCTAGCTAAGGCCACAACCCCAACATAAAAATAAATAATAGTATACCAAACTTTAAAATAATAAGAATAAATAAGGCTAGCTACTGCTAGCTGGCTTCAGGAGGACGCTGCTTTGAAATCTACGTTAGCTAGCTAAAATCTTGAAATTGTATGGTTTGTTTCAGATTTACACATGGCTAGAAAACGTGATGATATTTTCATCTTAATATGTGAAAACATAGACACAATGAAGAGAATATCTTAAACGTTGATAGAACTGAAATTTAGGCAGTTAAACATTAAATAATTATACTAACCCAACCAAATATTCCTCTTTCTTCAACAAAAATTTGATTCGCAGCTTGGTGAACCCCGTATCTCGAAAGAAACGACTCGTACCTTAACCCCTAGAGCTCGGTTTAGTTGAACAAAATCCACCTCGTTAAAAGTATAACTGGAAACGAAAATTTGAAGGAGTATCTAGCATAGCTCATTATAATATTAAAATAACAGTCTATAACAATATCTGTGATCAAATTCGTAACGCAGTCTTCAACGAATATCAAGATACGCACACAGGAGTAGCGCTGGGTCGCGGGGTCAGGTCGGACTTTAAAAGTCGTGACGTTACGGCAATCGGTTAAAAATCGGTCGAAGAAGAAGAAGAAAAAGACCGCCCGTTTTAATAAGATCTCGGATGTAATCCGAAATCTTAATTATATTTTTTTCAGATGCGAGAGAAGGATTAAAAACATATTGTAAATATTTTGACATGTACATGAACATTTTTTTCTTTTTTTTTTTTACCTGACAGATGAAGTTGGTTTAATCCGTACTCTATCAGCAGTAGCATTTTAAAACAGCTGCTAACATTCAGCAAATTTATAGGAAGTTTTACAATGAAGAAATTGTTTAAGCTCTGTTGGTTCTACACTTTGTGCTAAATATTTGTAGTAAGAAAAACATTTTTATTCAACACCAAAGCATCTTTCGCACTGAATTCGTAAAAATCGCGGTATTATACAATTTCTAGGAGAATACTTCTCAGTAGGGGTTGATAGGCTTAAAATATAATAATCCCATACTCAAAGCTGCTTTCTTGTGACCAACATGTGACTACCGTCCTCGTCGTTTATTTTAAAATCAATTATTATTGAAGCGTGGACGTTTATTTGAAATAACATTTATCAACCATCTCAACCATCTCACATTTTATCAGACTGGGTTAGAAATTTCTTTCAAGCGATAATCAGTAGGTAGCTCCTTATGTTTGCCTTTTTCAAATAAACATTGGCGTTTCTATTTTAAGCGTTCTGATATTGATGAATATGTGGGCGCGGGCGTTAAATACAATATGTAGAAATTGAGACTATCTTCAAAAGAAGCATTTTAAAAGCGAAAAGACACCTCAGTACATTGTTTCGAATCTATTAAATTTCGACATAATGGTTCTGAGAATAACTTTAATTGAAAGAAGCCAATTAAAATGTCAAATTGAAAATCTTAATTTTTATAAAAACGGTGTAGCTACTTGCGTAAAAACTAAAATGCGGTGAAAGTTTTGAATGACGAAATAGAAATATATTGAATTTAGTTTTCTAAACTTTTGTTGCTTAACCTATCATACATATCAATAGTTACAAAGTGAGAAAAACTTGAAATTTTCTTCATTCTTGAATCAAATCTATTTTTCTGCGATTTAGGAAATTTCGTGATTTACAAGCTTTTTGCATTTTCGAAAAATTAATAGTTCCAGTTGACCAAGTTCTATAGGTTTCGCGGGAAATTTTTTCGCATTTATTAAAAATTAAATTATGGGTTCACATTTTAAACATTATTAAAGATTTTTGAGAATTTTTAGTAAAATATTTTGGGGTTGAAACATTTTCACGGGATCAAATTTCGCTGTTTGCAAAGAAAACTGATATTTTGCGGAATGCGAAAATTTCTGACAATAATGTTTGTTTTAACTTCTTAAACGATAGAGCTTCTCAAATCTTTCTTGATAATTGTCTACTTAAGCCTTCTCCTAAACCTTGAGATGTCTCATAGCTATAGATTTGTTTGTGCCTTCTGTATGTACACTTCAGATGTGCTTGGATATTGAGCTGCAATCTTCGATTATTTCTTACCATTCTGATTTTGACAGACTCAAAATCTATTTATCGGGATATGTGGTTTAAGTATGTTCTGATTTTTAAAGCCTGACTAAATTGTGTTTGTTCCTTTGTTGCTTATTGTAATATTCCGAATAAAAAAGTGTCTTGCAAATCATCAAACGAAGAGAAATCCTGCGAGATCATTATGTCCCATTTACTAAATTGGAAAGTGAGAGAGTTTTGTTTCATTTGACTGTTTATTCACTCATGCAAAATTTTTTATTGGATTTATTATCTTCAAATTCGAACCTCTTGTTGCTTACATAAATGAGAAAAATTTGTAGATTTCTCTGTTAATAAGGCTATTTTAGACATTTTTCTCTACAACGCGTCTCAAAAGAGGCAGAAATTATGTCAACAATTTGCTACAAATAGAACCTCCTTTCTCTGCTTGCCAATTTTTTCTAGATGACGTTTTAACCACAAGGGCGTTCTAATTGGTTACTAAGTCACATACTGTCAGAAATAGCTTCAAAACGTTGGATAGAACTATAGGTGAACAAATGACGTCAGAAGGAGAGCTGGGCGGATTTCATATTATGAGTACCCATAAAACCGTTCTAATAGCCCGTTGTAATAGTTGATCTAATTGATAATTGGTAATTGAAAGTAGTTATTTTAAGTGAGACTAGGGCTTGCGTTGCCTTGATATAGCATCAACCATTTTGTTGGTGATTCACTGGCTGGAAAAACTACGTTTTATCATGTAATTTCTATTTAATTAAGTCAAGGACTTTGACACTGCGTCAGCAGCAATAAAAAAAAAAATGTGTGCCAATTGCAGCCTAAAATTCCTCACCTTGATTCGCATAATTTTCTGTTGTGACCTTTACAACAACTCTAAGTATTTTTTTCATTGGAGTTAACAATATCATAGTATGACGTAAATATTTTACCATCGCATGTGTTTTTGGCAGAACGTTACTTGACGTTATTTAGCAACAAATAGCAACAAAAGCCTCTGCAATTGAGCTTTGGATCTACCATCCAGGAAGTCTTAAGTAAAACGATACCGCGAAAGAAATTAAGAAGTAAATAAATAAATAAATAAGATCAAAGGAAAGTAAAGTTAACTTTTTTCTGAATGAAGAGCTCTTAACATATTTGTCATACCATAACCTTCCATGACAAAAACGATTTTTATATTTTTCGAGAGATGTTGTTATGGGTTGTCGTGCCGTCGTTTGGATGATGGATGTAAAAACAAAGTATGAAAAGAGAACGTTGAAAGAATTTAGAGGATATTTATATTTTACATATGATGAAGAAAATAGTGTGTCGATATTAAATATGTAATATAAATAATGAAATAATTTAATATAAAATATATTAAATTATTTCACTTTTAAATGATATTTGTCTGGAAAAACAAATGTCATAGCGATAACAGCTTCTTTAGAAGATGTATAGGAACTTCTCTACTACGGGTAAAGTTTATCGATGATGAGCTGGAGAATGATGAAAGTCATTTAAAAACACAACTTCTATCTGGTGTTATATTTTAAAAATTCCAGATTTTATTAATTTTTTAAAAAAATATCGAATTTGTTCTAATTAAAAATAAGTTGACATTTAGAAAAAAAAAAAAAAACATTTGAAAAAGGTCTTGTGGAAACACATTTTTACAGTTTAAATTTATGTTACGTTTCACTCAAGTTACAAATTTTTGTCGCGAAACCATTTAAAAATTTTATTCGAGTTTTTTTCTAAGTATCTGCATTTTTTTGTTACCTAGCTACATTTTTTAGTCAACTTTTCACTTTTAAAATCTCGTTGCATCTTTTTCTATTTCTAAATGTCTCATACGTGCTGGACCATTGTGTACTAAGGATGAATTGATGAAATTTTGTTTTTCAAGAGTCTTGTTTGCTTTGAAAAGTACATCCTGATCGACCAAGTCTGATAGAATAACTTAAATTGTACGATGCAAGTATAATCGGTTGAGCTGTCATTGAAGTAAAATTTCATTCTTTGTACATCCTATAGTAATACTCAATATAAAATTAAACAAAAAGTGGAGAATATTCTGAGAATATGCTTATCTTAATATTTTGCTTACGTCCTAAATATACACAGGAAACAACACGTTCTTATTTTAAACTATAGAAATAGGAAGTACAGTAGACTCCCTGTAATTCGAACTCGCAGGGGACCGAAAAAAAGTTCGAATAAGGGAGAGTTCGAATTAGGGGAAGTTCATAAATTTTTGTGTGTCTCGTATTTTGTTTTCATAGACTTTTCACTGCGCCGACGTTTTGCTGGAAGAGTCGCCATCTTGTTGATTAATAACAAAAATATATCCTTTGTAGTTTGAAAAGAATCCTAGACCTTTGAATTTGAAACCGAACATGTAAAACCCCGTTTACACTCGATGAAAGATTAGCAGAGGGAGATAAAATGGCTACTTTACGTAATTCGATCTTTAAAAGTTCGATTTACGGGGTGAAATGATCTAAAGGGACCGGAAATATGGTTCGAAATATAGAGGTATTCGAATTATGGAGGTTCGAATTAGGGGAAGTGAATCATGAGAGTTTGTTAAGGGATTTTG
The DNA here is from genome assembly GCA_030067915.1 of Hydractinia echinata. Classification (NCBI taxonomy): domain Eukaryota; kingdom Metazoa; phylum Cnidaria; class Hydrozoa; order Anthoathecata; family Hydractiniidae; genus Hydractinia; species Hydractinia echinata. Next base: position 432,898 of record JASGCC010000209.1, read on the forward strand.
ACGGGACCAGAAGATTTGTTCGAATTAAGGAGAGGTTCGAATTAGGGGAAGTCGAATTACAGAGAGTCTACTGTATATAAAATACTGTCGTTTCTTTAGAAACGACAGTATCGACCAACGATTATGTTGGTCGATGCGTGCCAAACCAAAAAAAGAAAAAGATTATGATAAAAAAACGTGAAGAAACAAAATTATTATATTTACTAGTCGATAAGGCCCGTGGAAAAATCCACTTAGGCAAAAGCCCAATTAAAAAATAGGTTGCTTTAGATGTTTTGCTGACGTCAGCAGTGCATATACAAAAAAAAAATGTTCTTAAAATCTTACACCAAATATCAAATGTCAAATCGCATTAAATCCTCCACACAAATCTTACACAAAATAAAAAGAACAGCATATGGCTGTTATTTTTACCGATAAAGACATCAGCTTTACAACAGCTTACAGTGAAGTCTTATTCTACAAAGATTTGTTCTTTCAGTATATATATTGCATGTGGTCTATTTCCACAAAAGTTTACACAAAATTTCAAAAAAAACAGCATTTTGCAACACAAACAATATAAACTGACAACCATACCATCCTCTCATAAATTTTTTTAACCCAAAGTCATAAACCCACGTGTATATAAATTTCCAATCAAATGTCAAAAACCCCTGTAAAAAAACCTGGCATTTTACATGTAGGCTGACAAAAGTTTAACAGGATGACGAAACAAAACAATAAAAAATAACTTAACACACACACTTTAAATTCTATAAAATTCGTTCCACTTGTCATATTGTGGTCCCCTTGTAAAGTTTACAGGAAATGTGAAAAAAAAACTCATAGATTAAAGCTAGCTATGGGATGGAGCCTTGAAGCTAACATTAGCTAGCTAGCTAACAAAACAGTATATACCTAAGACACCCAGTTAAATATACTTAAGCTGGGGAGACTTATAGCTACGTCTATAGCTAGCTATTTATGCTTAGTTTAGTACAACACATATAAAGGAAAACAATAGCAATGTAAAAATTATGACATTTGCAGATAGTTCAACAAACCAAAACTTTCCATTTCGCTGGCACATTTGTTTGGTAGCCAGCTAACAGCTTTATGCAGCATTTTGAATTTTAGCACATTAATTATGCAAACAATTGCTTGCTTTTTTATAAAAAACGCGGTAAAAAATAAAAATTAAAGAATTTGAAGCTCCAATGGATTTTTTTTGAGAAGGCGATTCTTTTTTGAACATATTTTTTACATATAAAAACGGAACGTCCAAAAATATAAAAGTTCTTACTTTTTCTCAATTCCAATTCACTTGAAACTCTAGCATTAATTTTGTACTTCTAACTTTACTTTACTACTTCCTAGCTCCACTCTTCACTTCCGAAGTAACTTCTTGTCTTGTGGCTTTCAACTTTATTTTTCTACTTCTACTTCTTTACTTAGAATTTACTTCTAACTTTACTTTACTACTTCCTAGCTCCACTCTTCACTTCCGAAGTAACTTCTTGTGGCTTTCAACTTTTTCTTTACTTAGAGTTTTCTTTCTCTGAATCACTTTTTGCACTTTTTTCAAGACGAAGGGACCTTTCTTTTGTGTTTTTTTCGGTGTCGAGGGACACCATTTTTGGAAAGTTAGCCGTTAAATTTATTTCAGCAAATCAAATTGAGTCGTTTTCATCACGTGACGTAAACAAAGTAAACCCGCTAGCAAAATGGACATAATTTTTTCGGCAACATCAAAGGGAATTTCGGCAACATCAAAGGAAAATGACGATATCAACTTTGCCTGTTACAGACACACGGAACTGGCTTATTATTATAGAGATTAAAACGATATATTTAAAAAAATTCACCGAATGATTCTCCTTGATGAAATAAAGTTGTATTTCAAGTTCTAAAGATATATGAAATGCCAGAAGGAAATTCAAGGCTGCATTTAAAAAATTAATATGTATAAACAGGAGTATCGGAGAAGATTGGAAATTAATTAAACGAACGAACCGCGAATAAAAAAGATTGCATTATCGCCTTCTTTTTTCCTTGGAATTATTTTAATTATCAAACACTTTGTTTCAATTTATCATTTCCTCTTTCTGGTAATCTGTTAACTATGATAGCACATAAATTCTGTCATCATCCAATTTTTAAATAACATTTTATGATCACCGGTCTCCTTCCAAATATACTTGGCATTTGTTCGGCGTCATTTAAGTGGGGCTTTTTTGTGGAAACATTTAATATCACCAAAGAAATTATACATATACAGCGGTCTTTAAAACTTGATTTGCGTGGGACGAGTTAGATATATATTTGGACGAGTGTGCTTGTAAAGTGTCAACACATAACATCTTCGCTTCTTTTTGATCTTTTAAAGTTTCTAATCCAAATACATTGAAATAAATTGAATTTTGTATACAACTTAATTTTTTTTATTTGAGCGCTATATCTCAGTAAAAAAATATTTTAAATTATCTCTCTCCTCCCTCTCCGTCATAAAAACATTGTTCATCGTTATATTTAAAAACGAAGTTGAAATAACGCTATAGAGTTCTAATCAGGGAAGTTCAAGGACCGGTTTTCCTGCCGTAACACAAGGATGAAACTTTCGGGACAGGAAAATATAAGAATATTGTGAACACTGATTAAATATAAAATCGTAGTTTATTTACTTTACTTTGTTGCGATGAAATGTTCTTGCATTTTTGTTTTTAAACAGGTAGCTGGAATATAATGATATTAATTTTTTATATATATATTATTTAAATAGAGTGATTGGTTTTTCTTTTACGCCACATATGGTGCTTAGGTAGATGTTTCATATGGGAGACTGGGGCGAGTTGATTGTTTTTACGCTCATCAAGTTTACTGTAGTGACACGTCTTCTTTTATAAGAAACAAGATAAGGTTGCAGTTATAGGTGCTTTCAACTGCCAGCTTACTTAATATTGAGAAAATTGAAAACGTAAATTAATAGATAGGGATTTTGCTGAAAAAGGGAGAGGGAAAAAACAGGCGTCTTGCTCGATAAACGTTCAGAAAATTTTCTTTACATTTAAAAAACATTAACTTTAAATTAACATTTTCGTATACACAAAAACGTATATAAATCATAGTTTAATATTTTTTCTTGTTTATTTTAATAGATAAAATAAACTGTACAGTGTTATACAAAAGAGACAAAAGTGAGAGGTGAGAGAGAAATGTTATCGATGGACCATTCGCCGCTACCCTCACCAAGACTGTTGTCTTCAAACGATAATTCCCCTTTTCCCTCGCCATTTCATTCGCCTGGCACATCACCTGGGAATTCTCCAAACCCCAAAAGAAAGGTATCACCGATTTCGCAAAAGTCTTTCGCACTTTCACCAATGGCATCTCCGAAATTGACACTTAAAAGAGCAGGCTCTTATAGAACAAAAAGCAAAAAAGTTACAAGCCGTTTAGATGATATTATACAAAAACGGAAATTAGCAAACCGAAACAGGTCTCTTAGTTCGCCAGATATTAACAGCGATTGTTCTAACGATGAAGAACGGGAGCAAGCTCTATCGTTTTCAGACCATTCTGATGAACATTCAGATAATGGAGAAAGAAAAGAAATACCTGAGAACTCATGTGCGAAAAACCATGCCAGAAAATATGGCAGCAGAAAAGGTTCTTTCACAGAACACAAAGAGGATAAATCCAAAAGTCCAACTATCCGAAAAAAATCCTTAAATGCACTGATGGATTTAAAGAACATGGTGGTAACACACGGACCAAGACTGCGTAGGTCTCAATCGCAACGGTACAGTCGAGATAAGAAGAAAGATAATGTTCGAGACCGAAAATCTTCAAGTTTTACAACTGATGACGAGTTAAGTCAATACGACGGGCCATTGATCAAAGCTACAACAATGTTTGTTCCCGGATATGACTTCAAAACAAAGCAAAGCACACCGTTAACACCCAGGAGACAAAGTACGCCGTTATTTCAACGTAGAGGATCGCGGGAAAAAATTCATTCGACAGACTTTAATAACATGAGACAACAAAGCACTCCAAACCTAACTAGGAGAGGTTCTAAGGACAAATTAAAAGTTTTAGAAGCATTAAAAACAGATGATACGAGATTTCAACGTTCTGATAGTCTCCCCCCTTCTATCACGCTCAGCACTGAAGAGGATGATTATGATGACGAGGAAACGTTCGCAAACGGTGACTCTGAATACATCGCCATTGTTGATCGGCAGTCCGCTTTAACGTATAGACACAGAAAATTTGCTGAGAAAAAGAAAACCACTGCATTAAATTTGCCGACCAACAGTGGACGAGTGAAACAAATGTCCAGCGGTTACGAGCATGGTACAGTATTTTGGAGGCGATATAAAAAGAAAATGAACATGGCGGAATTAGAACGCAAACATCGCTCGTGCGAAATAGTGCATGACAGTATATACAGAGAGAGAGCGAAATCGTACGAAGATGGTTCAGTATACTGGAGACGTGATGACGAAAATCGTAATTATCTCTCCTCCCCGGGTAGTGAAAGCGGTTACGCTTCTCCAACGGATAATGCGGACCATAACACTAAGGAGAAACGTCCGGTCAGGCCAACTGTTTTGCATATGACAACTGATGAAGGCTTGTCTAATTCGTGGAGTTATAGCCAGTGGAAAACCAAAAACAAGCAAACTCGACATAACCTCACACCGGATCTTGTTCGAGTGATTGCGACTGATTTATGTGTTACCGAATTATGACTTTTATAGCAGCTACTGATTCGGGTGTGCCAGATTTATGACTTTTATAGCTGTTTAATATTTTATTTATTACCAAGGTTTAAAAACCTCCCTCTGACTAGATATCCAATACTCATGAAATATTTGAATTTGTGTGAAAATTTCTCTTTTAATCTAAGGTTAAGTCACAAAAACTACGTTCCTATTTTTGAAATTTCATCTTAATTTTAGGGTAAGGCAAAATCATATACGTTATCAATAGAAAAGGTTGATGAAATTTGACTAAATTTGGACTTAATGACCACTATTTTTCACTGACCAGCTATTTTACCTGCTTTAAATTTTACTTAGTTTTTTTACCGATTTCGTTACCATATTTTAGTTATCAACATTATATTTATTTTTGACCCAAATATGGGTCAAAAATAAGCGGATACAAGGTTTAATATTTTCAGTTGAGATTGTGATATAAAAAGGACAATTTGTAAAAATTTCCTTCATGTATTTTATGTTATAAACTCAAGTTACACTGGCTAAAAAGTTTTACCGTAAATTCCCGCGTTATCGCTACTAATGTTTAGGACAACCTTGACGTAATGTTCTGCTGTGTTGCAAACTAGGAGGATCTCGTAACTCTCTAGCAACCTTTTCTCGCAACTTTTTTGATACCAATTTTACTGGATTTACGGCACTAAATATAAAATACTGGTCGGTGTTCAGTGGAAAAATCTACGGATTCGCCCATCCTTTTTTAGACCGCATTGCGTACATGTCGCTACTCGCGGTACCATTTTGCGTGACAGACAGACAGACGTATACGGGTATTATAATATAGGTTTTGCAAAGGCAACGAAATATTTTTAATATGATAAATATTTAATCCTTGCTTGTTGCAGCAAGAATAGCATACGTATCTCATATTGTTTACATTTAAAGCGAAAAAATAAATTATAAATTTTACTGTTTGTTTTTTCTTATCAACAACAGCATTTTCGTAATTTTATGGACAGAATTGCTACTTTTGCCTACGTGTACGCCAGGTGGATAACTTATAAGATGCGTTAAGGCGGATTACCATTCAAATTATTTCCATGCTCACGCGTGTTTTTACACTCAACATTCAGTCGTAAAATTGCTCTGGTGAATTTATTTCTCGTGTCTTTTTTTTTAAAAAAGAAATCCTTCGTGCTCTGCTTTCGCATTGATAGTCTTGTTTGCATTGTTTAGGATTATGATTGGCTAATTTTTAACAAGAGCATTTTTGCTATCGCACAAGTAGGATCTGTTTCTACTTTTTTGGGGGACCGGTAGCACGCTGTAGAATGATGCAATCATCGGTTTGAATAACAACTGCGCATGCCCATATCGATCTACTGTCTTAAAAATACGTTCGAGCGTGAAAATAGTTTAAATGGAGTATCGCCAACACAAAATTTCCCAAATTTTATTTTTTTTATTTTTATTTCGATTACAACAAATTGTATTAACATTTATCATATGGTTAGAGTTTTTCTCGCACTGTGATTGGCTTATCTACACGAACTATATGCTATATTTTTTGTTTTATACCGAGAAACGAGTGGCGAGTATATCAAATTACAGTGATTTATGCTCGGTTTATATGATAAGTATGGTGGCCGAGAGCTGCCACGCAAAAATAACGTCTTTTTAAAATAGTTTTGATAACAAAATTAAAATCAAATTCAGAGTGAATTTCATTTAAAAACAAATTTAAAGTTGTTTTACTTTTTATTTTTGTTTCAGTTTCAAATCATTTTAAATTTGACGTAAATCGCATTTGTTTTTCCGATTTGTTTTCATTTCAATTTAATTTCGACTAAATGTTATAGTTTAAAACCACAGTGACAATATGGCTGCAAAACGCAACACCGACGCGGAAAAATGGAATCAATTTGCCAGAGAAGCCAAACAGAAACGAATACAAAAAGGAAAGCAGAAGGATGGGAACGGTTCAGCAACTTTAGGTGTTGGTTCTAACATTTTAATTGAACATGAAATGATAGTTCAGAGGCTTGCTAGCGAGGCATCAGGGAAGGCTATGAAATATGAAAGGCTTGGACCTCAGGAATTTGTTCCATACATATATGATGAACTATCAATCCATAACATGAAAAAAGCTTGTTATGAACACTTTTCTTCTAGCATCCAATTAGAAGATATGGTGTGTGATATATTAGCCTCACAAAATGGGCCATCTTGTTCAAAGTTATCCCATGTTCCCAACTTTCGAAAAATACATATCAGATTTATAAAAAGCAGAAGTGATGACTCGAAAGTTTGGAGCAAATTAATGGAAGATTCTCCATTCGAGTCTGGAAATAGACTAATCTCAACATCATTACCAGATAAAACCTGTAATAAAGAGAATGAATCTAGAATTGCGAAGCCAACCTTTGAGGCACCCAAAAGTTTGTCAGTTTCTTCTATGTTACGTCTAGGAAAAGTGATATCGAAAACATTAGACGCGCCAGAAATAATTGAAGTAGCCGAATTTGATTTGGCGTCCATGGCTTGGTGTCCATTGACTAAACAGAAGTATTTTGTTGAAAAAGAACCATTTGCTAAAGGTGGATTTCGTTCTGTTTATAAAGCAAAGCATATACAGGGAAAAACATTTGTTATCAAAAAGTTTTTGCCAGAAACTTTAAAGATGATAGAAAATGTAAATACAGCTGTTGTTGATCCAGAAAGCCAAGAAACTCTGTGTAAAAAGTCAGTACAAATGCACATGCTAGCAGCTAATCTTGCATCACAATTCAAAAAAGAACTGCCAAAAGATAATGGTATTGCTTTTGGAAAAACATTTAGTTACCAATCTGCAAAATTTGGCAAAATGGTATCTAATAAGCAGTGTGTCGTAATTGAAAATTTTATACCTGGCGAATTTTACAAGTATGTTAACAACGATGGTTTACCATGTCACACCAACAATGATTGTGTTTTACTACAAAAAGCTGAATGCCTGGCACATTATTCATATGCTAAGTCAAATGGAGAGTTGATGTTATTGGATATTCAGGGAAGTTCGTATGCTCTATATGATCCAGAAATTGCCACTGAAAGCCCATCAGACGAAAGTGGTTTAAAATTTTGTATGGGTAACCTTTCTATGTTGGCTATCTCAAATTTCAAAAAAAATCATGAATGTAATCATTACTGTGAGCTTGCTGGTTTGGATAAAATAGTTGAGTCAACATGAGAAACTGTTTATTTCAATATATCTAAATATGTGTTAACATTTACAGACTGAACTTTAAAATTGTTGTGTTACATTGGAAACTTTTTTACATTACATTTACATACATTGTTTTGATATGTATATATATATATATATGTTACTGCGTGTACTGTATTTTCTCCTTCCAGTTAATGAGCTATTTTGGTTTGAGCTATTTTATCTTTGGTTAAAGTTTGTGCTTGGGCCACTAAAGAGAAAATGCAATAAACTATGCATATTTTAGTGAAAGGTAGGCTTTAACATAGTCATTCGGTACTAATTCTGCTGGGTTTGGAACAATTGATTCACAGAAACTTTTCAGTTGTAAATCAAGAAAGTCTTTGTTCTCTTTTAGAACCCCAGAAAGCGACGCCATATTCTTTAATTCTTCTTCAGATATGTATGTGCCTAAAATAAAAAAATGCACTCTCGATTTCACATACTTTCCTGTTAGTAAGTGTAGTATATATATAGTAGGGTTTCCTACCACAATCTTCCAATCCATACTTTTCTGGAAAATCGTATAAATGATTAGGTACACCATCTGGCATAAATGTTGTTTTTTGTAAACGTGTTCGATGTGAGTTCCAGACTACATCTTTGAAGTTATCCAGCTGCTTTTGTACCAAAGGTATCATGACGTAGGCTAGGTATTTTCTAAAATACAAAGTTTTATATATTTTTATTATGAAAAACAGGTGTTTATTTAAAATTTTGTTATTATATTTTTGACCAGACCTGTCAATGTCATTATGAGGATCATAGTGCTTTTCTTGCAATAACCATGTCAAGCCTTCCTTGAAATACTTCTCTAAGCGTTCGTGTAGCTCTTTCCACCAACGTTCTATCTAAATACACAGAATTTACATTATTTTTATTATTTTTAAATGTATATATAGATATTTTTCTGTTCTGTTTATAAAAAGTTTTATTGAAATTTTCTTGCTTCTTTATATAATTTTACCTTATTCGATGTGGAAGGTCCATAGCATAAACAATCAGTTGGATTTGAAAATTGAGGATCTTCTCTTTTCAAAAATGCGTGCATGGCAGCCATTGTTATAGTTTCAGTTCCTCTGTCCATTCTTATATATACAGGCAGTTTCCGTGTTTCATATAAGTATTCCAAATAATACAGGCCAATAATGTTGGGTTTTGAGTTGGTAGTCCATACTCGAAGCCACATGATCTTACGACTGGCTGTGTCAATGCAACCATAAACTGCTAATGGGAAAGTTGAGTTTTGAAAGCCCATTAGCTTGTCATGTCCATCAACAGAAAACACCCAATTAGGTCCCTTGGTAATAAATGGTACTTTAGGCTTCTTCTTTTTAAAGTTGGGTTGACGTTCAGTTAAGCCATCGGGGTCCAAGTTAGTCATTACATCATATATTTTGTCACGTGGTACTTTAACAGCGTGTATTTGTCTGAGTTTTTGCTGCATTGCCCGGTATCCTATCAGTCTACCAGGTCCGTCTAGTTCTTGTTGTACTGCCTCCTTTACATCTGCTAAGGGAATATCATTGTCAATGTAATAAATGTTAAAATGTCTTAGACGTCTGTCTAAAGTTCTCAAGCTCCACATATACATTGGGAAATCTCTTTTCATATAATCAAGTATCTCTGATCTTTGTAATCTCTGGCTCACGTATTCACTGAGAAGATTTCTTAAAGCAATATATCTTCTTGCCAGGTGTTAGTTGCTTCCGCCATATTTGTTGAGTTTGTTGGCAATTTTCCCGCGCGAACTAGCGCAAATTTATCATTATATCGCGCATGTGGTTTTGAGCAATGTAAAATGTGGTTTCGGCATATTACTTTAAGATGAAAATCAAATCAAATCAAAATCGAAAAAAAAATCAAAATGAATTTAAAATAAAATTGAAATGAAATTTAAACAAAGTTTAACTGAATTCGTTTTGAAATCAAATGGAAATCAATTTAATTTTAAACTATGTCATATTATCCGTGTTTTTTACGTGGCAGCTCTCGGCCACCATAGATAAGCTAGTTATCGCACTTGCTCTCGAAAAATATCGTCATATTTTTCAACAAACAAATTAGCGCATAAGTAAACCAGGATGCTTCGTGCTAATGTCCGCTCTGAATCTGACAAATTCAACTTGCGTCAATCTAATAAAGAGATTTCCTAAGTAATTACTTAAAATAAGTGCTGTTTGTCTTGGTTAAGAAAAATGAAAAAACACATTTTGTATAATAATGACATTTAATTTAAAACATATTCACAAAATATTTCAATTTGTCAAATCATGAAAACTTCTAAGCAAAATCTTTTTAGGAAAACATATTGTTAATTCAAAAAAAGTGTCCATTAGTTCTCATGCTTGACAGTGCGCACAATAACTGTGCGCATGTATCTTTGAGGTAGTGCAATTAGCATCGCCGCATTCACTTATTTACTTTTGCTACACACTCCTTAACCGTAAAAAGGTGACCAAAAAGATAAGGCTGAAAAGCTATATTTGCCTATTACATACTTTTTATTTACAAATACTTGACGCTAATAATTTACGAAATCCAACACGATTGTTTTAATATTTTAAAAATAAAACACTTAAAATAAAAATTTCTGTTCAAAAAATGTTTCTAGTAATTTTATACTTCACGTGAAAAAGCAGGCTTAAAATAGGAAGAAAAAAAAATTTCTGAGAAAGATATGATAATGCAGTAGCTTCACGTACGAAGAAGAGCAGATATTTCAAGACTTGGTGAATAGGAAGGCTAAGTTCAGATCTACGTCTGTAAATATACCGTTATATGAAAATAATCGTTTTTCTCTAAAAAATTTTTAGTGATAACTATTCGATGGTAGAAATATCCGCCATCGGCTAATCGTGTATAATAAATGCAAATATATTCCTGACAGATGTTACGCAAATAAAGAACGACACAATTCTGATCACATAGCAGCTACACTGCACCTGTACGTAACACTTGCATTCCATACTGATAGTCCTTTAATATTTCCTTGACACGTGATATTTGCACTATCTGAGTACGAATTTTCAAGTTGTTGCATCTTCTCGAATTAAAATACTCTGTTCATTTGTTTCATATTCACTATCAAACGAACTTGTCGATAATGTCCTACCTGCGGTGGAGTGTGATGATTGTCTTTTTAAATTTCGATATGACGTCGTCGGCTTCACGTCGGGCAAAAACAACGCCGTCAGTAATGACAGAAATACTAAGCATGCGCCGAATAAAAACGGCGGTCCAGGTATAAATGCGTACTAAACAGAAGAGATGCAAACAAATTTTTCTCTATGTAGATCAAATGTATGGAAAATATTATTTAATTCTGCAAAGGAACTTGGATTTGTCTAAAATGCGCAGAAAATCGATACTTTAAGATGGTGGCGGAAAAGTCAAGTGGCTTTTCTTCACATAGTACTTAGTATTTTTTTTTTAAAAAGGAAATAAATAAATAAGCACATACAAATTTGACAGCCATGCGTTTTATATTCTGCGAAGTGATGTTTTTTGGCATAGGTGGTGAAGGCGATAACTCTTCTTGTAAATTCACGTGAAAGATATAAAATATGATACCATACAGAGCAGGTCCCAAGCCGTTGCATAAACCACGTATTCCAGTAACCAGACCCTGGACAACGCCTAAATATTTAATTCAACGTTTTATTTCTTGGCTTGGCTCATCAACGTTTTAATCATAACAGCCAAAATTCTTGTTATTTCAATTCCCATGAACAAAAAGTAATGATTCATTAATTTTTCGTCTGATTACAAATAATAGGTTTCCGTTTGATTACGGCAACACAATGACCAACTAAATAATCCTCACTCGAAAATATAACAACAGTTTGACTACATTGAACTCGAACATTATTTTAGTCGCACTATTTTTAATGATATCCTAAATGATCAAGTTAAGGGGGCTTCACAGTAACACACAGGGTGACAACTAATAAAACGAGAACAAAAGTAAGGATAATAAGGAGAATTAAGGAGACAAATTGACATTTTTAAAGGATATTTTGCTGCGAACGAGAATAAAAAAATAAAAAAATAAGGGTAATTAAGGAGAAAACCAATTTTAGTTCTCTATCTTTAATGTTACATACTATGTTTTATGATAAGAAAATTATACATATTATACAAATATACAGTGAATTATATGAATTAAACAATGAACTCTGCAGACTAAATTAAGCCAATCGCATTTGATTTTATTGTTTTGTAAGTAACCAAAAGTAAAAACGTGCCCAGCAGGGAAATCTTGGATCCAGTGACAATGATGTGCACCCAAATTTTGAGTGAGTTCCCTAATTACTTCAAAATGGGTTGTTATAAATTTTAAGTAGCTTTCAAGTCTATCGTGCACCTATCAGCATTTCGCCATTTTGAAAGTTTAAAGGAGCATTTCAGCACTAAATTTCAGCACTAAATTTCAGCACTAAATTTTGTTTCTATGAAGCTTTATGTTCTTATATGAAAAATATTATATAAAAAATAACGTGTATCAAGGATCTGCGTCTTAGTTAAAATGCATAAAAATAAACAAAATAATGAATTATTACAGATCGTCTGTAACAACGATGTACGGAAGATTCTTTCTCATGTTTTTATAATTTTATTATCCATTTTCATCTTACCAATCATAGTGTGCATAACAAAATAAGCAACAGTAATAGGGAGGACAAAGTTTCACGTGTCTATATTAATTGTATTTTTAATTTTTTTCACATATTTTGTGGGCACCTGTTGTTTGAAAGTAGCGAATATAAAAAAGAAAAGAAAGAATGAATATCATTCAAACTAAATTGTTACATTTTTTACCGTTTTTTAACAGCATTTATCAATTTAGTCCTGGGCACTAGCTTGTGAAATACATGTCAATAACTCGTAAACATGATACCTGCCATATTGTTCTATTACCAGAAGCAAATCATTTCAATATTCTCAATGTGTTTGCAAAGATATAAATAGATTAGAATAACATTCAACACAAAAGAAAAATTTATCTCCAGAATCGTGTTTTAGAGAAAGTGATATATCGTTATAACGCAGACAACTGAATTTCATTCGGTATTTTTAGACTTAAAAATCATTTTTCAATTTTTCAGAAGTGACGTTGGTTTGTTTGTTTGTTCAGAAGCAAAAGAGTTCGCTTGAAAGTTACGACTCCGTCGTAAGGCAATTGAGGTTCTCCCTCGTTCTGGCTATCATATATAGCTTGCGTTGGTGCGCGTCGTCTGGCTCTTCGGAGTGTCAGGTCCCTGTGACATGGTTCCAAATGGGACTGTTGATTCGATCGTAAATCAACAAAACGCCAGGGCTTAAAGTGTTAGCATGTAATCTCAATGCCAGCTTCAACTCACTATTGAATATAGAAAACTAACGAACGAAGAAAACACTGTAAAAATAGTGTTTTTCAATAAATCCAACACCAACATAAAAGCATATTGGCCGCAAGTGCATTCTCCGCCAGTTTCTCGTTTAATTATATCGTTTGCCTTTCGTGCACGCTAGCGAGTACTGTGTGAGTACAGTAGCAAAAATGTGCGAGTATTATACTCGTCGCGTACTCGTGGAATACCCATGGAAGAAATTACTCGTACCCGTAGTTTAATACTCGTGTATAGTTACTCGCGATCAGTACTGTACATATAAATTATGCCCTGAAAGATAGAAAATATAGGATTTCAGGTAACAGAGAAATATGTCTTATTTCACTGGTGATGAACAATCCATAAACACATTTCCAAAAAAGTTACGATCAGAAAAATTAAGAAATGAGGAGAAATAAGGAGAATAGCTAAAATTTCAATTTTTTAAGTATATTTAAGTACTTTTAAGGAGATTTTCTTTTTCTAAGGTTATTTAAGGAATTTAAGGAGGAGTGGTCACTCTGACACAACTCCTTCCCAATTGCCAAAGAGAAGCGCTATCTGGAGAAAATCGACAACCAACGTTAGCTTGGTGCTAAATTCATACATATGTATATTGTTTAGATGCTCAAAAACAAACACAACAGTTTGTAATACTGTGACACAAATTACGATGTGCGTAATTGCCGAATCTTCTTCTTGCTTGATCTTAATCATCCTCAAAGGATTTGATAAAACAAACCCTAATGAATATCCGGCTAACGATGTTATTAGATTCTTCTGTAAAGGCTTACCTTGCTGATCTGAGTCTGCATTACATGATATAAGTGCACTGATAGCTGGATAAGTGAGACTGGACATAGCAGCTAGCGCTCCCGCTGCCCACATCATCCTAAAAACGAAAAACATTTAAGTACTTGTAAATACAACTACATTATTGAAAGACACTTCGACGAAAACAAAATTTAGCGGACTTGGCTGTTTTGACCAAACATCGAATTAAATTCCCGGTAAAATTAAAATTTTGTCGCTGCCCGCCAAATTTCAGAAAATTATTTTTCGCTCTCCTTTAATTATAAAAAAATCTGATTGGTGAAAAAATAGGATTTTTAAGTTCTTGGTTTTCGACTTTGGCGAATTTCTTTTTACCTAAGATAGTGGTTGTTATTACGAAAAACTTTTGTCCAGTTTTGTTTTAAAACAAGCTTTTATCATCGCCCAAATTTTTTTTTGCTTTCCGTCAAATTAAATTCCTACCCAAAGTTTTGTTTTCATCCGCCAAAATAAATTCCACCCGTTCTGACAAGTTTACTTTTCACCAAATCTTCTTCCCTAAAATTTCTTCCCTTAAGGTGCATCAATTTTACTCACTTAGGCAAAACACGAAACACACCTGGCCAAGGTCAAGCTAAACGGTCGAATGAACACAAGTGCGGAGCTTTTCTGAATCTGCCCCGACATTTGGTTGTCAGGGCAAATGTAGTCTTAATAAATTGTAAGTACGCTCACCTTTTGCGAAGCTACATAGGTTAAAAGGTTCCACTAATAATTTATTTATACATGCAAAACATACTGGTCAAACATCTGTTCTTGTCACAAAGTCTGTGATACTAAGTGCAAAAACTGCAGACGTTAAAACCCAACTCTTCGAGATTTAAAGGTTATTGAATTGTGAACACAAAATGTTTGAATTATGAAGTTGAGTGCATGAGGTGCAGAACTTACAACCCCACTCTTTGGGATTTACCGAGTTAAGTCACACATAACTATAAATAAAAAAGTCATACACATGTAAACTAAGTACTTACCACACTTGCGTTCCCAGGGCATACCAAAGTAACTGGATCATTTGAAAAAATAATGCTAAACTAATGCAATTCTTTAAACCCAATGACTTGATAAGTAACGTGAGGACCAAAGTCTAAAAGAAAATTCAAAAATAATAATTCTTCTTAATACAATGTCTACAAGTGAATAAGAAAGTTAAAATGTGACTTCTTACCTGTACGATTACCGAGAGAAAACCAACGACAGCGATATATATAGCTACATCTTCCCTGCTAAAATTTATCCTCTACAAAAACAAAACGAAACAGATCCACACGTCCGTACACACACACACACACCACATTACCATGTGTAGAAAATGTGTAGCTTGGTCGCACAAGATTCTTACGGTATACACAGAACGTTCACATTTCGAATAAACACTTCAAGAATTCCTAACCGATAATGGATGTTAAATTATACATCGGCAGCAATGTTACTATTATCTCCTTATAATTAAGCGGGTGTAATAAAAACAAATGACTGTATTTCAACAGATTTTTAGGGATTGTTACAGAATATCTTGTGATTTTAAAAACAAAAAATGAACACTTACATGTTGTAGATATAAGAAAATACACGAATATTGTCCGGCTTCCGGCAGGTACGACAAAAATATTGTAATACACAGCAACAGAACTAATGGATCATGACCAACTTTGCGGAGTGACTAAGTTAAAGCAAAACTTTCTTTCATATATCACACTTCCATGAAATGAACATTTAATCTCACACAAAGATTAATTAATTAGTATAGCGCGGAGCTAATATAGGTAGGTAAATGTCTTCTTATTTTTAAACACGGAAAACCCTTTACCATAACAAAACAAATCAAACTCACATTAAATGGATCAGCCTTTTCCCAAGGAATCGGCGCTCCCCAAGATGCAGGCCTCATTCGTTCAGGTAGAGATTCAGGAACCCAAACCAAAATAAAAAGGATATCAAGTAATGCGATGGCGGTTGCAAGAGCAATGACGACTGAATCACTGTACACACTGCTTAGGTATGCACCCAAAGCCGGACTAGTAATTAAACTAGCTGCAAATGTAGCAGAAACCTAAACATGTAGAAAAGATATTAACATAAACATGTAGAAAACATATAAACATGTAGAAAACATATTAAACAACATAAACATAATCGAGAGACCAAACTGACGTGGTGTACTAAGAGATATATTCAGTAATTTAGTTCACTAGAAAACTTAGGTCATTATATACCGTTGCTGACATGAAGACCGACAAGTTAAGTCTTTAAGTCGACACGTGATTACCAGCCTGCTTCACCGATATTCTTGAATAGTTGTTCATAGAACAACTTTTAGAGCGCCATTGGCATTAACAGAATAGCTTTTTACAGAGAAATAGAACGACCATAATGCTTTCCAAGATTAGAAATTAAAAAATATTTTAGCTTTGCACGATTGCGTTTAGGCAGTTTTATCATACACTGAGATTATTATGCCTCCCACTATCGTGTTTTTATAGTTTTAGGATGAAATACGTCACATTTGACACTTTTATAACACTCCATTTCTGACAAAAATTGACATTCCACCCCGAAGATCTTGAAAAATTCTGCATTCTAAGCTTTTATGAACCTCCACGTATCCTGGTATAATTGTGTTAGGATTTTGAGAAACACATAAGTCAAGGCGTTCAGTATAAAAAAGGCTTACCAATCCATAGGCATGACTCCTTTCAGATTTTTCAGTACAATCAGCCACATAGGCAAACACAATTGAAAAGGTGACAGCAAACGCCCCTGATACTGACAAACATGCAAAAAACCACCTGCAAAGAAGCAAGATAAAATGTGTGTTTAATTTACATTTCGGATGCCTCTTCGAAACTTACTGCTAATATTGCTGTAGCTTTATCTACCAACCCTGAAACAAATGTTTTAACAAACAAAAGAGGAACAGGGGTTAGGGAAACAGAGATTTGGAAATATTTCGTTCAAAGACAGAGAACAACATTAGTATTCATATAAAAATAGAATTTTCAAAAATAATGTATATTGAGCAAAATACAAGCATTTAAAAATTTACATTTTTGATTACAAAGTTTATTTTTTTGACGTAATAGATGCGTATCGGCAGTGTCGTTTTAATGAAATCACATCTGCATCTTTTCGTCATCCTACTGTTATATGTATATTATTAATTTATTGTGTATAAATATGCCTTACGGTCAACTTATTAAAGTTTCCGGTCATCTGCTAGCTTTGATTGTCTTTTTTTTAGGTATATACTTACTATGGGTGTAATGAGGGAAGCCTAACGCAACTATGACGTCATAACCATTGAAATTCTAAATTGCCCTTATTCAACATTAGAGTAAAAATAAATAATAAGAAACACATTTCTGGTACCGTCTCATCATACCCTTTCAGTTCAACCGAAATAAATAACAGCAGAATTTGGACCTCTGTTCCCATTTAAAAAACATACAGAGCCATGAAAACATGTAGCACAGTTAAACCTTTTCCAAATGGAGCTTTAGCATTTACATTTTCGTTGAGCAAACAGCTGCGTGGATGTGACTTTTTTCCCCTTGTATTCAGTCGATTTTACTTTAATTCTGCACACTTCTTTTATAATGTTTTTAAATAAGCACAAACACTATTTGATAATTTAAAACACACCTACTGGAGTGTGGACAATATAGAAAAATATCAACTTCATACACAAGATTTTGAAAACTTCATCTACAAAAACATCCCTTTTAGCTACAATCACAACTTAACTGCAGTTAAAAATGCATGAGTTGCATTTTTAAGCACTTTCCATTCACACAAAAAGTGAGAAATTTAAAGACATCAAAAAAGAAAAATAATATTTCCCAGCAAAAAATCCCAAAACGAAGAATTTTAGAGAAAAGACATTGTACATAATCATTGAAAATTTTCTTAGTTGTCGCAGATAAGTATTAATATAATAATATTTTCCAGACTATAAATATTCGGCAGATGTTTCGCAAATTTTCTGAGAAAAACTATAAAACAACTTCTAACTTACCAAGGATTGAATCGAAGTAATGGTATTGGTGCACAAGTAAAAAACACTGTCAATAGCAAAAATGATTTCCTGCCCCAAACATCAGATAATGCACCAATTAATGGAGCTGATAGAAAGGACAAAATTCCCTAAGGTAAAAACATGACGTGATAGACAGTCCCGGGGTACACAAAAATAATGCTACAAGAAAAAAATCTTACTTTTATTCCTTGAATTAGACCATTCATTAAAAATGTATTTTGTGGAAATGTTTCCCCCAAAACCTAAAACCAGATTTGTCACATTAAAAAGTAATATAATTAAATGGTACTATTAATACCACAACCTAATGAATTGAAGACATTGTTTTAACGTCATCACAGCTAATATTTAGAAGATTTTTATAGTTAAATGCAAATTTGAAAACTTGAGAAAAACTGTCAAACATTTGTCTTGTACTTTACCCTTTTAGGATCTCTAGATTCTACTCAGGGCGAGTATAAAACCGGAAGTGCTTCGGACATTTACATATAAAAATATAATATCTTCTCACAGCGAATTAGTACCAATAAGGCAATAAACTCTAATAAATAGCAGCAATTTATGTTAAAATGACTGATAAAATTCATTAGGAATACTGTTTAATTTAAGGTTGAGAACATTAACTTAGTCCTTATAAAAGATCAGTAGGTGAGAGATAAAGGTATTTAGTTTCAGATTGTTAGGAAAGTGAGGAAAATATGTAAACAAATTCTTTGAAATTGAATTCTTTGAACAACTTTATCAGCAAAGGTGCAGTAATTATGAAAAGTGTGAGCAATTTAGGAAGGCAGATAAAATGAATGCTGAAAGATTTAACACTCAATTGAACACAATGAGAAACTCAAACCACTACAGTTATTAATATTGTCAATGATGAAATTCTAACACAAGCCAACAATAACCCATATTCCCTTTTTGGTGAAAAGGCCAAAAACAACGGACTTACTGTCATAGTTGGAGATGTTAGAAGACCCCATGCAAAGAATTCCAAAAATATAACAACAGTAGCATGATAAACACTGGGCTTGTCCATCCCTTCAACCTATAAAAAATATATTACTATCCAAGCAAATTGAAAAAACCCTAAAAACACAGTAGATTAAAAAAAATGTTACAGTATCTTCATTTTCTTTTGGTGGTCTCCAGTTTCTACCAGTAGTTGCATCAGCTGAATAAGATAACATCTGTCTGAGCTTCTTTTTTATAGTCTTTTTTCCATTCATGTTATTTAATCTAAAACCAAAATATGGTGCACATCTTAATTTAGACGTTTTATAAAAGCAGCCTCCACCCCTCCATCTCAATAAAATAGTAATAAATTAAAGAATGCGCTGGTGATGTTCCAGCAGGAGATTGTATTTAATGTAGCTGTCACGTGAATAAATATTTATAGAAATCATATTTCACTATGAAAATGTCAGAAAGTTGTGTCCTGCGTAGAATTTTACCAACATTGACTTAGGACTTGTTTAATCAGGATTAACAAATCTATGTACAGACTTGTAGTTGTAGAGCTTAGTCGTACTACTCACTTCAGTGACAAAGGTACATATAGAAAGTGTAACAGTATAAATGTTCTGGGAAATTGAAATAAATAACTTTTCTATATCTATTTCTAAATCTTCATAAAAGATTTGTAGAAAGTAACAGCACTAAGTTCTTCCTAAACATCAGCTTTAACGAAAACCAACATCAAAGTTCAAGAGATAGTAAATAAGGCACAGTTTTTGCAAATATTTACATGACATTGTTCCCTAAATTGAAATTTTGAATTTTTATATTTCAGGGGCATAATAAAAAGCAGGAAAAAAAATTAATTTTAATTTTCTCCGTAAAAACCCCTCCAATGTTTCATATTAACGTTTAGTAACTAATAACCCGTCTAGAAATCAATATTTTTGTCGAAAACGGAAGAAAGGGACAGCTTAAATGCAAAAAGTTTTTCAATCTCATAAGATAACTTTATTTAGAACGACATATGTTGTACAGTAATACTTGAGAAATCAAAATTATGCTAATTTTTAGATAGATTAGTCGAAATGTGGGTGGAACCAGGTGGACAATAGTCAATTTTTATTAACACTTTAAGATGTTTTTGCACAATTAAAACCAGTTTCTGATGCCTTTTCTATGAGTGTCTGCACATCGTTGTTCCCGAAATTGAAACCAAATACTAAGAGGGTGTTATGCAATAGAAGGGCAATAAATATGCTTTTGTGTTTTAAAACAAGTCTCCATTCTCGACCCCAGAGCTCTTTGAGATAAACTCGAAAGTAGCTCTGGACCCGTCTGGTCACGTGATGGATTCTGATTGGCCTATTATTAGAGGTCTATGTTTTTCCACGAAAGATTGTATTTAGCATTTAAATGTAAACAAACATGGCGGCGGGAGAGACGAAGGATCGAAATATGCTCCCTTTGATTATGTCGTGACTGAATTTAAAGCAGATATTAAGGGCTAGCTATATATCTATCTATATCTACCAAGAACATAATTCGGCTCTCTCTTTTAACAACAATTACTGTTAGTATTTGACCATTCTTTAGATAGCTAACTTTTAGTGTTAGCTACACACATGTGGCCCATCACTAGCCCATGCTGAAGGGAGGTGGTTTCTAGCTAGCTAACATTACTTTGCTACTAGCTAGCTAGCTAGCTAAAAGTTACTGCATGCTATGCAAATGTTTATTCATGTTGTAGGGAATTGTTTTTTAGTAAGCCAGGTGAAACTCTGACAGCTTCGTCTGGAAAGTTTTTTAGAGTTCTTCTCCCATAAAAAATATAAATTGGTGTTTCCTTCTGACGTTCAACGATAGGCTATCCTATTTTCTTTTTCGTGGAATAAGACGCAGTGAAAAAACTTGTATTCAAAAATGCTGTGATTTAACCAGCATATTGTACCAACTTTAAGAGCATAAGCTTTTGCAAGTTTCAAGTACTGAGAGTCCTATTATTTTGGAAATTTTGAAGCATTCTCGCAAAAGTTATATATTTTATGTAAGAACCAAAAATTGTGGCAGTAAAATAATTTGTTTGAAAATAAAATTAGTAGAAAATGTTCAGCAAAATATAAAGCATATATTATATTTTTTTCAAAAAGCCGGATTTAAGTCACTGTTAGAATGACTGTGCAACAATTATATAAATTTTAATGAAATAAAATTGAAGAGAACAAAACTTTAATAAAAAATGAAAAAAAATGACGAAATTAGAAAATCTGAGCAAACACATGAATTGTGGCAAGACCACTAATATTTTTGGATTATGATTTCTTTATTAATGGATTTATATAAAAGTTTCTTCAATATTTTCTTTATTTTCCTTTTTTACAAAAGTGTATACATTGTATATTGCATTACTTTTTATCATCCGCAAAAGTAGAAATTTTTCAAATCTTTTGTCTTTTACAAAAATTTGTGCTCTTACATAATACTAAAGTTATTATAAATAAAAATACATTTTCGGGTAATGTTTTTTTTGATTTTGACCCTATGCAAAATTATGTTCCAAAAAATTTGCAGAAATAAATTCTACAAAACAAGATGAAAATGTTTGTTTGATATAAACATTCCATTACTGAAAATATATATAAATAAAAATAAAACATTTTTCTGTCATCATTTTTCTTTTGAAAAAATATTCAAACTACAATTTTTTATAAAAATGCCTTTTGATCGCAAACTTTATTTTTTTTATGGCATCCTGATTACAAAAGTGTTTAACAAAAAAAAATTCATGCCTCTTATTCCAAGAAAAATGCAAAAATTTTGCACATCGGTTATTGAATCTAACTTTTCTGTGAAATGTCAAATTCAGTCAGACGAACAAGTCTATTGTGTATCACGAACCTGATTATATGATGCAGGTTAGCTCCGTATTTTCTCAGTTGGCAGATCAACCTGCTTTAAAAACAATCATTTTTTATGCGAAAAGTCAACCCAGGAAATGATCTATATATATATATATACTGTTCTCTGTCTTTAAAAAAATAGCAAATCAAAGGTGTAAACAAACCAGCAAAATAAACGTAAAATTGTCAATGAGTATTTGGTTTAGCTGCCAATGGTTTGCTAATTCAAATCTAAGGTTTCTCGTTTTTGTCTTTGCTTCAACTAAATTTCCTAAATACAGAAAATACTCATATTTTTTGACAAAATAAAACTGATAAGAAATTTAAAACATAACATGGTTGTTTCTATTTTGTTTTAGCTTGCAATATGCATGCTTTTGCTTTTTCAACCTGACACTGGCTTGCCAAGTGATATTATATGAATCAAGTCAACTCACCGATTCAACTCATCCTGAGTTGGAAAACGAGTCAGCTGGCTTTAGGAGAGTTGACCTGCTTTATATGTCAAAGAAATTTTTAATAGTGGTCTATTTTATGCCAGCTGGTTAAGGGGCGACGTCCATACTCACATTGCCACACTTATCGTAAATAGGCCGGAAGTAGGTAGGTAAGTCAACTTGTTTTCCGTTAAGACGTGGGACAATAAATCATTTTTGCTACAAATTCACGGGCTTAAAGGTTTTTTTGCAGAGAAAACATGCCACAGATGTCCGTTAAAAGGGTAGGTATGTAGGTCAAAAGTTTTATCAGCCTATTTCCGATAAGCGTGGCAATGTGAGTATGGACGTCGCCCCTAACTTAATCACAAATGAGTCAATCCATCTTATATAATCAAGCTCTAGGCTGGTTTAACAAAACAGTTTTCACAGAAATAACTAGCTATGTCTATATAATAGCTAGAGATATAGATAGATGGCATCTTTTTCTGGATAAATAGTTAGCTAACTAGTGTGCTAAATTTGTACGTATAGTGAAACTTTCACTTACTTATAGCTAGCTATATAGCTATAGCTAAAACTAGCACCTAAGCGACAAAACAGAGACTGACTACGTAACTAAGTTTCAGATTTACATGTAGCTTAAACATTAAAAAGTTTTTTAAAAATTTAAATAAGTGCTTTGGACTTAGAATCATCAAATTAAATTTCTTTTCAGGATCTTCCACTGTACTGTCAGACCGCTTTCTCAAGTTGTGCTTAATCACGAACCCAATTAGGTCCCCACAAACGATAAGTCAAATTAAAAACGGCTAGTTTACAAGCACAACATCAGGTAATCGAGTCACAAAAATATGCCACATATAGTGGCATATTTTCATCACGTGACCAGACAGGTCCAGAGCTACTTTCGAGGTTTTAATCTCAAAGAGCTCTGGGGACGAGAATGACAAGTCTCTACAATTCCCAAAACTCCAATTCATAGGTTAAAAACACACCTAAGTTAGTCTAAGCCTTAATAGGGATGTTCCCTTAATTTCCATTTCGGGAAGATATCCAGGAATAATGAATCTACAAACAAACAAACAAACAAACAAACAAACAAACAAACAAACAAACAAACAAACAAACAAACAAACAAACAAACAAACAAACAAACAAACAAACAAACAAACAAACAAACAAACAAACAAACAAACAAACAAACGTTGAAACGTCCTTTCACCACTCTTAGTGTCAGTACCATCTAAGCCTGAGAAACGTAAGTAACTATGATGGAGGTGCTAGAATTGTATCAAGTCAATTTCCTTTTTTAATGTGGTCAACTTCACAATACCAAGAAATCGTTAAACTGGCTGATTATCAAAAGCATTGACAAAGCACGAAAATACAGACATCTGGGAATGATCTCTTTCGTCAGTACTTTCATCTGCCAAGATAGTGAAAGAAACATATCATTAATTAACTGTTCATTTAAATAGTATCCAATTACTTTTAAAGATTTCTTAGCATGTTCCAAGTGCATGGCTATATCTTTGTCTCCTATGCCTACAATAACTTTCAGCATATCTTCAAAGTTATATTTTACTGCCCATTTCTTTTTGCGAGATAAATAGTTTTAATGAATTTCTTTATCAAGTCCATATTTCCTTGGCAGTTTTAGTAACCCTTGGTTAATAATATTTTAGTCTCACGTCTATTTTTAACAGCTTATATGTTTTTGAGAGTTTTTGAAGGTTTTCCAATAGTCATCATGGGAATCAAAGTACTTTTGGCAAATAGTAAAAAACCAACCACCCTTCACATTACTGTAATAGAATAAAAGGACATCCTTTCCCACTTTTCTGTTAAATTGAGTTCCTGTTTGGTTCTACCATCACAATGTTTTTCCCTTATTCTTTCTCGACTTCCCGTTTTTGTTTTTTCTGCCAACGTCGCTGCTTTGATCACTTTCAGATTCATTGCAATCCATTTCAGTGAAGTCAGCTACTATCAGGAGGTTCGGAAATATTCATAGTATTGGCAGTATTTACAGTATTTACAGACATACACAAGGAATTATTTACAGTTTTGGCAGTATTATTTAAAGCATTTACAGGTTTAAAAAAGGTTGTCATTAGCAAAGAATTGACAGGTCTTAATTTTTTGGGTGGCTCATTCAGATGAAATGTTCGTGTAGAGGAGTATGTATTTGACTTCTTTATGTAGTTTTAGGTCTACCACGGTCTGACAATGTTGTAATGTATAAGTGACACCCTGTAACAAAAGTATAGTTGGATTCTGAAATAAAGATATTTTGATTTGATGAACTATCTAATGACTAGAACAGATTCTTTCGTTACTAATAAAAAATATAATACAAGATAATGCCACACTAATCCCCAGCGCTTCTCTTAGGTCATTTCATTCGGAAAACTTGAAACCGTTAGAGTATGAGTATAACGAAAGAAACTCATCGTGAATATATAAAGTTGAAAATTAAATCAGAATTAAGGTCTCCATAAATGTACAAAAAGTAATCTGTGGAAAATAATACTTACAACAATACTGTGCTACCCTTAACATTTATAAGAAAGAAACGAAGACGTTATAGCATATCAATTTATTAAATATAATTTGTGGTGTAGCAATATCGGTAAATGTTTTTTATACCTGCAACATTGGTTAAAGATTCATACATGACTAAAAATGTTATAAAATCATGACAATATAAACAAGAGCTAGCTAACTATATACTGTAGCCTATGCTGGTGTACTAAAAAATATGTAGCTATATATACTACTGTAGCTTATGCTGACAGAAACTTGCTAAAATAACTATGGTAAACAATGCAAAATAAGCTAGCTTGCTAAATAGTTTAAAAACAATTCTTTATTTATCAAGTTTCGGTTATATAGTTTCAATATGTATTTTCATTATTACAATATGTTGTTTCATTTAATAAGTATTCAGTAATTTTCTTTGTTCAGTTTGGGGCAAACTGACATAAAGGAAAAGACATTGTGCCCCAGCTGAAACACGACGAAATTCAGAAGACCTTTGGCAAAAGAAAGGGGTACAGGACAGCCGCTTAGTAAAACTAGACACCATGGAGAGAGCTTGGTAAAGAGCTGGAGTATAATCAATATGGCGTGCTTGAACATGTTCCTTCGAAAGGAACGACTCGTATCTTAACCCCTGGAGCTCAGTTTAGTTGAACAAAGCCCGCTTCGTTAAAAAACATAACTGGAAATAAAATTTGAAGGAGTATCTAGCATAGCTCATCAAAAAATATTAAAATAACAGTCTATTTATAACAATATTTGAGATCAAATTTGTAGGCTGTCTTCATTCTTTCCCAATTTCAAGAATATCAACATACGCACACAGCTAGCATAGGGCTTAGTCCCAGGGCCAGGTTGGACTTCAAAAGTCGGACCTGATGGCAATCGTTTGAAAAAATCCATGGAAGAAGAAAGAGAACAAAAAGACTGTTTTAATAAAGATCTCAGATGTAATCCTAAATCTTAATTAGTTATGTTAACAATTTTAAACAGCGATCTAACTAAAGTTGGATGGTACACATCATATGGAGATCAATTGGAATGTGAATACACTGCTCAAGGCAGCCAATGATGCAAGATTAAGATTAAGACTGTGGCTCTTAGATAAAGATCCTGTATAAAACAGCCATCTGCCTAAAACAGGCGGACAGGTGGTTAAAGCCTGTTACTATGTACAGGAATGTGTGTTGACTAAGTTTGTGTTTGGCAGCTAAAAGGCTGAGTGGTACATAGACTTTGAGAAAGTTGGTAACAACCTATTTAAATAAAAATAGCGGCAATAGACCACCTCCCAAAGATCTGAATGGTACTGAATTAAACACAGGTGTGGTAATCAAGAGGCAAGTGACGTGAACAGAAGAAGGAAGCACCTTGAACTCGCTTAATATGACGTATAACATGTTTAAGATGTTTACTATGTTTACTATTGTTATATTTTAGATTAGTTTATAATTGTGTTGTATGACTGGGGGTTTTACCTATCTCAGTAAATATATTGATGTTAACAGTGGTAGCAGAGGATGAGTCACAATTACAAGATACCCCCAGTCTTTAATGACAAGAAGCCATATAATCGTTATGTTGATGAATTGAAAGCATGGACATTATTAACAGATTTAGAGAAGCAGAAGCAAGGCATCGCAGTGGCCTTATCTTTACCAGAAGAAGATTCAACACAAGTACGAGATAAAGTGTTCAGTGAGATTAGTATTGCTGATTTGAATAAAGAAGATGGAATAGACACTTTGATAGCGTTTATGGACAACTTGTTTAAGAAAGATGAATTAACTGATATGTATGAACATTACACAAACTTTGATCGTTATAAAAGAAAAAGTGATGAAACTATGGAGTCGTATATAATAGAATTTGAAAAGTTGTACAATAAAACAAAGAAATTTGATATGGCATTACCAGAAAGTGTTTTAGCATTCAAATTACTTGATGGAGCTTGTTTAAAACATTCGGACAGACAGCTTGTACTTACTGGTGTAAACTATGAAGAAGTAAATACTATGTTTAAACAAATGAAAAGTGCATTAAAAAAGTTTTTCGGAGAACAATCATTACCTGCTAATAGCAATGAAAGCATAAAAGTTGAACCAGCTATTACTAAAACTGAACCTGTATTTATTACTGGAACTCATGGAAATTAAGTTAGACCTCGAAATGAACGTTTCAGATATGGTAACAGAAATAATTATGAACGAAACAATCAACGACCATTACGTAAAAGAAATAATCCACTCGATGAAAAGGGTGAACCACTTAGATGTCACATTTGTCAGTCAGTTATGCACTTTGCTCGGTTTTGTCCTCATGGGAATAAAACCTTTGACAAGCCAGTGTTCCAAGCAAGCGATGAAAATGATATGGTGGAAAAAGCAGTTCTTTTTACGGGCGCAGTAATTGAAGACAAAAGTGTTTTATTGTCAGAAGCTCTTAACTGTGCTGTACTAGATAGTGCTTGCTCAGCTACTGTTACCGGAGAAGATTGGCTTAAGTGTTATTTGGATTCACTAACAACAGAACAAAAGTGTAAAATACAACGATCTCCCAGTGACACTGTTTTTCGATTCGGTGGTGGGGAAAGATTAAAATCCAATGGCAAAGTTAAAATACCATGTAATATGGCTGGGAAGGAATGTGAAATTGTGACAGACATAGTTGAATGTGATATACCTCTTCTTCTTAGTAAAACAGCTATGAAGAAAGCGGACATGAAATTAGATCTGGTAAACGACACTGCTGAAATATTTGGTACATTAGTTGATTTGCAGAATACAACATCAGGCCATTATTGCGTACCCTTGAAAGAGGACGAAGTCTGTTTATCCAACTCAATATTGATAAATGAGTCGTTTAAAGAAAAAGAAAAGAAAGTTGTAAAATTGCACAAGCAATTTGGACATCCCACTGCAAAACGGTTAGCAAGTTTGTTGGTTGATGCAAAACTATATGATGAAGACTGTAAGAGAATCCTGGATCAAATTGAACAGGACTGTGAAACATGCAAGAAGTTTAAACGGACACCACCTAGACCAGTGGTCTCACTGCCATTAGCTACTGATTTCAATCAGTGTGTTGTAATGGATCTTAAAGAATGGGTAAAAAGTAAAATATGGTTGTTAAACCTCATTGATGCAGCTACACGATTCACTTTAGCTACAGTAATTCGAAGCAAATTACCTTCTGTTATTATTGACAAAACCATGCAGTTGTGGATTGGTAATGGATTTGGTGTTCCTGGACGCTTATTAGCAGACAATGGAGGAGAATTTGCTAATGAAGAGTACCGGGATATGTGTGATAACCTAAATATTGAAGTTTTAAACACAGCAGCTTGTAGTCCATGGCAAAATGGATTGTGTGAACAGAACCATGCAATTGTAGATGATTGTTTGAGAAAGATTCTTGATGAAAACCCAAAATTATCGTTGGAAGTTGGTTTGGTCTGGGCACTTAATGCCAAGAATTCCTTGCATATGAATTCTGGTTATAGTTCCTATCAATTAGTTTTCGGACGGAATCCGAATTTGCCATCAGTGTTAAATGCAAATCCACCAGCTTTAGAGGGTGTAACCGTATCACATGTGTTTGCAAAGCATATTAATGCCCTTCATAATGCACGTAAAGCATTTGTTGAAGCTGAAGCTTCAGAAAGAGTTAGAAGAGCTTTGCGTCATCAGATTCGAAGTACTAACACACAGTATTACACTGGAGAGAAAGTCTACTATAAACGTGATGATTCATCAAAGTGGAGGGGTCCTGCTAAAGTTATTGGTCAAGACGGCAAGGTTGTTTTTGTTCGGCAAGGCAGTGTGTATGTCAGAATCCCACCTTGTCGATTAGTTAAAGTGGGTCAAGAATTTTCTGGCTCTAATCAGAACAAACTTGACAATACAGATCTTAAAGAGAACAAAGATGTAGGTGATCATCAATCAGAAGTAGTGATTGATTTAGAGGCTGAAGAGACAAATGCTACACCTGTGCAACAAGAACAACGTAACAGAAGTGAACATGAGGAAAATGTTTTAGATGTACCAGAAGCAGAAATGAATTTGGAAGGAGAACAACAGGTGTCTGTTCGAAAAGAGCATGATTTTCCTAAAGTTAACGACCATGTTGAAGTGAAAATGAAAGATGTACCAGAATGGTTTTCAGCAAAAGTGATAAGTAGAGGTGGAAAAGCTACAGGGAAGTACAGTAGTTGGTACAACATAAGGAAAGAAGGTACAAATGATGAAATGTGCCTAGATTTTAGGGATGTTGAAGATTGGAAAAAAGTTGAAAGTGTCAATGTAGTTATTCTTCCAGAACACGTACATGATACTTTAGAGGCAGTTAAAGCAAAACAGAAGGAATTAGACAACTGGAAATTGTTTGATGTTGTTCGACAGGTTCCGGATGATAAACAAAGTAAGATATCAACAAGATGGATTATCACTGAAAAAGAAGTGGATTCCTCTAAAGTTGTTAAGGCACGTCTTGTTGTTAGAGGATTTGAGGAAGAGCACAAACTGCAACGTGACTCACCAACTGCAGCTAAAGACACTCTTCGTATGTTTTTTGGAATAGCAGCCTGCAAGAATTGGAATTGTGTGGCATTAGATGTAAAGTCTGCATTTCTGCAAGGTCACACTATTGATCGTGATGTTTATGTTACACCACCCAAAGAAGCAAATGTTCCAGATGGATTCACATGGAAGCTTGTTAAAGTCGTTTATGGCTTAAACGATGCTCCAAGAAATTGGTATTTCAGTGTACGTCAGACCTTATTAAAGCTGAAGGCAGAGCAGTCCACAGTAGATAAAGCACTTTTCTACTGGAAAGATACAGATAACAATCTTTGTGGCATCTTTATAATGCATGTAGATGATTTTGTACTTGCAGGAAATAAAATTTTTGAAGCATCTGTTATGTCACAGTTGATTAAGACCTATAAGGTTGGTAAGATAGAAGAGACCAACTTTAAATACATTGGGATAAACATTTCTCAAGATGGTGGAAATATAACTATGGATCAAAAGCAGTATGTTAAATGCATTCAGGAAATACAGATTTCAAACAAACGATCCACTAGAAAGCGTGATGAACTCAATGATGACGAATTACATGAACTTAGATCTGCAATAGGACAATTGAACTGGATAGCTACTCAAACTCGCCCAGATTTGGCTTTCGATGTGCTGGAATTAAGTGTTTCCATTAAAAACGCAAGAGTAGAGCATCTTTTGGTGGCTAACAAGGTTATAAAGAAAATGAAAGCCACTAACAATGTGTGCTTAATCTTTCCAAATATGCCAAAGTATGAATTGTGGAAGTTGGTAGTCTTTTCAGATGCGTCATATGCAAACTTACCAGATGGCGTCTCCAGTGCTGGCGGTAGTATAGTGATTGTCGTTGCAGAGGATGGGAAATGTTTCCCAATTTCTTGGTGTTCAAAGAAGATCAAGAGGGTTGTTAAGAGTACCATTGCTGCTGAAGCTTTATCCTTAGTTAATGGTATTGATAATGCATACTACATAGGCTGTTTAATGTCACAGATTTTGTTTTCACAGAGAACAAATGAGAATTGTATTCCCATAACAGCTTATATTGATAATAAATCTTTGTATGAAAATATTCATGCTACTACTCTGGTGTCAGAAAAACGTCTTAGAATCGATATAGCAGCTATTCAACAAATGGTCAATGAAGGAAAAGTTTCTGTTTGATGGGTACCTGCATCATTACAATTGTCAGATGGAATGACCAAGCGAGGAGCATCCTTGCAGCGGTTGATAAATGTTTTAACGAATGGGAAGATTACGTTTGATTGATTACGTTATGTGCAAGTTGTTGTAGCCCTTTGGAAGATGATATGTCAGGGACAATAATTCTTGTTGTTGAACGAATCAAAAAACAAAACAAAACAAAACTACATTCTTTTATTTTTAAACATTTTATTTTGTTCAGAAGACAGTTATTGCAGAATGCTATCTCTCTTAAAAGATGGGAGAATGTTTAAGATGTTTACTATGTTTACTATTGTTATATTTTAGATTAGTTTATAATTGTGTTGTATGACTGGGGGTTTTACCTATCTCAGTAAATATATTGATGTTAACATAACATGTAAAACAAACGCCTCATGTCTTTAATGTGTCCACTAAAACCATGCATGAGTGAATGGAACTTTAAGCCGGCTAAATACACTGGTATGGTAGTATGAGAAACTGTCTGGGCTAACTATGAAACATAGCGAATGAGAACTTCTTCTGACGCTCATGCTACCAGCGGTAACAAAAACGTTTCAAAAACTAGATCATCATATGCTGGCAGCATATGATGATCTATAGTAACTGGAGCCAGTGCCTGAGATTGGAAGTATACGTGGCCACTAAGGAAAGATTGTCCAAATGCCAATATTGATCGTCATAGGTGAAGGGTCTGTCAATGGGAACAGTTGTTTGAAGTAATGAACCTGTAATCGAGAAAGTAGATCAGCTGCTAAATTAATATGACCAGCCATGTGTTGAAGCAAAATATTAATGTTTAGTTGAACTGTAAAGGAGAACATATATCTAATCAAGATCATTATGTCCTTCTCAACAGGTACAGTTTTACAAACTTGGACTATGAATGCACTGTCAATATAGAGTATAACTTTTTGATTGCACCACTCAGAACCCATGTCATGACAGCTGCTACAACAGCAGATTTCCTGAACATTAATGTGAAAAAGACACAATAGGCCAAGGTGAGTAAAACCAGTGATGTTTATAGAGGGCTCCAAAGCCAAAATCTGAGGCATCTGTGTACAAGCATCAGGCCATTTGCAGTTGATTCTTCATTCATGGGAATTTGTTGCAGTGAAACTAAAATACGCGATCATTATTCGTTACTTTTATGCATTATTTTTAAAATTAATATTTAATGTGATTTATAACAAAAACTAGATACTTTCGTTAAAATAGTTATAAGTTTTATAAGACAAGTAAAAACAAGACAGATTACTATCGTCATAACAAACTCCTTCGTTATGGGGCTATTATATATGTTTGAAAATCCGCTAGCTAAAATGTAATACTGCAAGACTTTCGCTATAATAGTCTATTATATATACCATTAGGTAAAATACTAAAAACAATGTAGAATACGCTTGTCGTAACACCCTGTTATGATTTTAAATACTATATAATTTTAATGCTGCGAAAGACTTTAAATATTGTCAACTAAACTTTAGTCCGTAAAAAGATTTTGCTCTTAGATTTAAATTTTCTGCACAAAAAACATTAAAAGAACACTAAAATTTTTTACAAAATAATTTTCCTGTTTTTTTATTATTGTAAGTGGGAGAAGAATAACTTGCTGTATAACTTTCAAAACAACACAAGAAAAATTCTTGCTGCATAACTTTTAAAAATAAGTTTTTGAGCATGCAAGTATTTTTATCTTTTCACTTTGACAGCTAGTTATTTTAATAATTTAAAACAAGAGAACAAATTAATCTAAACATTTTTTTTTAGTAAGACAAATTTTTTTTTCCTTGGCAACAAAAAATATTAACTGCGTGCATGACGCAAAAATACAAGGAAAAATATGCTTGTTGTAACACCCTCCTCTGTTGTATACACAGTAATTTAAGAATTATAAATCCCAGGCTTTGACACCATAGAAACAAGACTAGACTGAAAACAACAAAGGAAGCAACAATGCAAATGGTTTTGTAATCAATTTTGTAATAAATACTTTTCTCCTAACTTCCACTTTTTTTTAAATTTTTTGTAATAATGAATCAAAATGCGCCATTATTCTTGCCAATGATACAAATGTGATGATTTACCATGAACGAAGAATCAAGTAAACGTGGCCTGGAGAAGCCGACATAACTGGAGCCTTCTGAATGAGGCAGACACCATTACAATCAGGCAGAAATTCCAACCACCATTGAACATCTGCCTAAGCTTCAGCATTGAAATAAATGTAGTGATTTCAGCAGGAAACTAAGGTAGACAAATTGATCAACCGTTTCAGAAAAAGATTCCACCAGGCTTGACAACCTTAGAGACAAAAGACAATGAATCAATTAAAGAAAGCATTTCACGCTTAGTGCATTTTTTCCTATTATGCCAACTTAATAGATTATCCTGTAACTCTGTATATTTCTCAGTTGGTACATGCATCAATCTCGATGCCTAGATATATGTTAGACTCTGTGAAGGCCAAACCATTTTACCTTTTGCCAAGGTGACCCCTAATTTAGAGCATAAGGGTTGAATGTATATATGTCCTGCAACCTCATTTCTTGACTTCCCGCCTACCAAAAAAACGTAAACTGCCAACAGTAATCAAGTAAGACCCATTGATTGTGTGAAACTAGACAGAGCCGAAAATCATGTTTTGTGTTTAGCCATACACCAGTTTGACTGCATCGTCAAAGCTGGAAAAGTCATCTGTGTGCTAAAATAAATACTTTATCCCAGGCGGTCACCTGGACCACCAAAAAAATCTGTGTAGTAAAGCGGGAAACTTTGTAACTACTTATGGGATAAAAATGTATTAAACATATGAAATTCTATGCAAAAAAATGCACACATATTTTGCTAATAATATAATGTAGATACTTACTTAAAAATTTGCATCTACAATTTATTAAGGTGTAAAATATCTAGTTACAAGGTTGCCACTATAATCAAAATCATGGCAATTTATGCCATGATTTTGATTATAGTGGCAAAATGTATTATTATTGTAATAAATAAACTTCAAAAAAAAAAATTATTTTTAAAAAAGAAGAAATGTTTAATTTAACCACTGCTGAGAAAAACAGCATATTAAATAAAAATTGTCGGTTTTTTTTACAATTTAATTTACCCACCAGTGATATGAAACTGTTTTAAATCTAGTTGATGCTAGACGTAAATGTTTATTGTTTATTTGCTCAGAGTTTTGGTGGGTTTACACTTTATACTTTGCCATATAGTTATGCTCTTAATAAACTATGTGTTATTTTCGTTATATGAATTTTGGGAGCATCTTTTCACCTGTGGAAGGTAGGATTAGTTCCCTGTCAATTTCAAGGTTCTTTTTTGTATCCTGACGATCAAATATCAAATTTCAGTGGGCATTGACTGATGACCAGCCATTATTTTAAGCCCTGCTTTCCCTATACCCTCATAAACTGCAGCATCTCTAGGTAAAGACAAATCTAAAACAATGCGAAAGCTCACATCTTTCTATAGCACTGCCCCAGAAACGAACAAGATGTATGACCGTGCACAAGTTCTTTACTGATAGCTGGCCAGACTAAAAGTAGATTGGATCGAACCAAAACAAATTCCAGGGCTTGCAGGTATAAATAACCCTTGGTACTAAATGTCAAAGCCAGACAAAAGACCTGAGACCAAAAAGAAACTAAAGATCAACATGGATGATCCTTTAAAAGAAGCTCAAAATAAGTAACATTGATAGGACATTATTAAAGACCATTTTTAACCGTCTGGATTTTGCAAGCGGGCAATACGGGTTTTTAGGCATTCTGATTGGCTTAGCGCTCTTGAAGACGGGCCGATATGGAGCGGTATTGCCCGTCGTCAAGAAAAATGGTAGCTTAATATGTAAACAAGCACGAGAAAAAACAAGTTTAAAGAAGCATTGGAAATGACTATATATCTAACTCCTACAATACATCTATCGATAAAAACATTTTCATAGGATAGAAACAACAACAATGTCAAGTTTAACCATTAAAATAACCAGATTCAGCAACATTCTGTCTGAACATGGCTAGTAAACTAGCTACATTGTCCATAAAAAATGATGATCTGATATCCAGAAATTATAACAAATACGTCTCCTCTCATTCTCAGACTCGTTCCTTCAGCTTTTGGTTACTCAGTTAATATAAAACTCATTGAAGCCCATGTTATTCTTGGCTAGCTAGCTAGTTAAAAAATTTACTTCAATGTTCGCTGTAAATAAATTTTAATTACACATTCAACTTTCCACATTCTTCTTTAAGTGTTTCGAACATCGTTATGTTTTGTTTATAAAGATTTATTCTATAGGGACTTTCAAAATCTGCATAGAATGTTTGTTTTTAGACAGGACTGTTTCGAATTTTGACCTTGAGTGTTAACGAAAGTAGTGCTAGTGAATTACAGTACAGTCCGAATGTAAGCTTCCGCGTACGCGCTATACAACACCTTTTCCTGCAAGTCGGAAGTCCTTTAATCTTTTGTTTATCGTAATTACTTTTAATGATCTTTGCGATAGTTGCGAGTGATTTAACAAAAGCTTCGTGATAAAACAATACTGTAATTATTGTCTCATAACTGCGAGTTTTATTGTTAAAACTTATTGAAAATAAAATCCCCTTAGGTATTAGCGCAAGTAATGAAATTTAATGATTTGTTAACTACGCAAAAGAATAAATAAATCACACAAAAACTATTGTTTGTAAAAATGTTTTTGTGCATGTTTTTTTTATATCTTTCAAACTTGTTCCTTTTAAAAAAATATATTTCTTAACATTTTATTCTACGCTATTTTTTTTCAACAAAACAATACGCGAAAGATTATAAATATCCCGCACAAAACTTTTGTTGTTGAAAAAAGTTTCATGCGCTTGTTTTTTGTTTAAAATACTTTTCCAAAAAAAAATTATCCTTTTGAACATTTTATTGCGATCTTTTTTTCTTAACAAAAGGAATAACTTTAGAAGCATAACTTTAAAATACAAGTCTTTGTGAATGAAAGTAATTTTCCATTTACTCCGACGCTCTTTCACCTCGTTCTACCACAATTTAAAAACGTTATATACAGTCCTGTTTTGGCAGTCTGGTTAATGAAGAGGCTAGGCGTGCAACACTTTGCATGCCAAAAAATGTTTCTATGGTGTCAAGGCGCGTGATTCTTAATTCTTCAATACTGTCCCTACAACGGAGGAGGGTGTTACGACAAGCATATTTTCTGTGTATTTTCTCATCACGCACGCAGATAATTAATAATTTTTTTGTTGCAAAAAAAAATTAATAATTCGCCTCCCTTTAACAAAAATGAATAAATTTGTTCTCTTGTTTTGAATTAGCAAAATAAGTAGTTATGCGGCAAGTTTTCTTGTGCTGTTTTTAAAATTATGCAGCAAGAATTATTCTTTGCTGTTTCAAAAGTTATACAGAATATGGTGTTGTTTCGAAAGTTATACAGCAGGTTAAGATTGTTTTGTTTGGAAATTTATACAGCAAGTTATTCACCTTTTACTTATAAAAAAAACTGAAATATTATTTTATTAAAAAATTATATATAGAGTTGTTTTAATGTTTCTCGTGCAGTTTTATAAAAAAATCTATGTCCCACATGTGCAAAATTTTTAAGGAATATAGTATAGGCAAAAATTATGTTATATTATCACGGAGGAGGGTGTTACGACAAACATATTCTGGGATGTATTTTTTATATTATTTTCCCTATAAAGCGGACTATTTAACCGATAGTCAGCAGTATAACATTTTAGCTAGCAACGTATTTCACTTATAATTATATATGATATACATATATGATATGTTATAATAATCATAACGAAGGAGAGAGTTACGACAATAACGCATATCTTGTTTTTTTCTCGAGTCTTTTTAGATTGGCGTCACGATTACTTACGCAAGTTACAGTTTTAAAAAAATAGATTGTTTTAAAGCAATGTATGTATTAAACGATGTATTTAAATCGTGTTCTGAAAATATAAGATATTTTAAATCTTCCTTGAAGATAAAAATTAAGATAGTACAGTAAAGTTTATTTTTATATTTTTAATTGCTTTTGTTAACAAATTCTATAGACTTCGATTCGAAAGTATTTTCAACATCGTCACATGCAGGTTATTGTTACTTATACAATAAGTTTCCCTGATCTTTTCAATTTCTCGCGGTGTAATTATTTTCTCTAAAAGACAATAGTCTATTATAAAAGTAATTATTCATGTGCGTTGCGCGTACGCGGAAGGTTACATTCGGACTGTACTGTATATTATTATAAAAACACTAAACCGAATTTTTTATTTTTTATTTTTATCTAACTTAGACGATTAACAAATACAATAATAACCGATTACCCTTGAGTTTCTATTAAGGTGC
Source organism: Hydractinia echinata (assembly GCA_030067915.1). Lineage (NCBI taxonomy): Eukaryota > Metazoa > Cnidaria > Hydrozoa > Anthoathecata > Hydractiniidae > Hydractinia > Hydractinia echinata. Next base: position 470,038 of record JASGCC010000209.1, read on the forward strand.
CTGGCCTGCCTTGCCATTTGCCTTGCCAGCATTTACCGTACCTTTGTCCACCCTTCCTATGCCTTTTCCGGTGCCTGCCTACTATGCCCTTGCCTGTGCCTCCCATGCCTTGCCTACCCCTACCTTGCTGATTCCTCTTTCTGTTTCCTTGCCTGTCTTTTTGCCGTGCCCTTTTCTTGCCGTGCCTAATGCCTTTGCTTTGGCAACCTCTCCGCAACCCTTTTTATATTGATTATAAGATCTTATTTAAACTGTCTATTGGAGCGGATAAAAGTTCTCTCCATATTTGTCATGGAGTATTATGATGCGCTTGCGAACATAGGGACCTGTTCCCAACAACCCTTTATAGCTATATATTGATTCTGTAAAATAGTCTTAAAGCTTACCTCCTGCGAAAAAAACAAGTTGGCTTCATATGAAAGAGCTTGAAAAGTTGTCTAATTGCGGAGCTAAGCGAAGCCCATTTGGCATTTAAGCGCATATTATTTTTTTTCTATTTTCTACTATACAGCGGGAGAAAATCAAATTTTTAAAAAAAATTCGATAAGTCAAATTCCCTCAGTCTCGGTTATTCCAATTTTTTTCCTGTTTGCTCTACGCTCTGGGAACGAGGTCGCTATTTTTAAGAACACTGTCTCGTTCGAAAATATCATTCGAATAAAACTGAAAAACAAAACAAACTAAATTTTTTTTTGCTTTTTCATATAAGTTGCTTAAATTAAGTTTGTGTTAGGTAACAACAACAGCTTATGCAATACATCACAAAGATCAACAAATGATTGGAATTATATAGCATCATTTCAAAATGAATGTCAGATAAGGTTAGTAGTTTGAATAAAGTTTGATTAATCTTTGCACAGAGGCGACGTTAGCTAAAATTTTCTACTTAAGACACAAGCCAGGAAAGATAGCTACCTAGCTTTATAATTTGGTCCACAGCTTTTTGTATTTCTGATAAGTATGAATAGGCTAGAGAATGAATTGAGATTTTTACCGATTTTCTTTCGACTTTTGTGATGCGAGTAAAACAGCGAAGATAAAAAAATCATTTTTACACATAAAGCATATTGACTTGAACTTTTTCTGTAAACTTACTTTTTCTTTCTTTGTATCTATTTTACAGATTGCACAACCTGAACAAAACGGTGACTGTTGTTTTGGGAGAGAATAGTCCTCATAAAATTTTTAAATTGCAATTGCAATTGTGAGGAGAGGAACTTTAAATTTGTTATTGTATATAAAAGTTAAACACATTCTTTTTGTATGTTTATTCAGTTTCTTCATAATTTAACTTGGAGAATAAAATATATTTAAACTGTGAAAAATAATGATGTTGTTTTTACTGTTTGTACAACAAGAAAAAAGCTCCTGAAAACAATGTTGTCTGTTACGTTATGCTTTGGTTCGATTCATCGATGTTTTGTTCGATTCATCAAATTTGAAGACACTGCAGTACAGGCCAATAGCCAGAATACTCTACTTTGTATGAAAATGTTTTCAAGGTTTTTTACTAAGCACGGATTTTTATATTCTCGTTCTCCGATTTTTCTAGATTTTTTATTAAAACAGAAACAGAAAAACCTTGAAAACGGAAAAGTGCGTGTAATTATAGAAACCTATAAGATATTCTATGCTGCAAAGTGTTTGCTGTTATAACGCTCTGAAAACAAATGCATATTGTAAATATCTTTTCCCAGGGCTTATTTTTTTATCAATCTAATAGTAGCTATTCCCGCACATATATCAAAAAGTAAAAAAGAAACTCTGGGGACGAGATTTCATTTTAATGGAGGAACCTTTTTGCGTAGCTAAGCGAAGCGAGCGTAGCGAGCTGAGCGCAGCGGAACCCATTTGGCATTTAAGCGCGTATTATTTTTTTCTATTTTCTACTATACAGCGGGAGAAAATCAAATTTTTAAAATTTTTTTTGACGAAAGTGTCACTTTTTTCACTCGATAAGTCAAATCCCCTCAGTCTCGGTTATCCCAAATGTTTATCTGCTTACTCTACGCTCTGGGAACGAGGTGGCTATTTTTAAGAACACTGTCCTATTCGAAAATATCATTCGAATAAAACTGTGAAAAACAAAACAAACCGAAAACGTTTTTGCGTTGTTCATATGAGTTGCGTAAGTTAAGTTGGTGTCAGGTTAGAGGTAAGAACAACAGCTCATGCAATATACGTCACAAAGTACAACAAATGGTTGGAATTATATAGCATCATCTCAAAATGAATGTCAAATAAGGTTAGTAGTTCAAATAAAGTTTGATTAGTATGTGCACAGAGGCAAGGTTAGCTAAAATTTTCGACTCAAGACACAAGCCAGGAAAGATAGCTAGCTTTCTAATTTGGTCTACAGCTTTTTATAATTTCTGATAAGTATTGATTAGCTAAATAAATGAATTGAGATTTTTAACGATTTTCTTTCGACTTTTGTGATACGAATAACCAGTGAAGATAAAAAAAATCATCTTTACACATAAAGCGTATTGACTTGAACTTTTTCTGTAAATGAATCATCCGAACCTACTTTTTCTTTCTTCGTTATCTATTTTACAGATTGCACAACCTGAACAAAACGGTGACCGTTGTTTTGGGAAGAATAGTCCTCGTAAATTTTTTAAACTGCAGCAATATTAGTTGTTAGGAGGAGAGGAACTTTAAATTTGTTATTGTAAACACGTCCTTTTTGTATGTTTATTCAGTTTCTTCATAATTTAACTCGGAGAATAAAATATTCAAACTGTGAAAAATAATGATGTTGTTTTTACTGTTTGTACAACAAGAAAAATGCTCTTGAAAAACAATGTTGTCCGTTACGTTATGCTTTGGTTCGATTCATCGATGTTTTGTTCGATTCATCAAATGCCAATAGCCAGAAGGCTCTATGTGAGGAGTACACATAACATTGCTCAGTTAACCTTTATTTCTGCTTTGTATGAAAATGTTTTCAAGGTTTTTTACTAAGCGCGTATTCGAATTTTTTTATTCTCGTTCTCCGATTTTTCTAGATTTTTTGTTAAACAAACAAAAAAAAAACCAGAAACGGAAAAGTACGTTTAATGATAGAAACCTATAAGATAATCTATGCTGCAAAATGTTTGCTTTTTATACGCTCTGAAAACAAATGCATATTGTAAATATCTTTTCCCAGGGCTTATTTTTTCGCAATCTAATGGTGGCTAGGGCCGCGCCAGCACGCATATATCAAAAAGTAAAAAAGAAGCTCTGGGGAAGAGATTGCGTTTTACTCGAGGAACCTTTTTTAAGATCTTATTTAAACTGTCTATTGGAGCAGATAAAAGTTCTCTCCATATTTGTCTAGAGTATGATGTAAATCACTTTAAACTCTGCTAATCTTGTCTCTACAGTTTACAGTGTCTTTTTTTATAGAATAACTTATTTCTTTATTTAAATATTATTATTATTTTAATAGGACGAATAGCCATTGTAAAATATGGAAGTGCCTGAAAGAAGAGGGTGCCGATAAGCCGCATACGCCCGCATATATACGGGCGAGTTCGGGCGACTTTTCGAATTAAATTGACGGTTGTCCGCCGAAACCGCCCGCACTTTCCCGAACACGCCCGAACTCGCCCGGAACATTCCCGAAATGCAACACCTTGTAACATAAACATGGCGGACGGCAGTTGAAAGAATGCGTTTGAAGAGAAAGGAGTTAATAAAGTTTATATATAAGTTATTTATCAAGTAAATATTATCAAAAATCATAAAAAACAGTTCTTTTAAGAACTTCGCTATCACATAGTTAGTTCATTTTAATTTTTATACTTTTTTAAATAATTCTTCGAGAGTCATTTGTGGTGAATCTTTTTTTTTCGGGCATTGTTCGGGACTATGCGGGTTTTTTCGGGCAAATACCTGAATTTTTTTCAAAACGCCGAACTCGCCCGAAAACGCCCGCACTTTTTACGGCGTATGCGGCTTATCGGCACCCTCGTCCTGAAAGACAGTTAATAAATAATAAAAATAAAATATTTCGCTTGCGAACATAGGGACCTGTTCCCGCTCCGCAACCCTTTATATATTTATTTAAGATCTTATTTAAACATTTAAACTGTCTATTGGAGCAGATAAAAGTTATCTCCATATTTGTCATAAGAGTGTATGTATGATGTAAATATTTCGCCTGCGAACATAGGGACCTGTTCCTGCTCCGCAACCCTTTATATATTGATTAGTAGCCAGCCAAAGAAATATTAACTTACTGAGATCTAAAACAGACTTACAGAAATTTACAGTAGTACAAAAACAACTTCTCTTGTGAACGATACCTTACGTTGTCTCGATTATTAGATAAAGAGATTAGCAATTAAACAAAAATTACGCTTGGCTACTAAGGCTTAGAAAGTTACGGCAAACGACAGTTTTTTAATTTAATTTTTTTCCTCTTCCTTCTCTCTATCTCAACCTCGTTCCCGAGGGGTTCTTGCCCCCTTTTGACATCGCATCAAGTAAGCGCTAGCGGCTTTATCATCGGGCAACAAACCCTGGGGACGAGGATGTCTTCTCTCTCTCTTTTCTCCTACGCTCGACACGACACATACCAAGCATGTTCTTATATCCTCCAGACATATGGCATTCTTCTCGACATAGAGTTGCGAAGCAAATGGATCTCAGCAAAGTAATAAAGAGTGTTGAGGCAGCAAAGAAAGAGAGACTCGTCTTTCTTGCTATTCCGGATGTTCTGCTGCTTTCAAAATCTAAAAAAAATTAGAGAGGCCTGGAAAGATTTTACGCGGAAAACCCGATTCGTCGTCTTAATTTTGCGATTAGGGGGACGGGAATTAGAGTGCCGGTATCAGAAAGGAGGGCGAGAATAATCCCGCCACACATACGGAATTCGTTGCATTGATATGTTAAAAATATATATTTGTACCGCAAGTATTTTCACTTCTAATTTTCCTAAGAAAGGCGAAAAATAAATTCGGATGCCCATCTCTCGAAAGGGTGGCCGCTATTACACAGTGCCAATCTCTAGAGAAGAGAACTTATCAAATATTTCCGCCAAAATTCTCAGTTCAGGGCAAAGGTTTTGCGACTGTTTCGAAGTGACACGTTTTTTTTTTACTTTTAAACTGTTAGCACTACTTCAATTTGTGCTCATAACCACAACGATAAATTCTATGCTGCAGACCTGCAACTAGGCGGGAAAATTCTTTAGTTGGTGCACGGGACAAAGTCCTGTTAATTGTTTTATGTAATGATATATTTCCGAAAAAAACAATAAATCTCGAGCTGATTTTAGCAATGAATTATGAGGCTTAAGAGACAGACTTGTTCAAGTATCATACTGTAAATATAATTATAGATGCAATGAATATTTGATAAGTGGAGCTTTATAACTCCAAAATTCTTTAAAGAAGAACAGACTGTTGTTCTCTAAGACAGGATATGTTCGTTTAACATTGTTGTATAACTGTAGTTAAATAATGTAGTTGTGGTATGCTTCTGAAGGCTTACCAAGGTAATTTAATGGTGGAAATCAAAACTGCTTTGTTATCTTGTATATTGTACGGAAATCTAATCAACAGTTACGACGTCATTTTTATATCCATCTTGTCATTTGTTATAAATCATTTTTTTTCTTACTGTCTAATTTACTCTAGTTTTTCTTGACATTAAGCTTGGGTCTGGAGAAATAGTTCTTTATCCCTTTCGCAATTAAGAAGTCAATATTTTTATTTCAATTAGTACGATAAAGAGGTTAAGATCAAACCATTTAACCAAGAAATTTATAATTGGTAAGCCGTCTAGCTAACGTTTTGTTTCTGCTGAATGACAAGCATAAGCTGTTTCACTTCCACAATAAAATTGCCAATCAATAAGAAAACGCAACAAAAAAGAATAATGGCTTGAAGTACGATTTCCTTTCTACTCAAATCGTACAGTCGTGCATAAATCAAGATAGGAAAGATCACAACGACAGATGCGATGGGAACTCCACCAACGATAGATAACACATTCTGAAAGTTCGGAAATGCTAAACATATACCCAAAAGCACGAGGTTGCCAATGATTCGCACACATATACGTTTCCAATTTACTTCTAAAAAATCAAAAGAACAAATACAATCTCAAAAGCGGCAGTCAACCGACAAAAATAGTTTTTTAATATTAATGGTAGCAAGCTTCCATTTTTCAAAGTTTTGATTATCGAGATATGTTTATGTAACTTATACTGTCAAATTTGGAGATTGAACTGATAACGGTACTGAATAACAGAATACAAGACTGCTTTAAGCGCAAGCTGTGACTGCATACAGCGATTAACGCCGTTATTCTCATCTGTTGCTCACACCACTGAGGTGAACGCTTTTCACTGAGATCTTTTAATATATTATCAACCTTTTTACTCATTGTATTTCATTCAGTTTTCACTCAAATTTCGAAGAGAAAACAGGTATTACTTACCAAGAGGTATCTTCAGTCTTTTCTCAACTGCAAGAAACAACGGATTCACACATATCACACCTGCTATCAGTAAATGCAGCACCATGCAGATTTGTGATATGATCAATAAAACTTTAAAAGAAACGTGATTATACTCAGTGCGATAATAAAGTTCTAATGTCGTGGTAATTGACGGTTTCACTTTCTTGTTAAATATTACAAATGGAATAAATCCAGCTATAACATAAAGTATAAATATTGAAATATGACTTCTCGATATAACACTAGGTAATTTGTTTTGTTCCTTTACGAATACATACATATTGGGCAATGCAAATGCTGGTCCTCCTATAGCAAAACATATCATCCCAAAACTCTTAAAAATATTTTGAAATTGGACACGGTGTTCCTCAAGAAATGAATCATGACTTTCCACTTTATATCCTTTGGCGATGAACGAATCGATAATAATAGCTAACAATGAAATAGCCGACATGATAACACCAATCAAGGCTGTGTTTGCCAAGTCGTTGTAGTTGCCCATACACATGACAGGTAGCATAAAACAAAAACAGATAGTTGTCCAACTTCGTAGGTTTCCATATGTGCTCAAATGATCAATCGGCCATAAATCGGCACATATGGTTGCAGCAAGCAGAAAGAAAGCTGTAGTAGCCGCCGCTGAGTACGTGTATAGCATGCAAGAAAGTAATTTACCAAACGCTGGACCTACTGCTACCTCTGCAAGCAATGGATACATTTCTCTTACATGTTCAAGTGATGATCTTTTTTCAAGAACTGCTTGACATGAGTAGTAGGTAAGTTTAGTGCAGTATGCCAGTACGGATACCAATGCAAGTGTAAACAGAATGCACGTTATAGGTCCCAGCAGTAAGAAATTATAAGGCATGATAACAACAGCAGAACCGAAAGATAAGCTCAACATTAACATTGCTGCTTCAATCAAAGTAATCCCTGTATTTGTGCGGTTGACAAATTCTATCAATTTAGCAAATGTGAAAGTACTCTCATCTGCTAATGAGCCTTCGTTTGGATTTGTAGTTAATACTTCTGTCATCTCTTCTTTTTGTTTTTTTACAGAGCTGTCGTTCCCCGTTACTAAACGAATAAAAATTTTCACTTTACAAAAAAGAAATGTCGTCCTCTCTCGCCTTTTGCATTTTGATTCATAACTGATTTACCACGTGCTCAGAGAGTGCATCTTGCCCTAAATGTAAAAGCTTTATATTTCTTTTTCATGGCGACCCAAAACAACATAGCCGCTACTTTTTATTTTATCATCTTACATTGCATGTGTATAAAAAGTTTCTTGGTCTTAGTTGTGTTCTATTTCGTTTGGACAAATATAAGAGTGGAAACGGTCTTTCTGAAATCTACTCGAAAATTTATGCAAAACAGAGGTATCTCTTTTAAGTTTTGGATAATCTTTTCAAAAGATATACTAATTTTCCTAATATGGGCGAAATGCAGGGTGTAGTGCATTTTCCCCACAAAAATACCCCCCAAAACTTGTATTTAAAATGTCAAAATACTATTTCGTATCTATTACAATTTGGACTGAAAGCTCTTCGTAAAAAATTGACAACTTTTGATTTACAACATGGTACGTTTTATGCGCCCTTGCGCCTCGAATGAGTAAATAGTTAATTCCGGGGGTGAAATTCAAGGTATTTTACAAATATTAATATCATCATTGAAATCCTATGCCAATCACTTGACCAAGTTTGAAGAATTTTTAACGATATGCTTAATATGGTTGTTTTTAAAAAACAAAATCGAGAAATTCGCAATTAAAATTATTACTTTGAGGTTCAAGAAAACCCTCGACGTTCTAACACTCGTCCGAATAGAGTTTGAAAGTTTTGAAAAGGTAAGTGCAAAGTAAATGTTTGGCAGTTTTTCGAATTGCGAAACCAAATAAGACTTCTTTAACTCGCATAAAAATCTTTCAAATATTGCAGGAAATGCTTTTCTTAGTAGATCATAACAGGCGCAGATCTATCAATTCTTTAACTATTGCTGAGATGGGCGCAATAAATATGAGTAATGACGTACATAGTGGTCGGGTTTTTCTGCAAGACTTTCTTACATAAAAGATTCTTTAATAGATTTAACGCAGTGCTAAGAAATCGCCATTTTGGATTCTTAAATATTCCGGCAGACGAAAAAACGCATTTTTTGTTCCGCGAAGGAAAAACGTCTGATTTAATACTTTATTACACTTATCCGTAAAAAAGTCTTACTAATAGTTTTCGCTGATGTACTGTAAAAACAAACAGATAATAGATTTGGAAAACACCACCTCCCAGACGAAATTCACGTTCTTTTTGCGCCCTTCAGAAATGATATATTTTGATGTGGAAGATTATACATCACTTTTTAACGCCGTGTTCCCTTACTACAACCATCCTATGTCAAGGGTGGCCCATTTCATATTAGTATTTATTAGTGTTTCTAGCAAAATATTACTTTCCCCATTTTAACACAGTGGCAAAAAACCCTTTGCATTTAAGCATAGTTTTAACCCTATTCGGTCCGGGGGGGGGCGGATTCCGCCCCCCCCTGACGGTTTTTTTTTAATAACTCCTTATTGCTTTGTTATATGCCTATGATACTTACTGAGTTTCAATATTTATCTATTAGACACCTGCATGCTAAATTTTTAGGTCCCATACCTTTCAGAGGCTTTGATATTGGCCATTACTCGAAACTACCCCTAAAAATCTCTATGAAGTCCTTATAATGGGGAAAATATAATAACTCCTGTTAGGATTATCCTTAGAACTTGAAACTTGCAACACAACTTTGTTTCTTCAAGAAGAATCATTTTGCATAATTTGGACATCTGACTAATCCGATTTCCCGATTTTGTCGGGTTTTACCCGAAAATCGAAAAAAAAACGGATTTTCGGGCAATTTTTGGCAGTTTCTTATGCGATCCATGTAAAAAACCGGAAGATATGTTAAATTAATTTTATTTAGCTTTCAGAAACTTCAAACAGAATATAAAAATTCGCTCTAGAACAAAAGTAATTAAATTTTAAGCAGATAGTGACATTTTTAACAAATTTCAAGCTTCTGATGACGTCACAGAAATTGTGCTGACGCAAGCAAAAATTTATTGCCGCCATTTTGTTCTTTTTATGACGTACTATAAGTGTGCCAAGTTTGATTCAATTTAAACAACCCTATGAAAAGTTATTGAGGGGGGGGGCGGAATCCGCCCCCCCCCCCCCCCCGGTCATAGTATGTTCGAAAAACCCCGGACCGAATAGGGTTAAGACAAAAAAAATTATTAATCAATCAAATCTCGTTTTTGAGTAAGAAAGTTTCCTGGTGTGTCAATAAAACCTTTTTCTGTACACGATGATATACTTACTCTATTATTTTAATACTCCTTAACTTTATATTCAACGTTTCATATTAAACTTCCAGTCTTTTTTTATTTTTATTTTCATAATTACGAAACCGCATCCCTTTGCAAATGTGCATCTTACACAAACAAACCCCTATGAACCTTTCTCGCATAAGTAGCAGGTTGGATGTATTATTTTGTTTTGTTCAGTATTTATCAAATTTTACTTGAAAAACGTAATGTGAAAATTAAAACAAGCAATGTCAGCGCAATAAAAATAATAAAGAAATTCAAGAAAGGTCTATAACGTGCAATAAATAAATAAAAAATCACACAGCTACCTTGCAGTAGTTCATGTTCCTCTGCCATTTTAAAAAGCTTGTCTTCGCTCCATTGACTATTGTTTTTTTTAAATACACGACGGAGATCATATTGATTGAACAATACACGAGGATTTTGTGGCTTAATTACATTTCTTAATTAAACACAAAAGATAAGAAATAAGCTTTGAGGCATCAATTGTATAATTATCATAGTTAAAAGAGCGATTAAAAAAATATTCTATATTATCAACCTCGTCCCCAGGGCATCTTGTATATTTTCTGACCCTGGGACGGCGATACGATATACGATATATACTGATACAGCTTCTTCTTCTTCTATGCCCTCCTCCGCCATTTTAATACGAACAGCTTTCTCCTGTTCGTCACAGACTCGCCGCCTCGCCAAAATATCCGCGCCAATCAGGTTTCATATCGGACCAGCCTCCTCCAGGGCCATGTTCGTATCGCCGTCCCGGGGTCAGAAAAGATACAAGATGCCCTGGGGACGAGGTTGCTATATTATAATACCCGTATACTAGTTGTTTAAAATTTTGCAACAAGTCTAGTTAACTATTAGTATCGTTTAGGCAGATTAATTACGCAATTCTTGCAGTTAAGTAACTGTGTTGTGAACTCGAAGCAACACTGCTCAATGTCGATGATGACGTGGAATGGGACACAACTATGTAATAACCCCACTTGTTGGTCAGCTTTGATCCGCCTCGGTCAGGGATATCGCTCCCCGTTACCTTCTTTACTCAATTTCATTATACGAATCTTCAAGTTTCAACATTAAACGCATAGTAACTGCAAATTGATGAGAAAACGAAAAAAAGAGGTTTTCTATTTTTTATGAAATGGCCAGTAAAAAATGTGTGTCACGAAAAAATGTGTGTCACGAAAAAATGTGTGTCACGAAAAAAATAGAGCGAAAAGAAAACGGTGACCGTAAAAAAAAAGGGTGTTATATTTCACAGACTTGAAATATGCTTTATTTCTTCGTAATTAAATTAATTATAATACAAATAATTTCTCACTTATTTTAAAATTGTGCTTTTAATATTATTTTTAATGTATTTTAATTAAAAATAATAGTTTTAAAACTGTTTTTGTAAATATGGCACGACAAGTGAATAAATATATTTTAAGTTTTTATAATTCTAATTTTAAAATGTTCTCTTCCCATTGCATTTTTGAACACATATTACTCCAATATCCACTTTTACTTCATAAGTTACTGATTACTTGTCTTGTTTTCTTCTAAGTATCTCTTTCAAAAAAACGGCACTCTAATATCTTTCCAAAAAACTAAGTCTCTTACGAAAAATTCGGTGCTCCAATATTTCTCTAAAAAAAAACCGGCACTCTAAGTATCTCTGAAAAAAACCGGTGCTTTAAGACTAATGAATCTAAGAAAGAAACCGTCACTCTAAGTCCACTGGCTCTTACGAAAAAATCCAGTGCTTTAAGTATCTCTGCAAAAAAACCGACACTCTAAGTCTATCGTCACTTACGAAAAAACCCGGCACTTTAAGCTTCAGAAAGTTTAAAGTACCGGTACCGTCTCTTTAAGTAATTTTCAGCTTAAAGCACCTTTAGTGCTTTAAGCCGGTAGAGACTCTTAAACGCCATTCACGTTGATTATTTTGCAAAAAACTACATTGTTGAGATCCAGAAAGTGTATTACTTCGTCCAGTTAACAATTATTATTATCTTAATTTCTTACATATTGTTGCGCACATGCCATTTTAAAATTACTGGTTCTTTGAGCGATTTTGAGCTTAAAGATACCATATATGTAAACCTTAGGGGTTCCTTCCATACTTCATACTTGGCACATATATCATTTGGACGTCATTTTTAAAAAACCCTGCCTTCTCACAAATACCAAAATAACAGTCACAACCTTAGAACTTACTTGTTATAGACGGATTTCATCGTGACGCGTGTTGTTTACAATCCCCAGACCTCTTACGCAAATCGACAGGCAAAATAATGCAGGCGGTAAGTCGTGGACCAGTCCATTTCAAACTTTATTTTCAGTTAGAGGCATCTTTTGATCTTGAAATTAGAATATAGCTTGCATGTTGTTTAGATTTAGATCATATATCAGTGAAAAGATGCTAGTAGCCACAGTTCAAAAGTTTTTAACCATCATTTGACTTTCTTCACCTAAGGTCTGCATTTTTTTGCCTTTCGATTTTTCTGATTTTTTCCGCGCATGCGCAAGAATCCCGTAAAAACGTAAAAATTGAAAGTCATCTATAGAGCATAAAGCGCAGGAACCATGCAGTCAATTTTATAACTGTCACTTTAAGTATGGCAAAAACATTTAGCGCAATAACAGCCCTAATTATTAAATTCCGGGGTGCGTTATTTGTCACGGTCATAAACCCAGCTAAAAACATCCAACGTTATGTATGGCAGCATGAGTATGAAAGAAACCCCTTAGCTCGCTACCAGACTGACTAAAACAGGGAAATATGCCTCTTGTTCTTTTTATTTAAACTATCCATATTGCTCGAGTTTTTCGAGAGAAGCACTGGAAACAAAAATAAAAGAGACAACACTTTACCAAAACCTTTACCAAAAAATACTCACGATGATGAAGTCAGGATCTCTTTTTAACCCTTCTTGCGCTGCCTTTATGCGCCTTTTGAATCCTGAATTACCTCCACAATATATTTAAAGCATTTCTGCTGAGCTAAATTGAGTAGTAAAAAAGAGAACGACAACCTTCCACAATGAGATCCATTTTAAAAAGAATGCGCCGCGGCGTGTGCACCATAGTATAGTCAAACTGAAATCACGTGAACAAAACATTTACCGGTTCTTTAGTTAAAGCAACGGTACTGGTTCTTTAGCCACGCCGTATTTTGTAAGCTGCACGATTCAATATATGGTTTTCAAATTTTGTTTTACATAGACCGACCCTTTTTCAAAACAATTTTTTATTTTTTGAGTGAAAACATGTTACAGTAATTAAAAAAATATCCAGTTTTGTTACCAAACCGCCATCGATGCATTTAGCTTTACAAATGAGTCGTGCTTATGCCCTCTTGAGAAAAAGGTTTAAACGATGATGTGCGAAACCGTCATTTAAACAGAGCTCCAAGGGAGCCTAAGCTGCACCTGTCCTTTAAAATTTTTCTTTGGAATTTTCTCAGTAATATTAGGCCAAGGAAAATTACACCACAGTTTCTTGTCCACTGCCCACACGTTAAAGCACCATATGAAAAGTTTGTTATTTTTAAAATTATGCAAAATTTCCATTTCATTTACTATCAGCCATTCGGCAGTCATTTTCATCATTTTCTTCACCTAAACCATGGAGGTAGAAATAAATTATTTCTACCTCAATGCCTAACCGCAGAATCCTCTTTTTATCCAAGGTGCTATTGTATATTAAAAGACGTGTTTCGACATGGTCTGATTTCAAAATGATATGATTGCAAAATACGCTTGACCTGGTTTGCCTTACCAAAAAAGTGAATTAAGCCCCAGGTTGAGGACTTGTAATATTTTTGTATTTGTGTACTTAGTCTTGCATAAATGTTGGTTGGAAAAATAACATATAATATAATGACATTTTCCCGCATGTGTTTTTTAATTTTGTCTAGGACTAGAAACTGTGATTTAATTTCTCTGGGCCTTGCGTCAATCAGATCGTTTAAAAAAAACTCTTTTGCAATGATTTGACCAGATACGAAAACTGTCAGCACCTTAGTTGGTATGGTTGGAACTTTTAATATAAAGATTATTAAATTTGTTAATTTCTTTATTTTTTACTCGCTGATTGACTGATCAACCCTTTATTTGGCGCCTAAATGACTCTAACATCAGATATTTGTCATGTTCACCTTGCTAAAAGAAAAAAATAAGATAATTTGATTGTTATGAATTCGTCAACTGGCCAAAAAAGTATGAGGGCAAGCTTGGGCAAATATTTAAATAAAATTTGTACTTTCGAAATGAAAAACAGTGCTTTTGAATTCTGTTGTCTTGGCTACAAAAAGTAGTGATCTATATTTTATGTAGTTAGCCTCAATAATCCCAATAAATTTACCCTGTCATTTTTTTTCCAGGAGGGACAACAAAGGCGGTTCTAGAGTGTTAAAAAGCTTCCATTTGAGCTACAGAAACCTTTTAAATTTCTGTTCAAGAAGCAACAACTGTTATGTGGGATTGAACCCATATGAATATGAAGTGAACGCTCTACTAACTGAACTACTAATCCCCGAAAGAAGACAACCCTCAAAGTAAACAGAGTTGCATGACTTTATTAATTATATATATCAAGCATATATTGTATATAATGAACACTTTTTGAGAAATTTAGCTCTAAATATCGTCGCTCAAGGCACTGGATTTTAATGTATTTGGAAACTTTACTTTATAAAAATGTTTTCTTTTTCTTTTTAGATTGCGTACAATGAGAGCGAGAGATGTTATCTTTTAATACGTGTAATAAAAAGAAGAAAGCGAAACCACACACCGCGTTGTTATTAAGCTGTTTTATAAATCTTGATAAAGTTAATAAATTGTTTTCGTTCCTGTAGATTGTTTGTTTCTGTTATTGTTCCCCGTGAGTTTTCGAAATTCATTGCTGCAGACTCCCTGGCTTCAAGATTTTCGTAACTAGTGCCGGTATTTTTACCTGAAAAAAATGCAACAAGCTGCTTCGTTTGTCTTCTCATCTCCGAAATCGTTAACGCAAAAGTCTCTATTATTATGTGCGTTACGAGTATTATCTTCCGGTTAAAAGAGTGTACCTTACGACGCGCATCCCCTTAATTCGTGACACTTTCGCACACTACGGGTTGTACAACTCAATGTATTGCATATCTTTCAGAATAAGGGTTTTAACTTTATAAAAGTATAACTTTGCATAGATTATTGCCACTAAAAGCTTCATTAATGTTGGATTTACGTTGGCCAACACTGACAATATTGTGATTTTATTATCGATCTTTAATTTTATAATTCTGTGGAAAGAAATTTCTCATTAATCGCACATGTTGAATTTTTGCATAAAAATCACGCAAATTGTTGTTGTTCCGCGGTGAGTCCTCGTCCCCAGAGTAAGATGTTAGCACCTCGCCGTATTATATCAAAGAGAAACATATAGCACGAAGGACAACTATTGGCTGGTTTCAATTTTGCTTGCAACTTGCGTAATGCCTCGCAACACTTTTTTTTAATTTCTAGTTTCTACGACACTGTTTCTTACACGATTATTTGTACGACACTGTTTCTTACACGACTATTTGTACGACACAGTTTCTTACACGATTATTTCTACGACACTGTTTCTTACATGATTATTTCTACGACACTGTTTCTTACACGATTATTTCTACGACACTGTTTCTTACACGATTATTTGTACGACACTGTTTCTTACACGATTATTTCTACGACACAGTTTCTTACACGAATATTTGTACGACACTGTTTCTTACACGATTATTTGTACGACACTGTTTCTTACACGATTATTTCTACGACACCGTTTCTTACACGATTATTTCTACGACACTGTTTCTTACACGATTATTTCTACGACACAGTTTCTTACACGAATATTTGTACGACACTGTTTCTTACACGATTATTTCTACGACACCGTTTCTTACACGATTATTTCTACGACACAGTTTCTTACACGATTATTTGTACGACACTGTTTCTTACACGATTATTTGTACGACACTGTTTCTTACACGATTATTTCTACGACACCGTTTCTTACACGATTATTTCTACGACACTGTTTCTTACACGATTATTTGTACGACACTGTTTCTTACACGATTATTTGTACGACACCAGAGATAGGGAAATGTTTCTTCTGGCACAGTCGCGTGCGCGCACACAGTGACGTCACAGCAAGTCCCTGTTATTCCCTATTATGCAATGCTTAGCTATGGAATTCAAGGGTAAAGTCCCTATCATGCGGTGTTGAGTAGGGTAAGTCCCTATAAAGTGATGACGTCATTAAATCATACAAATAGGAGTAAAATTCTAACACAGGGGGAATTCCCTTATAAAATACTAAAAATCAACGCATGCGCAATAAAGAAGGGGAATTTCCCAACCTGCTCAGCAATCTTCGGACCTTGTTGGAATATAATAAAATGGTACTCTGTTATTGGTGCTCTGTAGAATTGTGCGACAACATAGGCGTCGGGTGCCCCATGAGATACAATCCGCCGCAGGTTAGTACAAAACATAAGACGGAATCTGGATTTTTTCATGTGATGGAAAACATGGCTGCTCATATGGGCGAATATGACGACAACGACGACGGGTATGTGTACGAGGGCTACTTTTGTAGTAATGCGTGCTGCCTGGCCTATGTGGAAGGGCGAAAGGTGTATGAAGTGCGTACAAAATGTCGCTGTGGCTGTTGAAAAGGCGCTATAAAGGAAGGCCTGCCCCAGACTGGAGACGCCTCAGAAGATTTGGAGGTGACTTGACGCAAAAGGAATTTTTGGGGTTGGTTTGAAACGTTATCATACAGCATAGTTGTATGATAATATAATAAATGTGCATCAACTGTCAAGTAAAATTCGATATTTTTGGAAATGCAGTAGTCATGACCTTCATAGCTGGCATCGGTCTCTCCCTACCACTAATGGCCCTGGCATTGGTACAAGAATCAGAGAAGGAGAAGGAGAATGAACGGAGGATTAAAGATCTCGAGGATCGTATTGATGACCTAGAAATAAATGGATGAACAACAATGTAAGGACTGTGAACGTATGCTTGATGAATATGACAGATGTACCTGTGGGCGCTGGTTTGAGGTAGGCGGTAAAATTTTATGCTGGTACTGCTACCAAGATTATACCACCTACAACGGGGGTGGCTGCGTATGTACAATGACATGCAATTCTCTGAAGTCGTTTGAATTACAATAAAGCAGGATGATATTCGAGAATGAAATTGTAAACCCTAGGCTATTCTACAACTTTGCGACTACCTTTACAGACATCAATGATATCAACGTGGACTGACAGTGTCAGATCCAATACCTGCCAATGGAGGTAAAGATCAACGGTATATAGTAGGGTATCATACACAAGACCTTGTGGTAGCTCTCAGGGTAAAGACACCTAAAATCTGGTCCGCGCATGGGGTGACCCGGTATAACGCCAATGCGGTACCGGCAATGAGTCTTGATTTTGAAGAGTACCCCGACTGCGTTGCAAAGTATCGTCAAATATGGTCCAGAATTGAGGAGTTGGTCTCCGAGCAATTGACGACAGAGCCGGTCAAAAAGGACCGCTACATCAATGCTAAACTCAAATATTACAAAGACGCGATCACGACTAAATTCCATGGTATGCCGAAACCCTATGATGAGCCCTGCCAAGCCAGTGCCATCCTGGCTATTTCATCGGTGTACGTGCAAGGCAAAAACTACTACCCTCAGGTACATATTACGGAATGTAGATATAAGGACTTCAAAAAAGAATCACTGCTGAGTGAGGATTAAAATATTTTATAACCCTTATATGGGTTATAAAATATATATAATTAAGGCTTATACTCAGGTGGAGGGTCTACATAGCGCTTGCATACTGCGTAGATTGTACGTTTTTTAAAAACTCTTCCCTACCCTCCTGCCTCCCCCTGGCAACTAGCTTAGCGCGCTCCTGTTCATTAATGGAGTCAACAATGCGATTGAACCTCTGCCTCATCTGTTCCTTCAATACCATGTACTTCTGTTTCTCTTGCAATATATGGCTAAACTCGTATTTATCAATTTCCCCATTTTCAACAGCCCTTGATATTAGATCAACGATCGAGTTCAGCTTTGCTTCGGCGATCAGCCTTATGTTCTCATGCTTTTTTGATTTTACCCCCAACCTTTTTCCGGCAGTCTTAAGGCCTGCCTGCCCCATCCCCACGGCTAATGAAAGACCACCCATTGCCACGGCTAGCGGTACACCCATTCCGGATAACAGGGTACCAATCCCGATCCCGGACGTGATCACGCTTATACAGGCCATGGTCACAGTAGCGTACCCAGGTCCCATGCATCTTAAACTTTTTTGCGAGTTTGTCCCGCTCCTTAATTTCACTTCGCAGATACTTCTCAATTTCACCAATCTCATCAAGTCTATACTTTTGGCTTTCCTCCTGCATATCCGCGCTTTGTGCAGGTGCACTTGGTAGGTTTGGGTACAGCTTCGTTATATCAGCCATTTATTCTACCAGCAAATGCATCGTTAGCCCGGTGAAGGCTACATTTTTGTCATGATGAAACTCGTCCGTCAGCATAAACTCGAGGCGATCCGTAGAGCCCTTCAAGGGCATGTAAATTGGGGTATCAAAACTCCATGTCAGCATATCCCCCCAAGCGTTTAATTCCTTGATGGGCAACAAGGCGAGAATTTTCGACTTCTTGCCCTCTAGTAGGGCATCACATTCATCCAGCTGAGGGCAAACGAGTCGTAGTCTAATGTAAGCGTCAGTCTTGTAGTATGCATCATAGTCACCCTTCTGATAGTACTTATTAGCGGGATCGTATTTAAACCCTAGAAGTTCATGTAATTGTCGATTAAGCGCCAACGTGTACCCGTCACTGACACGGAGCCTACAGATTCCATTTTTCATAACAAACAGCTTAATCTTATCCTCTGCCTGGCTATTTACGATAGACACCACATCCTCAATCCTATACAGGCCGGCCATAATCCTTATCCTGGTCTCCCTCTGATCAGGCCCGGTTTTACGGATGGTGAAATCATTGTTATTGTAAATATTCAGCCACTCAGCTCGGATACTGATGGATTTCAGAGCTATCCTACTATCCTGCCCCAAGTAGTCTTCAAATATCGTGGGCTTGTATATATCGGTAATGTAGAGTTGCTTCATCTTTGTTTTAAAACAAAGATGAACATATATTCATACAACCCCAAGGCAAAGTACAATTCCAACAGGGGAGAATGGCCACTTGTCGTAACCAATTTGGAGCATCAGGACCTGTACGTGTCTACAGAATCACACATTTCTGTGTCATTCCCAGAGTTTACCAAATACCCCATCAAGCCCTCAACAAATCTGCTTAATGACCCTGTCATTGTGGGCTGGAAGGGACAAGCTTTGGACTACTGGAATGTGCAGGTTAATTTTGCCATCCATTGCGCAAGCACCTCATTGGGCATATCTACTAAGCACCTAACGGGCTCCGTGCCCCTTGTCAACGTCATCTTTAAATTCCACGTGTACTACCACATGCGTCGCATCCTAGCAAGGATGAAAGTACCCATGCCATATGATGATGGTTTTTCACGCTATAAGAACCCTTATTCAACCTCCGGGTATGCGCAAGTATGTAGAGAATATGGCGCAGATGCCGGCAGTCTGTACAAATTCAAAGCAGTAGGTGCCTCGCTCACCAATGGTAGATGGTGGCCCCAGGTCGATGGGGATTGGGCCAAATTCATCATCCCTACAAGTCAGGGCCTGACATCGGAGGGCCTGACCAAGCTAAGTGAGAGCATAAGGGTTTACGTGGTCTTGTTACTTGGATCGCAGGCAGGTGCCAAAGCATCACTACTAGGCTCGGGTGCAGACAACTACACAGCAAGGCAGATTTTAATGCAAAAATTCGAGGCAATGGTGCAACGCCAAGAGAATGTGGGACATGATATTACAGAGTTCCAGAAGGTACTTCAATATGCCAGAACACCGGTGAATTTTGCCGTTATGCCAAGCGTATACATGCTGCCATCAGACATGAATCTGCGTATAGGCAAGATTGTTGGGTATAATAACAACATACTAATAGCACCCGTAAATGTCAATATTGGTACCCAGGTTGATGTGAATAACAAACCTATTGTCAGGGGTGCGGCTGCCGCACCCCTCAAGCATACTATCAAAATACCTACACATGCCACACCCCCTAGGCATACTACACCCCTTAGGCATACCGAGCATACCATTAGACATGTGGCAGATATCAAACTACATCCCAAACATGATACATCTCCTATACATACCACTGAACAGCCCCCACAAAACCAGCACGAGGATACCAAGGCCGCATTAATCACGACAGGGGTAGGAATCATTATTGCCTACATATGACTTAAAAAATATTAGATCCTCCTAACTTAGAACACGGCAAACCCTGCAGCGGCCGCAATGGCCATGTACAGATGATCGGCTGCGTATTCGACAACTGTTGCCGCTACCCTGAGAAAGAACGAGACTATGGTACCCATAATCCCCGGCAATGCAACACCTGCCTTACCTGCTAGGTATTTCAGGAACTTTCCGAGCCTTTCAAGCTGCTTCTCCACAAACCCCTTCCCTGCGGCACTTCCTCCTGCAGCACCCGCCGCGGTACCCCCTCCCGTAGCTGCAAGTACGATGGTGCTTATTAATAGACCAATAGCGGAGACTATGCTCGCTATGGTTATACCCTGCTCTTTGAAGAGGATTTTTAGCTTCTCCAGCAGAGACGTGTCATCTCCAGCAATTTTCATCAACGTTTCCTTAATGGTCCCCAGCTGGCTGTAAATTTCCCTGGAAAGTAACCCATAGGCACCTTGCGTGGCCTCCTTTTTATCCTTTAAATCTTCGATTTTAGCATTAAGATGTTCTATATCCCTCTCAAGTTTAACCTTTTGCCCCTCGGTTGCTCTGGCCTTCTTCCCCTCGAGTTTTTTCAATTCAGCCTTTGCATTGTTAATCCCATTATCAAACGAAATAATCTTACTTGCCAGGCTTTTCAGGTTACCCCTTATAGTTTGAAGTTCGAGCCCCCTTCAAGCCCCCTTCTTTCACGTTTAGTGATAACGTCATCAGTACCACCAAATGAAGTCGTCTCTTCTATAAAATTTTCCGTGGTATCCACAAATTCCTCGATTGATTCTATCGATTCCATCGAAATGTTATCAGCATCCTTCCTCAGAATGTCATCAACTTTTTGCCCAAGTGCCTGGGCCGCTGCCTTACCTCTGTTGGGTGTAGTAACATAGTCGGGAAAACCCAGGGCTCGCACGAGCTCTGCCTTCAATTTTTTGATCATTTCACCGGCAGCTCGCAGCCCACCCTTATCTTTTGTAATTAATGCTGTAAGGTCTATCTCGTTGAAAAAAAGACGTTTCCCATCAAGCCTAAACTCGTCGTAAGTTATAGCAATGGGTTTCCCTAGCCTCTCCTCAAAGCGTTCGTAGAGGTCATTGACCTTATCCTCTAGCAATTTTTGCCTCTGCTCTGAAAGGCCAGCCCCCGGGACGCCCTGTTGTTCTCCTTGAGTTGAAGGCCCTGGTGTTGATGGAAGTTTTGGCGTTCCAGGCAGTTTTGGCGTAGTATCATCAGGCTTATCATCCCTCCCACCCTCATCCGGAAGATTATGATCAAATATTGGGTTAGTTGGCATCTTTATTTAAGATTTTCCATATAATAAATATGACTGGCTTTGGAACAACCCTAGACCCATACGCAGAAACGAAGCAGCTCTTCGGTATCAAAGGACGAAAGCAGCGAGTTCAGATAAGCCATATACCAAGCACCATTAACCAGAATGAGGACCTCTACGTTGATATACCCAATATGGGGCAGAACGATGTCATTTTCCCTGGCAGCCTGAGGCTTCTATTTGATCTGACACTGACGGGAACCAATACGAAACGTACCCTAGTCAGCAATATCGGCAAAAGCCTGGTTAAAAATCTGCGAGTTACCTTGGATGGCAATGAGGTCCAGAATATATCGGATTACAATATCCTGGCAGTGTACAGGGACCTCTGGTTACCAAAATTTCATAGGGACAACAACCTCATCCTAGAGGGGATCAACCCCAACGATGGGACCATCAGAGCCCTGCAGGTCAAGGCTACTGAGTACGTTGGGACAGATGAGGAGAAAGCCATCGCTGCGGCGTATAGCAACACTTTCTGTATCCCTTTGGGTAAAATGTTAGAGTTAACCAGAGACTTACCATTTTATCAGGCAGAGCTACATGACAGATTGCAGTTCGTTCTACATTTTGCGTCCTACGGTGACGTCATCAAGGATGGGGGCACGGCCGCGGTTGGATCCACGGCTGCCAAGGCTGCTGATGCTGCCTATAAGATTACCAACATTAAGCTTGAGTTTGACAAGATCACCCATGAAGGTCTCGCAAGTGCCATGATGTCAAGGTATAATCGTCTCGCGTTACCCTATGAAAGGATCCTAAGAAGCAAGGTGGTGACCATGAAAAAAGCTGATACAAGCTACAACCTTCAGATCGATACCCCTGCCAAGAGTCTCAAAGGTGTCTTGTTACTCTTTATAGACCCTGGGAAAGTGAAAGCTTACGCCGGTGTCAACGAAGTCTTTTACAACCCAAAAATTGAAAAAATATCCATCACGGTTGAAGGTGAACCTAACGAGTTGTATAGTCATGCCATGCTTCCCAAGGACCACCTCGAGCAGGTCGTCAATCACTTCGGGAACCATGACTCGAATGTGACGATTGGCCAATTCTTCAATGAACGGTATGCATTATTCGTTGATTTCAGAGCAAGCCCGGATCCGGGCCTGCACGGTAGCGGGAGACCCCTACAGAGGCTTAGTGACGGCATCACGTTGCACATGACCAAAAAAGCCGACGGAACCGGGGATATACGCTGTTATGTGTACTTGCTGATGGATGCTCAATTAAATATCCTAGGTGGGCGTTATCATTCTGTGGAGTACTAGTGACCACAACTCGTATTTGTTCCCTGAGGACAAATACGAGTTAATATGGAAGCATATGCCAGCATGAAAGGAGGAGATCCATCTGTAAAGAGTGCGGGGGAAGTCAAATTTGCCAACATGAAAGGATAAGGTATCGATGCAAAGAATGCAAAGAATGCAAAGAATAAATGGCTACTATCGCTGTGATCGTCGCCGGGGCAGCCATAAACGCCCTCGCATTCTCCGGAACAAACTATCTATTTTCTAAGTTATCGGGACATGGTGAGGCCGAGAGGAAGAGGCATGACGAATCCGTTGAAAAATTGAATGAGGCTCAGGCCCAATGGATAAGAGACCGACAGGCTAAATTGGATTGGTTTAACGAGCAAAGGGAGATGCAAATAAGGGCAGGGAAGAGCCTTCGTGAACTCGATGATGATATGTACAAATATTACATTGCTTCAAGCAAGACAGCCCCTCAGTTGAAGGATTTCTACACCCCTTCAAAAACCCAACAGGATGGTGAGTTAACGTTTGTCCTTGGCTCACTATCTCTGCTGGGGTTCATTGTCTATAAATATCTGTAAAACGTTTTTAACATGTATAATAAACATGTCAAAAGCATCACATATCGTTACCGAAGAAGAGGCTGAAAAGCTAAGCCAAATTTACTATACCCCGGAACATCTGTGGGTCGGACGGAAAGCTATCAAATTGCTTGCGAAAGAGAGCGGTCTATCCAAAAAGCTAGTAACCCACTGGCTTTCTCGTCAACTGTTGTGGCTACGACATATTCGGGGCCCTAAAAATATTGATTACCCCCATTTCAATATTACAGCACCGAACGAGATGCATCAGTTCGATCTGCTGTACATGCCCCATGATCGGTTGTATGGTAGTACCTATAAGTACATTCTCACTGGGGTTGACGTTGCATCTCGTTATAAGGTAGCGAGACCCCTGCGTACCAAGAAGGCCAGTGAAGTCGCTGGGATGCTGAAGGACATCTACAAAGCAG
This sequence comes from Hydractinia echinata, assembly GCA_030067915.1. Taxonomy (NCBI): domain Eukaryota; kingdom Metazoa; phylum Cnidaria; class Hydrozoa; order Anthoathecata; family Hydractiniidae; genus Hydractinia; species Hydractinia echinata. Next base: position 493,859 of record JASGCC010000209.1, read on the forward strand.
GGCCCCTTCATTACCCCAAAACATTCCAATGCGACAGAGGTTCTGAGTTTAAATCGGATGTGACCAAGCTCCTGGAAGGTAAGGGTGTTGAGATTAAGCTGGCTACCACTAAATATCACCATACCTTCACGGCCTTTGTAGAGTCCTATAACAAGGTACTCGCCGAAAGACTCTTCAAGCCTCAGGATGCCCAAGAGTTGGCTTCTGATGAGACCAGCAGTATATGGGTCAAGCATCTGTATACCATCGTGAAAGGTCTAAACAATACCAAGACTGCTATGATCGATATGAAACCCAGCAAGGCGATTTAGATGGATGAGGTACCTCTCGCACAAAGTCAGCAATATCCCGAAGAGAGGCCCTTACCTAATGATGGTTTATACCTATACCTCCTGCAGCCTGGTGAAGAGCATGGTGATGATAGACGACGCGCCACCGACGCCTTCTGGAGCATGAAAATGTATAGTAGCGGGTAGCCGTATATTGTATTATTTACAAGACGGTCCTGAAAGAAGCTTCGTGTCAGAAGAGTTGATGCTGGTTCCAGAGGATGTTCAGGTACCTCCGGAACATGTGAAGGATTGGTAAGGAGTATTTTATATCCTATAGGGAGGGGTTGGGAACCCACCACTAAGTGAGGCCTTTGATGCTATATGATGTGAGGGTAATTTTCACTATCCGCAAGAGTAGTGAAAATTGTGTTTGGTTGGGTGTACTCACCGGTTCCCCCGTAGCGGGGGAACCGGTTATAGCGACACTCATTCGGCGAGTTCCAGGAGACGTTTATGTGTGTAATGCTCACCAAGCCTAAAATGTCTGACCCTCTCGGGGTTGACTTCAATACATCCACGTTCTCGAAGCCAATTGTAATGGACAATGGAATTAGGGGTCTCCGCCAATACCACAATCTCGCCTTTGGGGTAATCAACAAGCTTATTTCTAATTTTTTGTGCTACATACCGCTGCTGGCCGCATATGGCCAGGTATGGCCAGGGATCGTCGTTGTTCTTTTGGATAATCACCATACTATTATCTTTTCCGGGATCCTCGAGATGTGGTACGGCACGTTGCTGTAGCTCCTCAATTTCATCCCCCAATACCATGAGCTGACTATCTCTATCCTCAATTTCATCACCGAGGAAGGCCAGGGCATTATCCTTATCCTCGATGGCCTCCTGTAATTTTTCCACCCCCTTCCCGGCCAACCATTTTGTCAAAGATACGGCCTTGGGCTTTCTTGACCTGACGGTAATTTCAAGGGCCCCCCCTAGCGTAACGAAGACGTCATGCGGATTTTTCCCTCTTCCAAGGGGGGCGGTGCCACCGCCCCCTCCTTCAGCCCCCACAATTTCATGTCTTGTTTTGGTTTCTTCGGTCAAATATTGAAAATTAGACTTGATATTAATAATATTCAGGAAACGTCCAAGATCTGCCCTTTTGAACAGGGGTTGGTCTTGTTTATCGAACAAGGTCTCAATGGCTCCTGCGGGTATTGCGTTGAATAGCGATAGCTGTGACGACATCTTTCTATATATCAATGCTTGGCCACAGGTTTTCAACGGTCATTCAATAATCTCCCAAGTCCTAGGGTGTTCCAATCTGATATACAAGCAAGAGTGTTTGGATTTTTTCAGTTCAGCCTTGATTTCATCCCAGTCTGAAATAAGGTTGGTTTCCTCGTCTAGCATCCTCATGTCGGTCCTTTCCGAGGGATACCAGGCAAACAAGGCCTTCTTCTGCCTTCTCAAGTTTTTAGGGAGAGCAGTGTACGACTGCGTGAGTAGTCAAAGACTGTGGCCTCTATGTCTGCCTGAAATAGCCAATTCTAGTAGGGGTTGCCTTTTTTTATCGAGGCTCTCGTCAGAAATCATATCGTCGACTATGAAGAGACTCTCCTCACCCGCCAGCAATGAGGACAATTTTTGAATCCATTCAAACAGCTGATCCTTGGGATCTATCAAAAAGACATAGTCATCCTTCCGGAGTGAGGCCCTTTCAAGGTATGTCTTATTCCATTTCAGGGTGGGGCATAGTATCACTATGTTTTGATAGTGTTTTTTATATTCGTTTTCGAGGAGGTCCAGGACACGCTGCGTTTTCCCGCATGACGTTGGACCTGTAAAGATTGCCGTATGTGATTCCTTCACGACGTCTAACATTTACTAATAGTTGCCCCACTTACTCAAATGGATTTTTGAATATACCCCGGCACAGCCTAAACATATCAACACACCACCGTGATTGTTCACCAAAGACCCCCGGCAGGCAGGGCAGAGCTTGATATTTTGGGTCTTATATTCAATGGGTAGTGCACTATATATTAATTTTCCATCCAGGCATCTCAGTACCTTGCGATATTTTTCAACGAGTAGTTCCTTTTCCTGGCTGACATCGGTTGGCGCTTCAACGAGTTCGGCGTACTTGGATATGATGTTGTATGTAAATAGGGTATACAAAAGCAGGTAATCTTTATCCTGCTGAAGCCCCCGGATCTCCCTGTCAATATCAAGAGGGTCTACCTTGTATTCGATAACAGGGTCCTTGCATTTGGTACGCCGCCTAGCCTTAGCTTTATCAAGGCAACCTATGCAGCTTTTTGTTCGGCTATTCCCTCTAAACTTGAAACTGTCCAGGTTTAACAGTTTTTTACATTTTATACAGATTTTATTCATTTACTTGAAGGCACTCGCCCTGTGTAATGCTTTGGAAACATCGGAAAGCGTTGGGGACTTACCGGTTTCAACATACCTAAAAGGTATCTTGTTATCTAAATGTAAATATTCGTAAAGCTCCCAGGTATAGCCCTCGGAAAATTGGGCCTCCATATGGGCCCTACAAATATTCATTAACTCATATAGCGGCTGGGTCCCTATATGTTCACATTTTGTACGATGTTTGTTGCGTGATGTTTTGCTAATATTGAGGCAACCTATGCACTGTTGATTTAGCTGACCATTCCCCTTGATCCTGAAATTATCAAGGGTTAAGACTTTTTTGCATTTTGAGCAGTTTTTACCCTCATCCATTTTATATTTGCCTCTTAAGGCAAATAGAAAATTTTATCGTATGGTCTATTCCGTGATGTATCGATTGCACTTCGACATGTTTTCACTTGCCCACATTGGTTGAGTGTTGTTATAGTGAAGTCTTTTCGCCACCTCATCAAGCGATGGGGCATCCCCATTTTCCCTATATTTAATTGGTATTTTGTGATCGATATGCCACTCCCCATGGTTGTCCCAGGTCATACCCTCAACAAACTGATCCTCAATATGGGCCCGCAGCGTCGCGATATCACAACCCAGGTACTCCTGAGAGGACATGACCTTATTTGATTTCAGCGCCTGGTAAATACGACTTCTTTCCAAGTTGGAGAGATGTCCAGCAGGATCGCATATGGAGCATTCCCGCCTTTGTTTTTTATGCTTGCAGACGCTTCCACCACCACATTCCTTACAGGTGGATCTTCGCCTACCATGCTCGCTGCAGATACCGCTACCCCCGCAGTCCTTGCAGTAGGATCTCAACCTATCATGCTGGCATATGCTTCCACCCTTACATTCTTTACAGATGGATCTCACCCTTTCATGGTGACAAATCTGGCTTCCCTTGCAGTCTTTGCAGCGATACCTCAATTTCTCATGCTTGCAAATCCCAATTCCCTTGCAGTCTTTGCAGCGAGACCTTTCCTTTTGATGGGGGCACCTACTGAGTTTCTTTTTATCCAGGCAGCATATGCATGTCTTTGTTATTTGACCATTACGCTTTATTCTAAAATTGTCCATAGATAAAAAGTGTTTACATCCCGAACACTTACATTTTCCTTCCATGTTGATTTATATTTGTCTCTACGACAAATATAAACCTTACCATACGCTCATTTTGGAGGTATCAATGATTTCTTATACCATCCCTGTTTGATCGCGTACTCGTCGAATAAGATCGCTGCCGTCATATAGCCGGCGAGCTTCAGGCCGTCCTCCAAGTCCATCTTTGCCCCAGGCCTAGAAACTCCTAGGGCCTTCTTCGCACCCATGGCTATGAGGATTGTATATGATACCAGCCTGACTGATTCCCATAAGGAGTCAATAACCATTGTTTCCTTCGGACTAATGTTGCTTGCTGTCGTCATTTATATTAAAGCATTTTAAAGAAATCAGGATGAGTCTTGCCCTTTTGTTGAGGTTCGGGGATTGATTTGTGGGCCTCTCCACCATTTTTGTCACCCATGCCAAATCTATACCAAACGCCAACCCCTATGGCAAGCACGGCAAGCGTACCTACACCGTACATGTATATATCCGTTGACTTGCTAGAACCTGTCGCAGGTTCTTGATCATCTTGTGAAGGTTCCTTGCCCACGTTCTTCTGTAGGTCGGCCTTGTTCTTTTATTCCATTCGGCAAGTTTCTTACCGGCTGCCACACGGCCCTCATTTTTCTTGGTTATGACCCTCTCCTCTTGTTTCCCTTCTTGTTCACTCATTTTATTATAGTACCGTCGTCTTAGGTCTTCCTTATCCTCCACCACCTCATCCTTCTTTTTACCCATATGTCGAGCCGTATGTCCTGCTACCAAGAGGGCTGCCAGGCACCTCCCAATGGTGCAGTACACTAGAATACCAAGATCTGTCATGCTATCCCTGATAATTGGGTCCTCTTCGATATCTCGACGTAATTCATCTACATTGTCGAATTCCACGAAGTACCCAATCATGCTTGCATATGAGCAGCCATGTTTTCCATCACATGAAAAAATCCAGATTCCGTCTTATGTTTTGTACTAACCTGCGGCGGATTGTATCTCATGGGGCACCCGACGCCTATGTTGTCGCACAATTCTACAGAGCACCAATAACAGAGTACCATTTTATTATATTCCAACAAGATCCGAAGATTGCTGAGCAGGTTGGGAATTTCCCCTTCTTTATTGCGCATGCGTTGATTTTTAGTATTTTATGAGGGAATTCCCCCTGTGTTAGAATTTTACTCTTATTTGTATGATTTAATGACGTCATCACTTTATAGGGACTTACCCTACTCAACACCGCATGATACGGACTTTACCCTTGAATTCCATAGCTAAGCATTGCATAATAGGGAATAACAGGGACTTGCTGTGACGTCACTGTGTGCACGCACGCGACTGTGCCAGAAGGAACATTTCCCTATCTCTACACTGTTTCTTACACGATTATTTGTACGACACTGTTTCTTACACGATTATTTGTACGACACCGTTTCTTACACGACTATTTGTACGACACAGTATCTTACACGATTATTTGTACGACACTGTTTCTTACACGATTATTTGTACGACACTGTTTCTTACATGATTATTTGTACGACACCGTTTCTTACATGATTATTTGTACGACACCGTTTCTTACACGATTATTTCTACGACACTGTTTCTTACATGATTATTTCTACGACACTGTTTCTTACACGATTATTTCTACGACACTGTTTCTTACATGATTATTTGTACGACACCGTTTCTTACATGATTATTTGTACGACACCGTTTCTTACACGATTATTTGTACGACACCGTTTCTTACATGATTATTTCTACGACACTGTTTCTTACATGATTATTTCTACGACACTGTTTCTTACATGATTATTTCTACGACACTGTTTCTTACACGATTATTTCTACGACACCGTTTCTTACACGATTATTTGTACGACACCGTTTCTTACATGATTATTTGTACGACACTGTTTCTTACACGATTATTTCTACGACACTGTTTCTTACATGATTATTTTTACGACACCGTTTCTTACACGATTATTTGTACGACACAGTTTCTTACACGATTATTTGTACGACACTGTTTTTTACACGATTATTTGTACGACACCGTTTCTTACATGATTATTTGTACGACACAGTTTCTTACACGATTATTTGTACGACACTGTTTCTTACACGATTATTTGTACGACACTGTTTCTTACACGATTATTTGTACGACACTGTTTATTACATGATTATTTGTACGACATTGTTTCTTACATGATTATTTGTACGACACTGTTTCTTACATGATTATTTGTACCACACTGTTTCTTACATGATTATTTGTACGACACTGTTTCTTACATGATTATTTCTACGACACTGTTTCTTACATGACTATTTGTACGACACTGTTTCTTACATGATTATTTGTACGACACCGTTTCTTACATGACTATTTCTACGACAATGTTTCTTACATGATTATTTCTACGACACTGTTTCTTACATGATTATTTGTACGACACTGTTTCTTACACGATTATTTGTACGACACTGTTTCTTACACGACTATTTGTACGACACTGTTTTTACATGATTATTTCTACGACACTGTTTCTTACATGATTATTTGTACGACACTGTTTCTTACACGATTATTTCTACGACACTGTTTCTTACATGATTATTTGTACGACACCGTTTCTTACACGATTATTTGTACGACACAGTTTCTTACACGATTATTTGTACGACACTGTTTTTTACACGATTATTTGTACGACACCGTTTCTTACATGATTATTTGTACGACACAGTTTCTTACACGATTATTTGTACGACACTGTTTCTTACAAGATTATTTGTACGACACTGTTTCTTACACGATTATTTGTACGACACTGTTTCTTACATGATTATTTGTACCACACCGTTTCTTACATGATTATTTGTACGACACTGTTTCTTACATGATTATTTGTACGACACTGTTTCTTACATGATTATTTCTACGACACTGTTTCTTACATGACTATTTGTACGACACTGTTTCTTACATGATTATTTGTACGACACCGTTTCTTACATGACTATTTGTACGACAATGTTTCTTACATGATTATTTCTACGACACTGTTTCTTACATGATTATTTGTACGACACTGTTTCTTACACGATTATTTGTACGACACTGTTTCTTACATGATTATTTGTACGACACTGTTTCTTACACGATTATTTGTACGACACTGTTTCTTACATGATTATTTGTACGACACGTTTCTTACACGATTATTTGTACGACACTGTTTCTTACATGATTATTTACGACACTGTTTCTTACATGATTATTTGTACGACACCGTTTCTTACATGATTATTTGTACGACACTGTTTCTTACACGATTATTTCTACGACACCGTTTCTTACACGATTATTTGTACGACACTGTTTCTTACATGATTATTTCTACGACACTTTTCTTACATGATTATTTGTACGACACCGTTTCTTACATGATTATTTGTACGACACTGTTTCTTACATGATTATTTGTACGACACTGTTTCTTACATGATTATTTGTACGACACTGTTTCTTACATGATTATTTGTACGACACTGTTTCTTACATGATTATTTGTACGACACTGTTTCTTACATGATTATTTGTACGACACCGTTTCTTACATGATTATTTCTACGACACTGTTTCTTACATGATTATTTCTACGACACTGTTTCTTACATGATTATTTGTACGACACTGTTTCTTACACGATTATTTGTACGACACTGTTTCTTACACGACTATTTGTACGACACTGTTTCTTACATGATTATTTCTACGACACTGTTTCTTACACGATTATTTGTACGACACTGTTTCTTACACGATTATTTCTACGACACTGTTTCTTACACGATTATTTGTACGACACCGTTTCTTACACGATTATTTGTACGACACTGTTTCTTACACGATTATTTGTACGACACTGTTTCTTACACGATTATTTGTACGACACCGTTTCTTACACGATTATTTGTACGACACTGTTTCTTACATGATTATTTGTACGACACTGTTTCTTACATGATTATTTGTACGACACTGTTTCTTACATGATTATTTGTACGACACTGTTTCTTACATGATTATTTGTACGACACCGTTTCTTACATGATTATTTGTACGACACTGTTTCTTACATGATTATTTCTACGACACTGTTTCTTACATGATTATTTGTACGACACTGTTTCTTACATGATTATTTGTACGACACTGTTTCTTACATGATTATTTGTACGACACTGTTTCTTACATGATTATTTCTACGACACTGTTTCTTACATGATTATTTCTACGACACTGTTTCTTACACGATTATTTGTACGACACTGTTTCTTACATGATTATTTCTACGACACTGTTTCTTACACGATATTTGTACGACACTGTTTCTTACACGATTATTTGTACGACACTGTTTCTCATAATCGTCCGTAAAGAACGGTGTCGTACAAAATAGATCATGTAAGAAACATGGTCGTACAAATAGTCGTGTAAGAACCGTGTCGTACAGAATAATCGTACAGAAACAGTTCGTAGAAATTAATCGTGTAAGAAACAGTGTCGTAGAAATATCATGTAGAACAGTTCGTAACTATCATGTACAGAACGTGTCGTACAAATAATCGTGTAAAAAACAGTGTCGTACAAATAATCGTGTAAGAACAGTGTCGTCAACAATAATCGTGTAAGAAACGTGTCGTAACATACTCATGTAAGAAACAGGGTCGTAGAAATCAATCAGTCGTACAGAAACAGTTGTCGTAAAATAGTCGTAGTAAGAAACAGTGTCATAGAAATAGTCGTGTAAGAAACAGTGTCGTACAAATAATCGTGTAAAGAAACAGTTGTCGTAGAAATAATCGTGTAAGAAACAGTGTCGTAGAAAAATAATCAGTGTAAGAAACAGTGTCGTACAAATATCATGTAAGAAACGGTGTCGTAAAATAATCGTGTAAGAACAGTGTCGTACAAATAATCGTGTAAGAAACTGAGTGTCGTACAAATAATCATGTAAGAAACGGTGTGTAGAAATAATCATGTAAGAAACAGTGTCGTACAAATAATCGTGTAAGAAACAGTGTCGTAAAATAATCATGTAAGAAACAGTGTCGTACAAATATTCGTGTAAGAAACTGTGTCGTACAAATAATCGTGTAAGAACAGTGTCGTAAAATAATCGTGTAAGAAACAGTGTCGTAAAAAATCGTGTAAAAACGGTGTCTAGAAATAATCGTGTAAGAAACAGTGTCGTAAAATAATCGTGTAAGAACGTGTCGTAGAAATAATCGTGTAAGAAACAGTGTCGTACAAATATCGTGTAAGAAAACAGTGTCGTACAAATAATCATGTAAGAAACAGTGTCGTAGAAATAATCGTGTAAGAAACGTGTCGTAAAATAATCGTGTAAGAAACAGTGTCGTACAAATAATCGTGTAAGAAACAGTGTCGTACAAATAATCATGTAAGAAACGTTGTCGTAAAATAATCGTGTAAGAAACGGTGTCGTAAAATAATCATGTAAGAAACGGATCGTACAAATAATCGTGTAAGAAACAGTGTCGTACAAATATTCGTTAAAAATGTCGTACAAATAGTCGTGTAAGAAACAGTGTCGTAGAAAATAGATCGTGTAAGAAACAGTGTCGTAGAAATAATCGTGTAAGAAAACGGTGTCGTACAAATATCTGTAGAAACAGTGTCGTAGAAAATAATCGTGTAAGAAACAGTGTCGTAAAAATAATTCGTGTAAGAAACGGTGTCGTAGAAATAATCGTGTAAGAAACGGTGTCGTACAAATAGTCGTGTAAGAAACAGTGTCGTACAAATAATCATGTAAGAAACGGTGTTCGTAGAAATAATCATGTAAGAAACAGTGTCGTACAAATAATCGTGTAAGAAACGGTGTCGTAAGAAATAATCATGTAAAGAAACAGTGTCGTACAAATAATCATGTAAGAAACAGTGTCGTACAAATTTCATGTAAGAAACAGTGTCGTAAAATAATCGTGTAAGAAACGTGTCGTACAATAATCATTGTAGAAACAGTGTCGTAAAATAATCGTGTAAGAAACAGTGTCGTACAAATAGTCGTGTAAGAAACAGTGTCGTACAAATAATCGTGTAAGAAACAGTGTCGTACAAAAATCATGTAAGAAACAGTGTCGAAAATATCATGTAAGAAACATGTCGTGTACAAATAATCTGTAAGAAACGTGTCGTACAAATATCATCTGTAAGAAACAGTGTCGTACAATAATCTGTAAGAAACAGTGTCGTAAATAATCATGTAAGAAACAGTGTTAGCAAAAATCATGTAAGAAACAGTGTCGTACAAATAATCATGTAAGAAACGGTGTCGTACAAATAATCATGTAAGAAACAGTGTCGTACAAATAATCGTGTAAGAAACAGTGTCGTACAAATAATCTTGTAAGAAAACAGTGTCGTACAAATAATCGTGTAAGAAACTGTGTCGTACAAATAATCATGTAAGAAACGGTGTCGTACAAATAATCGTGTAAAAAACAGTGTCGTACAAATAATCGTGTAAGAAACCGTGTCGTACAAATAATCGTGTAAGAAACGGTGTCGTACAAATAAATCATGTAAGAAAAACAGTGTCGTAGAAATAATCGTGTAAGAAACAGTGTCGTACAAATAATCATGTAAGAAACAGTGTCGTAGAATAATCATGTAAGAAACAGTGTCGTACAAATAGTCGTGTAAGAAACAGTGTCGTACAAATAATCGTGTAAGAACAGTGTCGTACAAATAATCATGTAAGAAACAGTGTCGTAGAAATAATCATGTAAGAAACATTGTCGTACAAATAGTCATGTAAGAAACGGTGTCGTACAAATAATCATGTAAGAAACAGTGTCGTACAAATAGTCATGTAAGAAACAGTGTCGTAGAAATAATCATGTAAGAAACAGTGTCGTACAAATAATCATGTAAGAAACGGTGTCGTACAAATAATCATGTAAGAAACAGTGTCGTACAAATAGTCGTGTAAGAAACAGTGTCGTAGAAATAATCGTGTAAGAAACAGTGTCGTACAAATAGTCATGTAAGAAACAGTGTCGTAGAAATAATCATGTAAGAAACAGTGTCGTACAAATAGTCGTGTAAGAAACAGTGTCATAGAAATAGTCGTGTAAGAAACAGTGTCGTAGAAATAATCGTGTAAGAAACAGTGTCGTAGAAATAATCGTGTAAGAAACAGTGTCGTAGAAATAATCGTGTAAGAAACAGTGTCGTAGAAATAATCGTGTAAGAAACAGTGTCGTAGAAATAATCATGTAAGAAACAGTGTCGTACAAATAATCATGTAAGAAACGGTGTCGTAGAAATAATCATGTAAGAAACAGTGTCGTAGAAATAATCATGTAAGAAACAGTGCCGTACAAATAATCCGGTAAGAAACAGTGTCGTACAAATAATCGTGCAAGAAACAGTGTCGTACAAATAATCGTGTAAGAAACAGTGTCGTACAAATAATCATGTAAGAAACGGTGTCGTACAAATAATCATGTAAGAAACGGTGTCGTAGAAATAATCATGTAAGAAACAGTGTCGTAGAAATAATCATGTAAGAAACAGTGCCGTACAAATAATCCGGTAAGAAACAGTGTCGTACAAATAATCGTGCAAGAAACAGTGTCGTACAAATAATCGTGTAAGAAACAGTGTCGTACAAATAATCATGTAAGAAACAGTGTTGTACAAATAATCGTGTAAGAAACGGTGTCGTACAAATAGTCGTGTAAGAAACAGTGTCGTACAAATAGTCATGTAAGAAACAGTGTCGTAGAAATAATCATGTAAGAACAGTGTCGTACAAATAATCATGTAAGAAACGTTGTCGTAGAAATAATCGTGTAAGAAACGGTGTCGTAGAAATAATCATGTAAGAAACGGTGTCGTACAAATAATCGTGTAAGAAACAGTGTCGTACAAATATTCGTGTAAGAAAGGGTGTCGTACAAATAGTCGTGTAAGAAACAGTGTCGTAGAAATAATCGTGTAAGAAACAGTGTCGTAGAAATAATCGTGTAAGAAACAGTGTCGTACAAATAGTCCTGTAAGAAACAGTGTCGTAGAAATAATCGTGTAAGAAACAGTGTCGTAGAAATAATCGTGTAAGAAACGGTGTCGTAGAAATAATCGTGTAAGAAACGGTGTCGTACAATATCGTGTAAGAAACGGTGTCGTACAAATAATCATGTAAGAAACGGTGTCGTACAAATAATCATGTAAGAAACAGTGTCGTACAAATAATCTGTAAGAAACAGGTGTCGTAAATAATCATGTAAGAAACAGTGTCGTACAAATAATCTGTAAGAAACGGTGTCGTACAAATAATCATGTAAGAAACAGTGTCGTACAAATAATCGTGTAAGAAACAGTGTCGTACAAATAGTCATGTAAGAAACAGTGTCGTAAAATAATCGTTAAGAAACAGTGCGTACAAATAATCATGTAAGAACAGTGTCGTAGAAATAATCATGTAAGAAACATTGTCGACAAATATCATGTAAGAAACAGGTGTCGTACAAATAATCGAGGTAAAAACAGTGTCGTACAAATATCATGTAAGAAACAGTGTCGTACAAAATATCATGTAAGAAACAGTGTCGTAACAAATAATCATGTAAGAAACAGTGTCGTACAAATAATCATGTAAGAAACGGTGTCGTACAAATAATCATGTAAGAAACAGTGTCGTACAAATAATCGTGTAAGAAACAGTGTCGTACAAATAATCGTGTAAGAAACAGTGTCGTACAAATAATCGTGTAAGAAACTGTGTCGTACAAATAATCATGTAAGAAACGGTGTCGTACAAATAATCGTGTAAAAAACAGTGTCGTACAAATAATCGTGTAAGAAACTGTGTCGTACAAATAATCGTGTAAGAAACGGTGTCGTACAAATAATCATGTAAGAAACAGTGTCGTAGAAATAATCGTGTAAGAAACAGTGTCGTACAAATAATCATGTAAGAAACAGTGTCGTAGAAATAATCATGTAAGAAACAGTGTCGTAGAAATAATCATGTAAGAAACAGTGTCGTAGAAATAATCATGTAAGAAACGGTGTCGTACAAATAATCGTGTAAGAAACGGTGTCGTACAAATAATCATGTAAGAAACAGTGTCGTACAAATAATCATGTAAGAAACGGTGTCGTACAAATAATCGTGTAAGAAACAGTGTCGTACAAATAATCGTGTAAGAAACAGTGTCGTAGAAATAATCGTGTAAGAAACAGTGTCGTAGAAATAATCATGTAAGAAACAGTGTCGTAGAAATAATCGTGTAAGAAACGGTGTCGTAGAAATAATCGTGTAAGAAACGGTGTCGTACAAATAGTCGTGTAAGAAACAGTGTCGTACAAATAATCATGTAAGAAACAGTGTCGTAGAAATAATCATGTAAGAACAGTGTCGTACAAATAATCATGTAAGAAACGTTGTCGTAGAAATAATCGTGTAAGAAACGGTGTCGTAGAAATAATCATGTAAGAAACGGTGTCGTACAAATAATCGTGTAAGAAACAGTGTCGTACAAATATTCGTGTAAGAAACGGTGTCGTACAAATAGTCGTGTAAGAAACAGTGTCGTACAAATAATCGTGTAAGAAACAGTGTCGTAGAAATAATCGTGTAAGAAACGGTGTCGTACAAATAGTCGTGTAAGAAACAGTGTCGTAGAAATAATCGTGTAAGAAACAGTGTCGTAGAAATAATCGTGTAAGAAACGGTGTCGTAGAAATAATCGTGTAAGAAACGGTGTCGTACAAATAGTCGTGTAAGAAACGGTGTCGTACAAATAATCATGTAAGAAACGGTGTCGTAGAAATAATCATGTAAGAAACAGTGTCGTACAAATAATCGTGTAAGAAACGGTGTCGTAGAAATAATCATGTAAGAAACAGTGTCGTACAAATAATCATGTAAGAAACGGTGTCGTACAAATAATCATGTAAGAAACAGTGTCGTTTAAATAATCGTGTAAGAAACGGTGTCGTACAAATAATCATGTAAGAAACAGTGTCGTACAAATAATCGTGTAAGAAACAGTGTCGTACAAATAGTCGTGTAAGAAACAGTGTCGTAGAAATAATCGTGTAAGAAACAGTGTCGTACAAATAATCATGTAAGAAACAGTGTCGTAGAAATAATCATGTAAGAAACATTGTCGTACAAATAGTCATGTAAGAAACGGTGTCGTACAAATAATCATGTAAGAAACAGTGTCGTACAAATAGTCATGTAAGAAACAGTGTCGTAGAAATAATCATGTAAGAAACAGTGTGGTACAAATAATCATGTAAGAAACAGTGTCGTACAAATAATCATGTAAGAAACGGTGTCGTACAAATAATCATGTAAGAAACAGGGTCGTACAAATAATCGTGTAAGAAACAGTGTCGTACAAATAATCTTGTAAGAAACAGTGTCGTACAAATAATCGTGTAAGAAACTGTGTCGTACAAATAATCATGTAAGAAACGGTGTCGTACAAATAATCGTGTAAAAAACAGTGTCGTACAAATAATCGTGTAAGAAACTGTGTCGTACAAATAATCGTGTAAGAAACGGTGTCGTACAAATAATCATGTAAGAAACAGTGTCGTAGAAATAATCGTGTAAGAAACAGTGTCGTACAAATAATCATGTAAGAAACAGTGTCGTAGAAATAATCATGTAAGAAACAGTGTCGTACAAATAGTCGTGTAAGAAACAGTGTCGTACAAATAATCGTGTAAGAAACAGTGTCGTACAATTAATCATGTAAGAAACAGTGTCGTAGAAATAATCATGTAAGAAACATTGGGGTACAAATAGTCATGTAAGAAACGGTGTCGTACAAATAATCATGTAAGAAACAGTGTCGTACAAATAGTCATGTAAGAAACAGTGTCGTAGAAATAATCATGTAAGAAACAGTGTCGTACAAATAATCATGTAAGAAACAGTGTCGTACAAATAATCATGTAAGAAACAGTGTCGTACAAATAATCATGTAAGAAACGGTGTCGTACAAATAATCATGTAAGAAACAGTGTCGTACAAATAATCATGTAAGAAACGGTGTCGTACAAATAATCATGTAAGAAACAGTGTCGTTTAAATAATCGTGTAAGAAACGGTGTCGTACAAATAATCATGTAAGAAACAGTGTCGTACAAATAATCGTGTAAGAAACAGTGTCGTACAAATAGTCGTGTAAGAAACAGTGTCGTAGAAATAATCGTGTAAGAAACAGTGTCGTACAAATAATCATGTAAGAAACAGTGTCGTAGAAATAATCATGTAAGAAACATTGTCGTACAAATAGTCATGTAAGAAACGGTGTCGTACAAATAATCATGTAAGAAACAGTGTCGTACAAATAGTCATGTAAGAAACAGTGTCGTAGAAATAATCATGTAAGAAACAGTGTGGTACAAATAATCATGTAAGAAACAGTGTCGTACAAATAATCATGTAAGAAACGGTGTCGTACAAATAATCGTGTAAGAAACAGTGTCGTACAAATAATCTTGTAAGAAACAGTGTCGTACAAATAATCGTGTAAGAAACTGTGTCGTACAAATAATCATGTAAGAAACGGTGTCGTACAAATAATCGTGTAAAAAACAGTGTCGTACAAATAATCGTGTAAGAAACTGTGTCGTACAAATAATCGTGTAAGAAACGGTGTCGTACAAATAATCATGTAAGAAACAGTGTCGTAGAAATAATCGTGTAAGAAACAGTGTCGTACAAATAATCATGTAAGAAACAGTGTCGTAGAAATAATCATGTAAGAAACAGTGTCGTACAAATAGTCGTGTAAGAAACAGTGTCGTACAAATAATCGTGTAAGAAACAGTGTCGTACAAATAATCATGTAAGAAACAGTGTCGTAGAAATAATCATGTAAGAAACATTGTCGTACAAATAGTCATGTAAGAAACGGTGTCGTACAAATAATCATGTAAGAAACAGTGTCGTACAAATAGTCATGTAAGAAACAGTGTCGTAGAAATAATCATGTAAGAAACAGTGTCGTACAAATAATCATGTAAGAAACAGTGTCGTACAAATAATCATGTAAGAAACAGTGTCGTACAAATAATCATGTAAGAAACGGTGTCGTACAAATAATCATGTAAGAAACAGTGTCGTACAAATAATCGTGTAAGAAACAGTGTCGTACAAATAATCGTGTAAGAAACAGTGTCGTACAAATAATCGTGTAAGAAACTGTGTCGTACAAATAATCATGTAAGAAACGGTGTCGTACAAATAATCGTGTAAAAAACAGTGTCGTACAAATAATCGTGTAAGAAACTGTGTCGTACAAATAATCGTGTAAGAAACGGTTGTCGTACAAATAATCATGTAAGAAACAGTGTCGTAGAAATAATCGTGTAAGAAACAGTGTCGTACAAATAATCATGTAAGAAACAGTGTCGTAGAAATAATCATGTAAGAAACAGTGTCGTAGAAATAATCATGTAAGAAACAGTGTCGTAGAAATAATCATGTAAGAAACGGTGTCGTACAAATAATCGTGTAAGAAACGGTGTCGTACAAATAATCATGTAAGAAACAGTGTCGTACAAATAATCATGTAAGAAACGGTGTCGTACAAATAATCGTGTAAGAAACAGTGTCGTACAAATAATCGTGTAAGAAACAGTGTCGTACAAATAATCATGTAAGAAACAGTGTCGTACAAATAATCGTGTAAGAAACGGTGTCGTAGAAACTAGAAATTAAAAAAAGGTTGCGAAGCATTCTCGCAAGTTGCAAGCAAAATTTGTTCATGAAGAACCAAAGGCGGCAATGTTCGCGGGGATATGGGTCTTGAAGCTGTTAGCACCCTCCCCCTCCCCCTCCCTGCTGTAGTTAGGATGAACAAAACATAGGATCATTTGACACTCAGTTTTGCGAAAACGGCCTACTGATTCTCTAGCGTAATTTTTATTTTGCCGAAATACAATTTTGCTACACTAGAATTTAATTTCGGGAAAATTGCAAGAACTAATTGAGCAATTTAAATAACCTGCTCTGGTATATTTTTTAGGAATTTCTAGGATATTTGACAGGACTACGCGCTTTTTTTGTAAGAACAACTGTATAAGGACAGAACCCAAAATATTTTCCGACGAATAGGAACAAAACTGTTTTTACAACTAACAACCTGAGTCAGAATTTTGTTAGAAAATAAGAACAAACCAGAATCTGAATTTTCTTGCACTTTGCACTTTTTAAACTACCGTAAAGTTTCATAAGTGAGAACAAAGTAGGACTTAATTCGGAAGTTGTGTAGGCATTAAACAACGCAAAAACAAATCAGACGAAAACGGGTGCAGAAAATAATAAAACAAAATTTATCTTCTGGAAATTTTAATTGCGTAGGTTGTGAACATTTCTATAAGCAATCTAACAATACAAAACATTTAAAATTAACTTCCATTTTTTGTAAATAAAAATAGGGATTTTGAATCCAATCTTTTAAATCTAAAAATTTACAAAATAATAATGACAACATCGTATAGGGTTTAATTTGTTTGTTTAATCACGTCTCGCACGTAGTTAGATTACATTCTTGTCTATACATTAAACTTCCAGCCTTCCGAGGTGTAGCTAGATGACCTAAAAAAACCAAAAAAACCCATAAGAAATCGACAAAAATTATTTCAAAACATCATCCATGTTACAGGCATAATCACACCGAAATTTTACAAGTTACAACAATCGTTTATACATAGAAGTGCACACACTAGTTTCATTCTAATAAATATCAGTTTGTCTGACTTATTGTAAACAAAAAACGTGTTTTTATAATAAGAAACATGATCATAAGAAACAGCAGGCTGATATTAAAAGAACTTTTAACTGTAACTTAATAAAAAACAAATTAATAAATCTACTGGTTTTGGCTGAAAAGTATTTTAAGGTTTACAATCCAATGTTCCTCTGAAAAAATTTTCTTTCGTTTTCACAATTCCTTTTAGAGGAGGAAAATTTGTCCATTAGTTTATTTACTAAGTAGTATGGGTGGCAAGTGCCATTCTTCTTATAAATTTATTAATAAGAGTATAGTATGTTTATTTTATTGCAAAAAATAATAAATGAACAAGGTTATTTATTTATTTTGTTCCAAAAATTCGAAATTTTAAAAATAACCCCTGCCACAATATAAAAAAAACTCAAGAAATTCAGCATTTGACAGTAATAATAATGCACCACAAAAAGATTTCCTGAGACTGTAAAACTCACACGCATACTAATCTACCATACTGAACACAAAAGTTACAAAAAACACGAAATTTGGTTAAGGTCTATTATGTGGTTTCACATCCTTAAAGGGTCATTCAAGAGTAGTTTTTACTTAGCTATACCACATTATTGTAAGCTCATGAAACACAATGCAAAAACAAAAACATAGGGTTAGATGTGTAAAGAAAATGATGAAGCCCTAATTTTTTTTCTTTTTAAATATTTTTATATATATATGTCCAAACTTAATCTCCCAAAAACACAATGCAAAAACATAGGGTTAAGGCGGTGATACACGATCCAATTAATCGAATTCGATTAGTCGAATTCGACAAATTGGATCGTGTATCATGTAAAAAAATCGTATGCTTTCGGCATGTTCAGACTTGTTCGAATTCGATTTTTAAAAAGTCAGACCGGTTCAACTTTTTCGATTAATCGAAAGGTTTTTAACCAATCAAAATGCTTAAAATATGTACATCAAATGTGTGTTCAGAAAAATGTGAGTTTCTATATGAAAAATAAACATTACTAGAGGACGTTTAAAAACATCAAGTCTTCAAAAAAAGATAAAAAAGAGTTTAACGAGATTTTTATCAGTGAATGGATGTTGGAAGAAGCGCTCTGTGGAGCTTATTAACAGAAGACATCCAAAGAAAATTAAAATAATCTTCTTGCTGTAACCAAAATTTGTTTAGTAACAAATAACACACTCCGTTTCTAACGTTTTCTTAAATTTTTAGTTGAAGTTTCAATTTTATTTTAATACTAAATATATATAATTTTGATAATTCGAATTCAATTAATTGGAACATGTATCATCACCTTCTCACCTGTCAAGTTTCGATTTTATTTTAATGCTCAATATAATTTCGACAAATCGAATTCGATTAATCGGATCGTGTATCACCGCCTTTAGATGTGTAAGAAAATGATGAAGCCCTAATTTTTTTTCTTTTTTAAATATTTTTATATATGTCCAAACTTAATCTCCCCAAAACTTAAATATTTTTATATATGTCCAAACTTAATCTCCCAAAACAATAATTACATTAACGGTTGCCACCATTGTCAAACAAAAGTCCACTTGGTAATTTATGACTTCACACGTCGTACATAGCTCACTTCTTGAAAAAATTATTGTGAGGTTCGAGTGTTGAAGAATTTAACAAACATGCAAAAGTAGGTAAACGAAGTAAAACTTCCAGGTAAAGGCACTGTTTGATAAAATAGTTGAGCTTAAGAACATATATCAGTAAAAAGACGCTAGTAGCAACAGTACAAAAGTTTTTAAACCACAATGAGCAAATACCTTAAAGAATGAAGAGGTGTATTTTCCCGTTAGTTTTGGATTGGTGGACTTAAAATTTATTTCCACGATGCAACAAAAAAAGAAGCACTTGAGTTTTAGGAAATATTTAAAATATTATAATAAAATTTAAAAAGAAAGAGTTTTGTTAATACTTGTGGATTGAATTTTCTTTTTCTGACTGTAGCTAGAGGTATAGCTAGCTAATGATTTGATTGAAGGATGACAGCAAAAAATATTTTCCATGGTGGCCTCAGCTCAGGAACTAAAAAGTAATTTAGTTAGCTAGCTACATCAAACCAAGGAAAAACGTAAAAATAAGAACGTGGCTAGTGCACCGGTACCGGTTCTTTAAGCTCAAAATCGCTTAAAGAACCGGTAAATTTAAAAATGGCATGTGCGCAACGATATTTAAGAAATTGACATGATATTTGTAACTGAATGAAGTATTACACCTTCTGGATCTCAACAATGCAGTTTTTTTGCTAAATAATCAACATGAATGGCGTATAAGAGCTACCGGTGCTTTAAGCTGAAAACGTTCTGAAGCTTAAAGTGCCGGGTTTTTTCGTAAAAATTAGAGTGCCGGTTTTTTTGAAGATACTCATTAGACTTAGAGTGCCGGTTTTTTCGTAAGAGACAGTAGACTTAGAGTGCCGGTTTTTTGTAGGAGACAATGTTACCTTAGAGTGCCGGTTTTTTTGTAGGAGACAAGGGTTACCTTAGAGTGCCGGGTTTTTTTGCAGTGCTACTTAGAGAACCGTTTTTTTTCGTAAAAGTTAGAGTGCCGGTTTTTTTGCAGTGATACTTAGAGAACCGTTTTTTTTTCGTAAAAGTTAGAGTGCCGGTTTTTTTGCAGTGATACTTAGAGAACCGGTTTTTTTCGTAAAGTTAGAGTGCCGGTTTTTTTGAAGATACTCATAGACTTAGAGTGCCGGTTTTTTCGTAAGAGACAGTAGACTTAGAGTGCCGGTTTTTTCGTAAGAGACAGTGGACTTAGAGTGCCGGGTTTTTTCAGAGATAATTAGAGTGCTGGTTAAAAGTTTTTTAAAGAAGACAAGTAATCAGTAACTTATGAAATAAAAGTGGATATTGGAGTAATATTTGATCAAAAAATGCAATGGGAAGAGAACATTCTAAAATTAGAATTATAAAACTTACATACAGTTGAACTCATGTAATTCGACCTCCCATAAATCGACAAATCATGTAAATCGACCAAATTCTTCGGTCCCTTCAGAATGAAACCCTTACAACAAAACTCCTTTAATTCGAACAACTCATGTAATTCGACCAAATCGTGAGACCCCCTGAAGAGTCGATTACATGAGTTCAACTGTATACATTTATTCACTTGTCATGCCAATTTCCAAATATTGCTTTTGCACACTGTATCTGCAAAAAACAACAGTAGCATGACCAAAGAGAGGCATTACTTTGGCCCTATTAACTCCTGCCAGGATTTGAACCTGGATCTCTTATGAAATTCTCCACAAGAATCTTACCTTTAGACCACAGGAGTTTCACACAATTCCTAACGAACTGTGAGAATTGCATTACTGTAAAAACTTATTCAAAAACATTTAGCGCAATAACAGCCCTCATCATCATCATCATTCTCGGCTTAACGTCCGTTTTCCATGCTAGCATGGGTTGGACGGGGTATATTAAATGACCCTCTTCCATCTGATCTAGACTGTGTTAGATCTAAACTCAACTTCCTCTGTATCAAGTCTGTCCTTATAACCTCCTGCCAAGTCTTTCTCGGTCTGCCTCTGGGCTTTGCCCCAGGAACTATCAAGTCTCTACACTAACTATTAAATTCTGTGTGCATAGTTCTATGGAAAACATTAACAAAATAAAAGAGCTGACAATTTAGGAAGAATCTTCTCACAAAAAAGCATAAATAAAAAATTACTCACGATTGAAAACGCAATCCTTCGTTAACATAGCTACACATGCATACTTTAACTCGTAATATTTCAAATCAGGATTTAATTCTTTTTTAACCCTTTCCTGTGCTGCTTTTATGGTTCTACAATCCCTTATCCACAATTCAGTAAAATTTCTCTGCTTATACAAGCTAATTTTTGTTGTAGTTCTTCAAACGAAGAGTACAACTGACCTTCCGCAATGAGAGCCATTTTGAAAGAACGCGCATGAGGGAATGCACGCCGTATATAGCATCGTGGTCTAGATGAATCACGTGACCTAAAAATTTACCGGTTCTTTAGTTAAAGAGCCGGCTAAAAATTTACCGGTTCTTTAGTTAAAGAGCCGGTACCGGTTCTTTAGTTAAAGAGCCGGTACCGGTTCTATAGCCACGCCGTAAAAATAACTTTCAAATCATCCATAGCTACCTTCGCAACTCACTTTTCTTCTGCTGCATGAAAAAAGGATACCACAAACATGCCAATTCAAGCTGGATAATTTGGTACTTTAAAATCTTCTTTTTAATGAAGCGATAAATATAACACGTTTTTGGGCATTCAAAGAAAGGTACAAGCTTTCCAACTCGAAATATTAAGAGAAAAAGCATGCCAGCTATGCCAATTATTATCAGGACTTGGTATAAACTATGTGTTTGTGTGGGTCTGTAAAAACACACGATAATTCAAATTAGCCGATAGCCGTTTTCTGATTGTTGAGTGTACTTCCCAGTCTTTCGCTCCCGGCAAACGGAAAATCGGGAAATGACGGGGGAGGGGGTACGAAAGACGGGGGCAGGGGGGCTACAAGCCAATTTATTGGCATTTTTAGCTAACTTTTATTAGAGCTGCTCGGTCCAAAACTTATTTGTTCTAGTAGACAAAAAATAACCTACCTTTTCGTGAAAAAATATCAGTCCTATTTCTTTACCCTGATTTTATATGATTTTTTTTCTATTCGAAATTTTGAGAATCTCAATAATCTCTTGGTATACCTCTCGTGTAGCAAACGTGCTCCACAATTTTCGCTTCGCTCGCCTTCGCTCGCGAAGCTCAATTGCCTTCGCCAATAATCAATGGTAAGTAAACAGTGTCGTACAAATAATCATGTAAGAAACGGTCGTACAAATAATCATGTAAAAAACAGTGTCGTAGAAATAACGTGTAAGAAACGGTGTCGTACAAATAATCATGTAA